>OZ024740.1:275565493-275575493 GCA_964016885.1 Eledone cirrhosa | reverse complement strand
TATATATACATACATATATACATATATATATATATATATGTGTGTGTGTACATGTCTGCGTATGCATGTGTGTGTGTGTGTTTGAGTATGTGTGTATGTTTAAGTGTGTGCATGTGTGTACATATTGTACATACATACACATACGCACACACACACACACACACACACACACACACACGTGCGCACACACACGTGCGCACACACACATGCGCGCACACACACACACACACATACTCACTCTTTCAGAATTTAGAGCAGATATGCAACAAAGTAACAAGCCTCTCCATTGACAACTTATCCACACTATTGGTTCTCTGGCTGACAGTAATATATCAAATTAATTCACAATGGCACCAGAACTGAGAACATATGCTGCAGACCTTTACTACACACAGACAAGCAAAGTTGAAGGTTCCTCTGTCATGCTGGTTGTGTTGAGTTACAACATCAACACTTCAACAGTCAGAAGAGAAGTAGGGAGAGAATGGGTAAGGAGAGAGAGAGAGATATAAAAGGGGGTTGGAGAAATAAAGAGGAAGGAAGGAAGGAAGGAAGGAAGGAAGGAAGGAAGGAAGGAAGGAAGGAAGGGGGAAGAGGGAGAAAAGTGAAAGATAGAGCTCCTGAATGTGAATGTTGGGAATACCTTTATTATTACACATTACACAAGGTATTCATTACTTTCCTTTGAAGGCTTTACAATATCCCCACATTGTTGCTCCTGTTTTGGTATAGTATATACATGAGTGTATATATGTGTGTATGTATGTGTATGTAAATATGTATGTATGTATGTATGAGTGTGTATATATATGATGATGATGATGATGATGATATACATACATATGCACACTTATATATATATATATCATTATCATCATCATCATCATCAACGTTTAACGTCCGTGTTCCACGCTTGCATGGGTTTGGACGGGGGTAGTCCCACTTGAGGCAAGAGTGATTGTCTTGCTCGCATAGGACTGTCTGGCAGGTTTTCTACAGTTGGATGCCCTTCCTAACACCAACCACATTTACAGTGTGGGTCTGGGAGGTTTTTACCGTGTTGCCTACACGGCCACATTACAGCGTGGACTGTGTGTTTTTTTGTCGTGACACCTACACGATCTCATTTGTTTCGGCCTCGATGGCGCGGCACCAACATAACTTTACATAGAACGGGGTGGTGTGGATGGGGTGGGGGTGGTGGTGGTGGGACGGGGTGTATTTTGTTAGAGATGCCTACTGGCTGGAGTAGGTTTTACTATATATTTAGGTAAGGCGGGTCTTCTCTGTTACTGAGTACCGCCAAAGGTCTCGGTCCAGTGACATTGTCTTGGAGAGGTGTAAGTGTGTGATGTCGGAGTTTATCAGCTCGTCCCAGGTTTTTCTAGGTCTGCCTATTCCGTGACTACCGTCTATCTTTATTGCCCTGCACTTTGTTATACAGCTATCGACTTTCATGCGCATCACGTGTCCATACCAACGTAGCCTTCTCTCGAGTAAACAACATCTGATCCCTCTTATCTCTAATTTTTTCCTTAGTTCGTTTATGCTTTGCCGTTCACGTATATTACTGTTACACATCCAGCGGAGCATGCAAGCTTCGTTCCTCTCTAGTCTGCGTATATCCTCTGCACACAATGCCCAGGTCTCACTGCCATGCAGCATTGCTGTTCGTATGCAGGCATCGTACAACCTGCCTTTCATTTTTAGTGAGAACCCTTTAGCAGCTAATAGTGGTATAAGCTCTCTGAACTTTTTCCAACCAGTTCTGACTCTAGCTACAGTACTTTCAGAGCACCCTCCCCCACTGCTGATTTTATCGCCCAGGTAACGGAAGCTGTCCACTATTTCTATAGAACCTTCTGCGCAATTGAAAGAGCTAGTAGTTTGTGGGCACTTGCCGCTACTTATTGCACCAGAGCACCGGCCACATGTAAAATCTATGTTCTTAATTAGCTTACCTGTGATCCCACTACATCTTTTATGCACCCATATATATATATATATACACATATATATAAATATATATATGTACATACATATATATATGTATATATATATATATATATATATATATATATATATAAGTATGTACATGTACATACATATATGTATACAGACGTACAATAATATGTATATATATATATATACATACTTGCACACATATATATATATGTAAGTATGGATTCACCGAACATTTATTATAATGCTCGGTGTCTTTGTAAACAAACATTGTTTACAATGTACTAGTTTCAAGCTTATTAGCTATCATCAGCTTATTAGCTATCGATAGCAACATTGCTGACGATAGCTAATAATCTTAGCTTGAAACTAGAACAGCGTTTCTTTGTCAGGGTTGAACAAACGAGCAACGATGGTTGCTAGACACTACAGCTTAATATGGGATGTTTGTTTACAAACACACAGAGCATTATAATAAATGTTCGGTGAATCCATACGTACATATATATATGTGTGCATGTATGTATATATATATATACATACTACTGTACGTCTGTATACATATATGTATGTACGTGTACATACTTATATTAAAGTAACAGCCGTACTAAGAGTGGGAAATGAAATTTCGTTTCATTTTTTCCGTTTATATATATATAAATACATATATATGTACACATATATATACATACATATATATATATACATATATATATACATATATGAATGTAAGTACACACACACACGTTTCCATGCATATATTTGTATGTGTGTCAATGTACATTTATATGTTTTTATAGTTTATAGGGGAGTGGAGAGTAGGGTTGGGGTAAATTCTTGCTAAACTCAGCAGAGTAGGTTCACGACCCAGTTTGCTTTCGTTGCCAATGCTCACAGGTAAAGTACCTAGAAGTTGGTTATGACTTCTGTTTTCTTCTCCAGCTCATTATATAAATATGATGCTCTGTGTGTGTGTAATTGTGTACCAATGTAAGAAAATACATTGTTTAACATAGGTAAAGAAATAACAACAAAAGCTTTAACTGCCATGGCATCTTGTTTCTACCTTATATTATTTTTTCTTTACATCAATAAAACCCCCCAAGAGGAAAGTCTGTGACTTCTACGTTCCATCCAACTTTGTAGAAATTCTTCATCTTTGTTTTTTGTTTTATGTTTTCATTCTTTTACTGGCTGCAGACATTGGACTGTAATCATGCTGAGACATGGACTTCAAATGATTATTTGACCACATTCACCCTAGTTCTTAGTTTAGTCAGGACCTTATTTTATCAATTTATATTTATTGAATCCCTGGGTTATGATATTTTGCAAAACACCTCATCTTTATTTTTTCAACACAGACTTGGTCACACACATAGTAATTAGCTACACATATGATATAACCTAATTTCTCTAGGATAAGGAATTGAGAAAGTCCAATGTTACTCCTGCCTTTTTTTTCTTTGCCTCCTTATTTGATCTCTCCCTGTGTCTCTTTCTCTACCTGTTTTGGACTACTTATTCTATATATTTTTACCTAATCAAAAATGAAATACTTATATATACAGTAAGAAACTGATTCTCTCCAACTGATTATAATAAAAACAGAAGAAAAAGATGAAATATATTCCCTTCAAACAATGCTTTTGTATCCTCTTTACTTTTCACTTAAACTCTCTTTCGCTCACTCTCAGATTTAAAACAAAACAAAACAAATATAAGCTGATCTGAATATAAGCCATCTAACTATGTTATGTCTGAGAAATAGGTGAAACTTCAAACCCCTTGAATGAGCTGAGGCAGCTAATCAACACATTATGTATAGATAGTGTCGTTTTGAAATTCAAAGTTTTAATATTTTAATATTTAAAATATTTTTAGTTTAGTGCATAGCTTTTGTTTCACAACTCCACTACCTAATCCAACCATTTTGAAGGCCATATTAATTCAAAACAAATTTTACCTCCAAAGCGAAATCTTAAGAAAAGAAAGTACACATTAGATAGTGTCTAAAATCTGTCTCGAGTCCGGAGGCTCATCTGGCTGGTGCTTGTCCCAGTTTTTGTGGCATGAAGCAACTGGGTGTACAAAACACACTCCTGGACAAGACACCAGTCAATCACAAAGTTAAATCCCCATCTATTGCTGTTACTCATGTTCAGCTGAGTATTCTGAGCAATGTAAAATGAAGTGTTTTACTCAAGAATACAATACACAACGCAGCCTAGGAATCAAACCCATGAAAATGATCCTAAGTCCAACACCCTTATCACAAGGCCCCTACAGACATTAGATTCTATGGTCTTCTATAAACTTTCTGAAAAAAGAAAATGCAGGCTGGAAACTTTTTGATCATAGATATGCTCAATAAGGGATGACTTCAGGCCAAACAGAAATAACAATAAGACACCTTTAAGATGGTGTGAGGTAAATTGTGTGGAAATTGCCTGGAAAGAGAGTATTATGTCTGTTAAAGGACAAGTATCAAGCAATGGACAAAAAGCAGGCTAGCAGAGAATGTGCCAGATGCTAGATGGAAGAAATAAATCTTATAGTAAATATGGAAATATTGGAATTATGGAACAACAAAGGAGTTGTAATATAAACAGCTAAAAATAACAACTCATTTAAATTTGTCATTATTAGGACCAAATTCTGTCTTAAGTCAGAAGCAGGGACAGATTTAAATTTGATGAGGCCCTAAGTTATTTGAGATAATGGGGCCCTTTATATGTCCAGATGTCCTATGTCAGCAACAAATTGTCGCTGTTTTTTGTGTGGGGGCCCTAAGCTATAGCTTGTTTAGCTTATATGTAAATCCCACTCTGGCCAGAAGCGTTGTTAGGCTGGAGTTTATCTCAGTTTTGTGGTGGGAATCAATTGAGAGTACAAGACTCCACCCTGAACAGGATGCCAGCCCATTGCAAGGTTAAACCCCATCTATTGCTGGTACTCATCTTTAGCTGAATATACTGGAGCAATGTGAAATAAAGTGTTTTGCTCAAGGACATAACACACAAACTAGCCCAGGAATCGAACCCATAACATTATGATTGTAAGGCCAACACCTTTACCACATGTCCACATGTCTCCCTATATTGGGAGCACTTAAAGAAATTCACTATAGAGGATTTTATTAAAATGTATCCTCCAATTTTAAAAGGTTATATTTTTGAAACAAATAAACATAATCATACGATAACTTGTACAATATATGTCTGAATATAATTTTTTATTTACAATTTTTACAAATGCTTAATATGCCCTCATCCGGACACACAGCACTTTTTGTTGCAAGGTCAGCATCATGAAGTAGACTGAAAGGATGAAAGGATAAAGAAAACAGAGAGAAGAAGGAGAGTAAAAAAAAAAGAAATATGTTTACTGCTTGCTCTAATAGTGGTGAGGATATTGTTCAGTTTTGTTATTGTTCAACCACTCTAAGATTAAAGACATTCCAGGCATGGCCATCCCATATTTTCCTTATGTGCATTGAATGAGAGTATCTTAGTCAACCTATGAATGGGAAAGAAACAATGTAGTTATTAAGAAGAGTTGAAATTAATGCACACAAGATTTAGCATCAGATCTAGCATCACTCCTCCGTATGTCTACACTTTTTGTTGCAAGGTCAGCCTCATGAAGTAGACTGAAATATTGTAAATAACATTATGAAAATTTATAAAAGTTATAATAATGAATAAACCTTTATATTCAGATATATATTGTACTATAGCAGTGGTACCAGGATAAGGTATTTTGGAATGCGGGTCGCCAACAGACCTAATTGTGGAAAAACTGCATGCCTGGACAATATGTAAAGAAAATAAACCGAATACTCTGATGGCTCGATAATCTTTAAGATTTTCCTCGATGAAGCAGAAAAAATGCAGGTTTTCACCTAATGCGGGCCCTAGGGGATCAAGAAAATGAATTTTTTTTATGTGCATAATATGCCTTGACATTTCAGGAAAATCGGCTAGACGTAATACCTAAAAAAACACCTAAAAAGCTGAAAAAATGAAGTTTTTCACCTAATGAGGGCCCTAGGTCATGAAAAAGTTGGATTTTCTTTGCTCACGGTATGAAGAAGAGACTGACTAATACATAGTTACAATTTCAAGGAAATCGGTCTGATGTAACACCTCAAAAAACCCCTAAAGAGCTGAAAAAACGCAGTTTTCATCTAATGCGGGCCCTAGGGGATCAAAAAGTTGCATAACACTCACTGAAACATAAGTAATAGTCATGTAAAGCTTGAAAAAAATGGGTTAGGTACTTCTCGAGTTTTAGGGATTCAAACTCACAGACACACACAAAGACAGACATCCTCAGTTTTATATATATAGATAATTTACTGCATGATTATATAGTCATTTGTTTTTAAAATATAGCCTTTTGAAATCAGATGATTTATTTTGATACAATCTATATAACAAACACTGCACTTCAATAGCAGAAACAATAATCGAGACCCTATGTGGTTGTTTGATCTGGTAGACATCATAACCAAATCTCCTTCAAATCATCTTAAAACCACACAGAATATAATTTCCCTGCACATAAGGAAAATATGGGATGGTCATGCCTGGAATGTCTTTGATCTTAGTTTCATTGAACAACAACAAACGTAAACAACTCCCTCACCACTATCATAGCAAGCAGTAACCATGCTTCTTTTTCTCTTACTCTCCTTCTTCACTCTATTTTCTTTATCCTCTCAGCCTTTCATCATCTCTCTCTCTCTCTCTCTCTCTCTCTCTCTCTCTCTCTCTCTCTCTCTCTCTCTCTCTCTCTCTCTCTCTCTCTCTCTCTCTCTCTCTCTCTCTCTCTCTCTCTCTCATATAGATAGACATAGTTTATGTTGTGGCATTAAATTACACAATAGCTTACCCTACAAAAGGTATTGAATGTCAGACAGCAGGCAGCATTGTCCCTCCACAGTATAGCTGTATTATTTGTAGTGATAGCAGTGGTTATAGTAGAGTAGCATTTGGCCATGTAGTAGCAATGGTGATGTTGGTGGTGGTCTTAGTGATGACGATGGAGAGGTAATGTGTGCAATGAAGGCATTGATCTCAATATCGAAAGTGATGATGAACTTAGTAGGCAAACTGTCAGAGTTGTTAGAATGACAGAAAATGCCTTGTGGTATTTGTTGAAGTTCTTTGCAAGGGTCGGCTGAAAAGACAATAGACTGACTATAAAGGAATGATGCTAGATCTGTGAAATCTTGTGTGCATTAATTTCAACTCTTCTTAATAACTACATTGTTTCTTTCCCATTCATAAGTTGACCAAGATACTCTCATTCAATGCACATAAGGAAAATATGGGATGGTCATGCCTGGAATGTCTTTAATCTTAGAGTGGTTGATCAACAACAAAACTGAACAATATCCTCATCACTATTAGAGCAAGTAGTAAACATACTTCTTTTCCTCTTACTCTCCTTCTTCTCTCTGTTTTCTTTATCCTCTCATCCTTTCATCATATCCCTTTCCATGAGAGAATCTTTGTCAGTCTATGATATTTTCAGCTAACCATCGAACCTAATGAGCTCAATACTTGCTATGGTTAACTTTGTCTTTTATCATTCAGAAGTCAATAAAGTATAATGCCAGTCCTGGGTGGTGAATTGGCAGAATTGGTTTTAGATTGGGACAAAATTCTTTGTGGTTTTTATTTCAACTCTTTACATTCTAAGTATCCAGACAAATGTGGGGTCCATCACTCTATCTAGTCACATGGTGTTGTCTTGTCACAAAATACATGAGGAAAGGAAATGGGAGAAAGGAGTCCCATTTGTATCCTTCCATGAAGATTTCATGATAATCATATATCATTAATAAAAGAAGTCATTAGGCATCATTTGTTGATCTGATAGCACAGAAAGGAAAAGTTGAAGAAGTCAATAATAATTGTTTCTACTTTAGGCACAAGGCCAGCAAATACCCAGTGCATTACTGGTACTTTATTTTATCGACCACGTAAGGATGAAAGGCAAAGTCAACCTCAGCTAATAAGATAATGAGAGAGATGTTGGTATTCACAATGTTGTGTATAGTATTGATAAAGGGGCATGGACCATGTAAAAGAGAACACACTTATTGCTGTTGTTTAGCCCTTGGTCAACTCAGACTGAAGAGACCTTAATCGAAGGCTTCCCATCCATGACTATCTCATCCTTTTTTTATCAGTATCTAGATTTATATTATCCAGTATGTCTTTGCATTTCTAAGATAGAGAAGTGTGATTTGGGTAGAAGTTCTCTCTTTAGATCAAGGGTCGTGAGTGTCATTGTTGCTGAGCCACATGTCAACCCTGATTGAACTTGAAGACCCTCTTTGGTCACAAATGACCATGTGATTTGCACCTAGAAAGTTCCTTTCTGAGGCACAAGTCCAGGCAAGGTTGTTTGTGGAAGACCAGCAGTCAGCCATGCATACCAGCCTCTCCTTTCCACGCCACCGATGTTGTCCAAAGATAAGGCAATGGCCAATACAGCTTGGCACCAGTGGCATTGCAACTCATTTCTACAGCTGAGTAAACTGGAGCAACGGGAAAAAAAGTGTCTTGCTCAAGGACACAACACATCATCCGGTCCGAGAATCAAACTCACAACCTTTCGATTGCAAGCCCAATGCTGTAACCACTAAGCCATGTGCCTTCACTACTAACCTATGATCAATAGCACTCCAACTGTGACCATCCTGTCTCCTTCCTATATGCAAGAAACTTCAGGTAATATTATCCAGCATAAATTTTTTAAAACTGCAGGTTGAGATTTGAGAAAGATTTGGCAACTATTTCTAGCAGATTGAGTAAGCACAAAGGTGCTATCTCTTTGGCTCTTGGACTGTGTTGATTGTGGGTGTGTTAGAGTGGAGAGGGAACATTAGGGTAAAACTGAGAGAAGTGTTGACAGTAGGGATGTGGTGGAGACAGGGATAGTAATGATGTGGTAGCGTGTGTGTGAGAGAGTAAATATTAGGTAGTGGTAGTAGTAGTAGTAGTAGTAGTAGTAGTAGTAGTAGTAGTAGTAGTAGTAGTAAAGTATTTGTAATTCTAAGTTCTAAGTTTCTATGTGAGGTTATATAATTCCAAAGTGAGACCTTGTTGCTTCAAAGTGAGATAACTGATATCAAAATGAGATTAGAATAAAAGAAATTTGACTATGACATACTGAAAGTCAAACAGAAAGTATGAAAGTATGAAATGAATGCTGATAAGAGGGAGGCGCACAAACAGATTTATTCACGAGAAGATATAATATCATAACATCAATTGTACAATCAACAATGTAGATTTGCTTTGGTTAATTATGAGTTTTTTATCAGCCAAGTAATTGAGGCAAAAATTTCATCATATGGTTGTAATATCTCCCATTTTTTTCAGGGATAAGTATTGTAATGGCAAAGATCCACAGTTATAACAGTGCCTGAGCTGCCTGCAAGTAATGTTAGACACTTGTATATTCTTTAGACCATGTCCACTTGATGCTCTTTGTCAATGCATTACAACAGAATGAGCTTTTCTATTGTTTTGCTTGTAATATTGTATTCTTCAAATGATAAAGTCTTCTCTGTTATATGTTCTCTATGAGAAAATATATTGTATTTTCTTGGCTAATTATATCCACTAAGCTTAGCTTTTGGTTAAGTGACATGAGTTTACTATAAAATCACTATTCTTGCTTTTTATCTGACGTGTGTTCACTTTGAAGTGATATGTGCCCACTTAGAATATAGTAGTAGTAGTAGTAGTAGTAGTAGTAGTAGTAGTAGTAGTAGTAGCAGCATCAGTAGTAGCAGCAGCAGCATCAGTAGTAACAGCAGTAATAGTAGTAGTAATAATTGTTTCTACATTAGGCACAAGGCCAGCAATTACCCAGTACATTACTGGTACTTTATTTTATCGACCCTGTAAGGATGAAAGGCAAAGTTAACCTCGGCGGGATTTGAACTCAGACTGTAAAGGGACGTAACTATGCTAGAAAGCATGGCGTCCAACCCTCTACCGATACTGCCAATTCA
>OZ024740.1:275502993-275560493 GCA_964016885.1 Eledone cirrhosa | reverse complement strand
GTGAGTCAAATTGATAAATAGCACCTCTGCTGATTCACACACACTCACACATACAAACTCCAGTATGTGTGTGAATGCCTGTATGTGTCATAAGGAGCAAGAGCCAATACATTCAAAGAGAAATGTCTGATAAATTATTGGTAGTTGATATAATCAACCAAAACCTTTGAGGCTAGAGCCCCAGCATAGTCACAATTGGATGAGTGAAAGCAATAAAATAGGAATGAAAGGAAAAAGCAACGAATAGATATGTAAAATTATTATGACTGTTATGAAACTGCAATTTACACTATTAAATAATGCTTACTCCAATGAGAACCTCTATGTAGTCACTCAACCAGCACTCCACCTAAAAAAAAAAGAAGGAAAAACACAACTAATGGTTCTTCAAATTGCACCCTACTATCTTGAAAAGGACAAAGTGTTCATGCCTGAAACACTAACCTTTGATCACTGATTTACTCCTCACTGAGAGTTGACCTAAGGCTAAATACTAATTAATGCTTGAGCAAGTTTTATTTTCATATATGTTAATCTGAGTAGAAAGAATTCATCAGTCATATAGTATATATACAATACTATGATTCACAGATGTCTTCAGTCTACTGTCCCCTTTGGCTCTTCCTGTCATCTCCAGTACCACATATCTTATGTAATTTCCAAGAAAGAGAGGTATGGGTGATTATTACTATAACAACGCTATATACGAGGGTGGGATGAAAAGTTCATAGGCTGCCTATGGAGTGATACTAGAGCTGTGAAATCTTGCATGCATTAATTTTAACTCTTATTGATAACTGTATTGTTTCTTTCCAGGGACTGACTATGTTGAAAAATAAATCTCATTTGGTCATTCCATGAGAGTATCTTGGTCAGCCTATGTATGTTTCAGCTGACTGTTATATGTTATTACAGGATATAGAAAATAGCTGGAATGGTCAGTCTAATTTTCATGATGAGCATATATTTAGTGACATAATCAAATAAATAATTTATATCTTGCAACAGTTAAAAAATGAAAGCACATCCAGTATATACATGTATCTCACCATGACACCTTGTCCAAAACTGCAGTTGAAGAAGGGCAAAGAAGAGGCAGACAAAGAAAACAATGGCCTAACAACATCAAGAACAGGCAGATCTCAATAATACTGCAGCCTTTCTGTTTGTGTGAGATGACAGAGATACGTAGCAGCTGATGTCTGACAGAACAGCTAGTGAACACCAAGTACAAAAAGAGAAAAATAATATATGTGTGTGGTGTGTGTGTGTGTGTCTGTCTGTCTGTCTATACATATATGTATATATATACTTCATTTTTGTATTTGTTTGTAAGATTTCTTATTTGAAACGTGTGTTGAAACAGATAATGTAATACTTTGGGAAGGTCATGCTGCCAATAAAAACGCATTTTTATTATAAACTCTCAGTCGGTTAGTTTAATAAACAGATGGTTGTTTAGTTGTTGATTGTCAAAGCTCTTTTGTCACACATTCAGTGAGCTCATCAGTGATAACCTTTATAATGCATGCGCAACCCAAGAAGTACACAGCTCTCAAAAACAAGAAGGCGTAGAAGAGGACAAAGGAGAGACACAAAATAACAACAAAGGTGTCACTGAAGATATCACAGAATGTGTGATGAAAGAGCTTTGACAATCAACAACTAAACAACATCCAATTATTAAACCAACCAACTGGAAATTTGTTATAAATTGAAATGAAAATTGAAATGAAAATTGAAATGAAAATTAAAATGAAAACCAACAGGTGTGTGTGTTTTCATTGGCAGCATGTCCCTCCCAAAGTTTAACAATATATATATATATATATATATATATATATATATATAAGGACATTTATAAACATATATGACCAGAAAATTCTATATGTCGATCTATCTATTTCACCATCCATACAGCTGTCTATCTATGTCTGTGTATATCCAGTTTAGAATATATACATTGTATACTTACATGTTGCATAAGGCAGTTTAAAGAGTTGCAACTATGACGGGTGTCCAGTTGTAAAACATTGCTTCAGAAAGAATGGTATGGTTAAGTATGTTTAAGCCTATCATAGAACATACAAGACTATCTACTATTTTAGAGGAATCAAATGTGAGAGAAAGGCAGAGCTTGGATGAATTGAGCAAGAAACTAGGTTTAAGAGGAATTTGAAGTGGTGTGCAAAAGAGAAGTCTGTGATGTCCTTGGAAGATGATTGCTGGGTGAAGAAGTGTCAGAAAATTCTAGTGGAAGAAAGCCACAGTAGAGGTAGACCAAAGAAGAAGATTGAGCAGAGCAGGTGAGAGCTTATCTCAAATAGCTGAGACTCACAGAGGAGATAATGAAGGAACACGGTGGGTGGAGAGATACTATACAGAAAAGGACCCATCCAACTCATTCAAGTATGGAAAAACAGCCTTAAAAACGACGATGATGATGATGATAATAATTGTTTCTACTTTTGACACAAGGCCAGCAATTATCCCAATGTATTACTGGTGCTTTATTTTATCGACCCTGTAAGGATGAAAAGCAAAGTTAACCTTGGCGGGATTTGAAATCAGACCGTAAAGGGCCGTAACTCTGTGCTGCAAAACATGGCGTCGGATGCTCTACTGATACTGCCAATCCACCGCCCTATATGATGATGATGATGATGGTAATAATTGCTTTAAATTGCTTGTTGAGTTATTGTACATCTTTCTATTTAGCAATACCTCTATCCATACATCCATTCATTGATCTACCTATGTGTCGTTATCATCATCATCATCATCATTTTACGTCTACTTTTCCTTGCTTGCAAGGGTTGGACAGGTCCTATTCAGCACAACATCTCTCCACTTGTCACGGTCCTTTGTCATAATCCTCTGTGAGTCTCAGCGATCTGAGGTCTGCTCTCACCACCTCCACCCATGTTTTTTGTGGTCTTCCTCTACTGCGTCTTCCTTCTACTGGGATTTGTTGGCATTTCTTTACCCAGCGGTCATCCTCCATGTGCATCACATGTCCATACCATCTCAGTCTTCTCTCCTGCACACCACAACTTATCCCTCTTATACCTAGTTTCTTTCTCAACTCATCTATGCTTAGTCGTTCACGCACATTGATAATCCACATCCAACGGAGCATGCTTGCTTCATTTCTCTCCAGCCATCGCATATCCTCTGCAGTTGCTGCCCATGTCTCACTACCATGCAGCATCGTGCATCTCACACAGGCATCATATAACCGTCCTTTCGTATGCAGGAAGAAACCCTTCTTTGTCAACAGAGGAAGCAGTTCCCTAAACTTCTTCCAGTCCGTCCTTATTCTAGATAGTATGGCCTCGGAACACCCCCTCCCATGCTAATCTAATCACCTAGGTACCGGAAGCTATTAACCACTTCTATAGAACCCACCATCATTTGAAAAATGTGTCTATCACTGCAATTACTACTGTCAAATTTCCCTGTACATCTACTGCATACGTAGTTTTCCCTACCTGTTAGTTGCCTGCTATCCCACTACATCTCTTGTGTACCCAAGATATGCATTGCGTACATTTTATGGAATTTATGCCAGTTCCTTTCCTACATATCGAACATGGCCATTTCCCTGATAGAATCAGAGTATTGTCCTGTCTTCTACTTATCAACACTTTTGTCTTATATTTATGAAAATTAGTGAGTAAGCAACTATAACTAATACAAGAATGCTTTAATGAGTATTCAAGGTATTTTACTTCTAATGATTGATGTCAAAACATGGAAAAGAAAGCCAGCAAAACATTTACGATTTTTCTGGTCGTTTCTAAACAGGATATGCTTGATATTTAAAGAAACATGGCTTGACATGCTTTTTAGGGATATGCTTTCAGAAAGTGTGAAGTTCTTGTCACTCATCTCTTTGCCTCCCTTCTTCTTCTCCCTCCCCCCCCTCTCTCTCACTCACTCACTTTATTTGTCTCAATTTCTCTCTCTAATTCTTAAGTTTCTATTTAAATTCAAGGAATGTCTATGGAAAGGTTTAAAACTCAAAACATTTCAGGAATGTATTTTCAATTTAATTGCTCCACAGAAAAGGAATGCTTTCAAGATTCTAGTTGTTTATTATTTATATATTTGTTTATTTATATTGTCATTTATTTTTTATTGATATATTTTTCTATTATAATTTATTTTATTTTTTAATTTAATACCCTTCCTTATATAGTCAAATTATAACAACAATAACAACAACATCATCAATAAGCATAATAACAGCAATAGTGTTATCAATAGCAACAATGACAAAAACAAAAGACCTTAGCACTAAGTAGCTATATAGTAATGCCTCATTATAGTGGTCTGGACATATCAGGGGGAATTATTTCAGAGTGGAAACGTAATTATTCTTGGCTTCGAGAGTGTACTAACTACCTGTATATAAGTATGCATGGAAAATTTATCATATATATATAATTGTTTCTACTTTTGGCACAAGGCCATCAATTACCCAGTGCATTACTGGTACTTTATTTTATCGACCCTGTAAGGATGAAAGGCAAAGTTAACCTCGGCGGGATTTGAACTCAGACCGTAAAGGGACGTAACTATGCTGGAAAGCATAGCGTCCAACTCTCTACCGATACTGCCAATCCACCATATATATATAATGAATAAAGAATTTAGGCAAAGACAGGAAAATGAACGAACATAGACAGTCTCATCTCATCAGTCGGCTGCTAGAGATATGTTGTTTTAGTGCTTTAAGACTGATACAACTGATTCTAGTGCATGAGGGACAATAACAAATGGACAAAGAACAAGATGATAGTTTTAACGATTATTTACAAATTAGTGTAAATTTGCCACTAACCCATGAGCTGTAACTGAAAAACAGTTATCGACCAGGCCCAACATAATGATTAACGAAGAAGAAGGAGAAATATAAGACAAGATGGGAGAGATAGAGAATATACAAATGTTAACAAAATTATTTCCTATTTTAGGTGGGGTATTTAGTTCTAAATGCCAACATTCACCTTTAGAGCCATAAAATACTCCAGCTTCAAACATCTGCTGGATCTCTATGGATCTCAAGTGAGACATACAATGAATATCCTAGACTGCATTAAAAAATGCCCTTACCAACACACTGCAAACCTAGCCTGCAGATGCACTCTCTTCTTTCACTTCCCCTTGTTACTACAGAGAAAGCAAGTTGAATACAATATCCAAAACTGTCTCTTTTACTGTTACATCAGAGATAGTTTGTTGAATATTACCTCTCACTAAGCTTAACTATCACCTCTCTTCTCAGCATTTACACTGTCACCTTCCTCCAGGCTTCACATTAACCAGCATGCCTAATCCTTCGTCTTCAGGTCAAACCAGAGGAATTCCCTTCCAATATTTTTACTTCAGGGCTCAACTTGCATTTGTTGAAGTTAAACGTCAACAGTAACAATTCAAGCAATACTGGATTGTCTGCATATGTCATAGGCACAAGACTTTTCTCCTGATCTAAACCATAAAAATATATACAGCTAAATTTTAGAAGTTTATAATGAATCTAACAACTCTATTGTATGCATGACAATAGGTTCATAGTTTTGGTTCCATAGGGTTAAGAGGAGAAATAAACCTCATTCTGGATTGAATGCTAGATTGTTTTTACAATTAACATATATGTTTTATCTATCATTATGTTTCATACAACGGTGGTGGATTGGCAGTATCGGTAGAGAGTCGGACGTCATGTTTTGCATCAAAGAGTTATGGCCCTTTATGATCTGAGTTAAAATCCTGCCGAGGTTAACTTTGCCTTTCATCCTTACGGGGTTGATAAAATAAAGTACCAGTAATGCTCTGGATAATTGCTGGCCTTGTGCCAAAAGTAGAAACAATTATGTTTCATACATATAACATGTATATTTTACATGTATGAAAATTCAAAGAATAATTCTGAGCATTTAATCATTACAAAATAGTGAATGACATATACATATCCAATGATATAAACGTATCAAACTTGAACAGGAGACAATCTGTATAGAATGTAAGAACACATAGTTCTTACAGTATCATATTAAAATTTAACAAAAATTTTAAATATATATATATATATGGAGGCACATGGCTTAGTGGTTAGAGCATTGGCCTTGCAATCAAAAGGTTGTGAGTTCAATTCTCAGACCGGGTGATGTGTTGTTTCCTTGAGCAAGACACTTTATTTCACATTGCTCCAGTTTACTCAGCTGTAGAAATGAGATGATAGGGACTGGGGTCCATATCATTCCACTGCAAAGTTGTCGTAGAGGTGCCACGGCAAAAAAGCACCCAGCACTCACTGTAAATGAGGTTGGTGTTAGGAAGGGCATCCAGCTGTAGAAATCAAGCCAGAATCAGTTCCTGTCCCACCCTTGCAAGCAGGGAAAAGTGGACGTAAAAATGAAATGAAAAAAAAATTAAATGAAATATAACTGAGATCTCAGTTTGACAATCGCCACTCACGAATGCGAGAAAGTTCTCCAGGAAAATTAACCAGGAATCTTTAAAAATCTTCCCAACGAAGTTAACAAAGAACTTACTAGATCTACCAACTCATAATATTATAAAATTAAATCAAATTTTTTAGAACTACAAGTGAAGTAATTCTTTTCCTTTTTTTCAAATATACCTAACTGTACCAAAGATCTCACACATTTTCCAATATATATATATATATATATATTGACACACACATGTATCATCATCATTATCATTTTAAATTTATTGTTAGATGGATTGCATGGGTTTGATGGGTCCTTCTCAGTACAGAATCTCTCCGCTTGTCTCGTTCCTTCGTCATCTCTTCTCTGAGTTTTGCGATCTAAGATCAGCTATCACCACTTCCATTCATGTTTTATATATATATGCATATCGTTGTCATAAATGTTATGTCTGATTTTCCATGTTGGCATCAATTAGATCAAATTTTATGGAGCAATTTTTTACAGTTGAATGCTTGCATTTCCTGACCACCAATCTTTTTAGTCACTTCTTACACCCTGCAGTGATAAGCAATTCCAATTCTAAAAACAGGCATATACACAGTATATATTAATATGTCTGTCTGTCTGTCTGTCTGCATGTATGTATGTGTGTATGTGTGTATGTATGTATATATGTATGTATATGTGTGTATGTGTGTGTGTGTGCATGCGTGTGTGTATGTGCATGCATGGGTATTTGTATTTTTGTTTCACAATTGACACTGCTACTATAAGCAGTAGCATTTCTTTCCGTCCAACATAAACAAAAGTCCCAATGCTCACTTGTTTATCAGAACTAATCTTAATTATGAAAAAAAACAAGTGGTGGCATCGTGTAGAGTATTCAGCTGTCTAAAAAGCCCTGCCAACCCATGCTAGGAAGGAAATACAGGTTTCTAGCTCTGTGCTTATGTTGAAAATAATTATCATTCATCTAGTGGCAGAACCTTTGGTGGGACAACTAAATTTCACAAGGATTACATATTTGTTAACCTTCCAGACTCAATTAAATAGTAGGATTTATATATTAGGGTAAATCACAATTGGCAATGCTCCTACTTGCTATTGTTGAGACTAAGCTAAAAATGTGATACTTTTTATTTTTGCATAAAAACACTTTATTCATATCCCTCCTACTGGCTAGCTAATGCTTTTTGAGCTACAGTGTAGTACAGAACCAACACACAAAGACAGCTTCCCCTGGCCACAGTAACAACCATATCAAATGTTTCCTATTCAGAATGAAATCTCCTTGAAATTCCCTCCCTGTCCATGCTATTTATGCAGTCATCTATTTGGAGTTGTTCATGAAAACATCGAACACATCACCATCCAGTCTTGGAGGACATACAAAGGCTGTAAATATACTCCCTTTCCTTACACAACTCCTTAAAAGAATAAGAAAGATTAATTTTTTTCCAGTGCTGTGTGTTTGTGAGCTTGCATTCTGAAACCGGGCTTAGCTCTACAAGCTGATATAAAACATTGTAATCACTAATGAGTTACTGTGTATCTGCAGTTTTCAAAATAGGTTCTCTGTATCCTTGCATACTGTAAGAGACAGCTAAAGGGGTTGGCATCAGGAAGGTCATCTATGTGTAAAAAACTGCTTTAAAAAATCTTAACTAACCCATGCCAGTATAGAAAATCATGTACAAAAATGATGATGATGGTGATGATGAATGACAGCAGTAAACTACACCATAGCAGATTTAAGTTGTGTTGGCCAAGGATATAAACAACATATTGCAAATAATATGGCAAGAAACTGGCAACCTCTTCATTAATTGTATGTTTTCTTATTAACCCTGCCATCTATGTCCTGAGGCTCATGATGCTGTTGGTAATAATCTGGGTTTACAAACATTTGAAAATATCATTTGAGGGGAAACTGTTTGATTTGGCTGCTAAATTCCCTCCCCAAAGAGGCAGCGCAAGCTTAGAATCAATCACATTGACTAATTGTTTCCTCCTCAAATTATTATCATTATATTTGATAAATAACTTTATAATAACCACTATTATATATGGGCATGTGTCAATATGTTTATGTGTATGTGTATGTGTGTGTTTGCATTCCGAGATCATGCTGAATACTTTCTGTTCTGTATATTTTTCATCTTTATGTCACTCTTTCTTTCTTTCTTTCATTTTTTTTTTTCCACTTTCAAGGTTAGTGAAGTAATAAGAGGAAGTGATCTCATCCGCTTCGTAGGATCCCATTAAATATATCGTCGTCGAACTTCAATCTGGCAAATATCATACTACTAGTATCTTCCCTGCTGTTTGATGGTGAGATGATGAAGATGGTAATGAATAAAATATATAGTTGCAGAAACAGTGATATATATGTAAAGATTAGCTGACATTTATGTCCTCTAAACCACCACCACCTCCACCACCACCTACACCACCATCACCACCACAGCCTCAATCACAGTCACAACCATGACTACTATATCAAATGAAATAATAAACGTCTATTCATCATATGTTCTTTTATTCTATTTTTAATGACTTAACCCTTTAATGTTCAAACCAGCCAAAACCAGCCAGAATTATCTACCTCTTTCTGTTGAAACTGGCTGTAACTTGTCACTCATACTGATGTTAAGGTAGTGTTCTCAAAATAAATACTTTCAAAATCTCATAGATTCGATATTATGTGAGATAATTATGCGAGGTAAAGCCTGTACCGGGAAAATATAATAGTATATATAGAGTAATGTGAATGTTAAAGGGTTAATCAGAAGATGAGGGACAGCACCAACAACCCTTCTCAGAACCTCCATTATTGGTGGGAAAAAAGAAGTTATTTAACAACTGGTGACATAGCACGAATGCTAGGAACACATTGTATCCTGTTACAGGACTCCAAAGGACAGATGTATTTTCCAACTAGAGACATAACACGAATGCTAGGAACACAGTATAATCTGTTAAAGGCCTCCAAAGGACATGTATTTTCCAACTAGAAACATAATATGAAAGATAGGAACATAGGATACTCTGTTAAAGGCTTCCAAAAGATAGATGTTAGTGTTAAACAAACTTAAATCAAACACTTGAGTAAAACACTTAAGAAGTGGAATGATCCACCCTATGCATTTCTCACTGTTTCTATCTTCAAAATGTACTAACATGGTTATGGTAAACTTTAGACTATGGCAGAGCACACTTACCCAAGACACTATTCAATAAAATTGAACCCAAAGCCACATAGTTGCAAAGCGAATTTCTTAAACCAAGCCAATGAATAAGCCTCGACATGGCTGCTTGTCCTACTAAAAATGAACAGGCAAATCTCTCCCATATTATGCCTTACACCCATTAATAAATATGAATTGTTAGTTAGATGGTTAGACAAACAAATAGGTAAAGAAATGTCTATATTGATGCATGGATAAAGCGACCGGTAGATAGGTAGATACATAGATAAAATATTGATAGAAAGGTACAATGCAAAGACAGTTTGAAAGATAATAAGCTAAATTTATAGAGAAAAATGAATGTTTTAGATGCATATAAATATATATATATATTTGAAAAAAGGAAAAGAATGACTTATAGTTCTAAACAATTTATTTTACGATATTACAAATTTACAATTTTCCTTTGTAGGTCAGGTAAGTTCTGTGTTAACTTTTATGGGAAGTTTTTTAAAGATTCCTGGTTAACTTTCCTGGAGAACTTTCTCGCATTCGTGAGTGGCGATTGTCAAACTGATCTAACATTGTGTTACGATGTGTGACTCTATATATAAGAGATTTGGGTGTATTTTTTTTTGGGGGGGGGGGGGGGGGGTAATGGTCACTTTGAATGAATCACTAACAGATGACTGCTTGGTGAAAATGATGGTTCTATAAGCCATGAAGTATAAAGTCCATGAGGGAAAGCAGTTACTATGAATAAAATTGCACAGATACACAAGTGTTCCATAAGCCACACAGAAGGCAGCCCGTCTAGGAGAGTAGTGACTCCAATTAATTGATAGCACAGAAAAAGGACAAGATAGTTACTGCTGGAATGCTTTTCCCCATAAATTTCCTAGATTAGGGTGGAACCGGAGCTAAGCAACAATAACACCAACAACAAATACACCACACATACTTTTCATTATATAAATATATGTATTTGGGTATCACCTCCTCGTGTGTATTTGGTTTGAAATATTTGTCTCTGTGTGCTATAAGAAACAACTAAAAGGGTTAGTATTAGAAAGATCATTCAGCTGTAAAACATAGGTTCAAAAAGTCCTGTTCAACCCATGTCAACAAGAAAATGTCAATGCAAAAACAGTGATATTGATGATGATGATAATGATGATATATAGATCTAGTTGTTGAAATGGCTGTAGCTCAGGTTTCGGGGTCCTGATTCTTTTCCTATATATATATATATATACATATTTGTATAACGCTATGCTTAAAGCAAAATTCTATTTCTATTCTATTATAAGTTGAGCCAACTTATGCAGCTTCATATGCAAATGTAATTAATCACCTCATTTACACAGATGAGAAAACTATATATTCTCGACTGTTTTCAAGTCCAGCAGTAGCAAGCGGTGGGAGGGACCGTCCTGACAAAGGCCAGTCAAGTCTGAAATGCATAGACGGTTGTCCCCCTTGTTTCTGCTGGACACCACCAAAGGACGTTAACCCCAGTGTTTGCATAGCTTCCTGAAACCGTGTTTCTTTAGAAATACAAAATTTCTATACATATTTGTATAACGCTATGCTTGAAGCAAAATCCTATTTATATATATATATATATATCCATATGTAGTTGATGACTGAGAGATAAGAATAGTCAATACCAAAGTAAAATTTAAATATTCATTGTATTAAGGTTAAATAGTGAGTCTTGTTACCTGGATAAACAAATGAAACTCCAGAATAACAAGGCTCTCTATTTAGCCATAAAAGCATGAATGGATAAATATATATATATGTATGATATATATGTAAGATATCCATAGATTTAGGGTAAACAAAAAAATGCTCAATCTAGTGCATGAGTGCTTATTTAGATTTAATTAATGTTCATACACTTAATTTGCATGTGCTACCTTAGGTTTCATGTTCCAGTAATAGCCTCCACTGTGTAGTGGTGCAGCAGTCCAAACACTGGCCACTATCATCAGGTGCCGAAGAATCTCTCTCTCTCTTTCTATATATATATATATATATATATAATTGTTTCTACTTTTGGCACAAGGCCAGCAATTATCCCAGTGTATTACTGGTACTTTATTTTATCGACCCCGCAAGGATGAAAGGCAAAGTTAACCTCGGCGGGATTTGAGTTTCTACTTTTGGCACAAGGCTAGCGATTACCCCAGTGTACCACTGGTACTTTATTTTATCGATCTTGTAAGGATGAAAGGCAAAGTTCATCAATAAAATGAAGTACCAGTGGTACACTGTGGTAATCGTTGGCCTTGTGCCAAAAGTAGAAACTATATATATATATAACAATAGGAAATATGTATCGTAGGAGAGGAGAGAGAGATACAGAGAGGTGCGATACAGATTACTAAATGCCACTAGCCGAAGCCAAATGTGCTCAATGCTTGGGTTAGCAGAGTTAAATATTAGAGAGGATTTAATATTTAGTAGATTGTTCAATCAGAGCAGGTATAAACAGGTGAATGAATGAATGAATTACTAGCCGTTATAACAAGTTGTAATATTTATATAAAGAACGTGTTATAATGGCTAGTAACTCTTTCATTCATTCATTTGCTTTTTTTTTCGAACCACGTCACCTACATCCACAAAACGTATAAACACCATATATGTGCGTACCTCCACATATATACACACTCATCCTCCGGAATCCTCCCCCACCCCTCTGACCCCTCCCCATCCACACGCACACACACACCGACCTACACCCCACCCCACACACACACCTTTTCCTGAACATGGAACCTCGTTCTTCCCCCAACTCTCACATTCACATACACACACACACGTACACCTACACACATACACCACCTTCAGCCCTCCTTGCTCAGACACCCCGCCTCTCTCTCCCCACTCCACTCGCCACCTCCCTACACACTCCATACCTGTCCACCACTTGTTTATCTTCATGTTTATTTTTATTTTTTTTTTTTATTTTTATTTGTACCCCTTCCACCGTTTTTCCTCCCCCCCACCTTTTTTTTCTAAATGTCTCTCCTCCACTTCCCTACATACCCTCGGAACTCTCTTCCCACCCTCTTTTCGCCTGAAGAAGGGCTTATGCCCGAAACGTCCCCCCACCTCCACTCTCAAGAGCGTGAAACTAATAAACCTTTGTTCGTACTGCCTCTCTGTTTTGTTCCCGTTCCATTTTTCACTATATATATATATACAATAATTATAATGAGTCAGACAATTAGATATCGCCTAGGGTCGCCGATTTCCACATGCTCAATGATTTTATAGAGATTGTATGCTGCAAATACGAACTTGCATATCAAAGCAGACACAATATATTACATAGTGGATAAACGGATTTGTGTGGGAATACATAATTGTTTCTACTTTAGGCACAAGGCCAGCAATTACCCAGTGTATTACTGGTACTTTATTTTATCGACCCCATAAGGATGAAAGGCAAAGTTAACCTCGGCGGGATTTGAACTCAGAATGGCAAGGGCCGTAACTCTATGCGTCAAAGCATGGCGTCCGACCCTCTACCGATACTGCCAATCCACCACCCTTTGTGTGGGAATACATAATATTGCTCCAAACTGTATACTGTTTCATTATATATATACGTCCCTTTACAGTCTGAGTTCAAATCCCGCCAAGGTTAACTTTGCCTTTCATCCTTACGGGGTCGATAAAATAAAGTACCAGTAATATACTGGGTAATTGCTGGCCTTGTGCCTAAAGTAGAAACAATTATATATATATATATATATATATATGTAGGGCGGTGGATTGGCAGTATTGTAGAGGGTCGGACGCCCATGCTTTGAAGCATAGAATTACGTCCCTTTACGATCTGAGTTTAAATCCCGCTGAGGTTGACTTTGCCTTTAATCCTTACGGAGTCGATAAAATAAAGTAGCAGTAATGCACTGGGTAATTGCTGGCCTTGTGTCTAAAGTAGAAACAATTATATATATATGTATATATATGTATATATATATATAATACATGCAGTAATTAATCACTGTATACAAAATACAAATATCACTGTTGAGCTTGTTATCTTTTAAGATAGCCTGTTCATGCTAGTGTGTGTGTGCGTGTGTGCATATATATATATCATCATCATCATCATTTCATTTTACGTCCGCTTTTTCCCTGCTTGCAAGGGTGGGACGGGAACTGATTCTGGCTTGATTTCTACAGCTGGATGCCCTTCCTAACACTAACCTCATTTACAGTGAGTGCTGGGTGCTTTTTTTTTTTTCTTTTCCATGGCGCCTACACGTCCACTTTACAGTGGAATGATAGGGACCCCAGTCCCTATCATCTCATTTCTACAGCTGAGTAAACTGGAGCAATGTGAAATAAAGTGTCTTGCTCAAGGAAACAACACATCACCCAGTTTGAGAATTGAATTCACAACCTTTCGATTGCAAGGCCAATGCTCTAACCACTAAGCCATGTGCCAGCACTCACTGTAAATGAGGTTGGTGTTAGGAAGGGCATCCAGCTGTAGAAATCAAGCCAGTATCAGTTCCCTTCCCACCCTTGCAAGCAGGGAAAAGTGGACGTAAAATGATGATGATGATGATGATGATGATATCAGCATGGGTTGCTCAAACAGCATCACACTACTTATGATTTATATATATATATATATATATATATATATATATATATATATATATATACATATATACATACATATACATATATATATATATGTATATATATATGTGTGTGTGTATATATGTATTTATATACATATATACACACACATATATATATATATATATATATATATATATACATACAGCCTCACATGCACATATAGGCATATAACCTGCTCACCTTGAGAATGTCATTAGCATAGATGAGCAAGATGGAACAGCCAAGTCATAACAAATGGCAGCCACACTACCTCTCATATCATCTCCATCTCCATCCCATCCTTAACTTCTATACTCTGCTGATAGTCACAGTAGAGTTATTCCTCTTAGTAGCTTTTTTCCCTCCTCTCCCTCCTATTTTTCTACCTATTTTTTCACTCTTGTCTTATTATTTTTGTAATTTTCGTAATTTTTTGTTGTATATTTATATTTTTGTTTGACTTTCTTTTATTCTGCTTCTTAGTTACATTTTTTTTACATTCTTTATTTTTTTAGTCTCTTTCTTCTTCTTTTCTACACCCCCCTCACGTTCTTTCATCTCATTCTATTTCATTCTTCAGAAATTCTGCTTCTTGTAGCCTCCTCCCCTCCTCCCCTCTTCTTCTTCTTCTTCTTCTTCTTCTTCTTCTTCTTCTTCTTCTTCTTCTTCTTTCTTTCTTTCTTTCTATTTATCCTTTTTTTCTTTTCTTCATCAAACCATATTTACTTATTTCTTTTTTCTTATTCATCATTTATTCCCCTCATCCTTTATCATCATCCTCCTCCTCCTCATCATCATCATCACCGTCTCCTTTATATTCTTCCTACCTTCATTCTTATTCCTCATTCCTTTTTATCATCATCCTCATCATCATCATCATCATCATCATCCTAATTTCTTCTTTTCCTTCCTCCTACTTCTCTTATATTATTACCACCACCATCACCACCATGGCAATAACAACAAAAGCAATGATGTACATGGCTATGACCATCAGTACCACCATCATTTGATGATTCTAGTCCAGACTGAGACAGACCTCCCCACTTCAAATCCTGAATCTTCAATAATGGTATCTAGATAGTTGAGCTAGTGACTTTACTCATCAGCAGATCAAGATCTCCAAAGGACAAATGAGGAGGTTAGCTCATCTTTTGCACTACAAACAATAGTCTATATTTCCTCACAGTTTGTGAAAGATGTGGTAAAGTTCTATAAATTTATTTTACTGTAAATGTGGTTGGCATTAGGAAGGACATCCAGCCGTAGAAAACCAGCCAGGAATACCCCTATATGAATGAGACACAATCACCCAACACAACTTGCCTCAAAACAGGATCCGTCAAACCCATGCTAGCGTGGAAGATAGACATTAATCGATGATAATGTTGAATCTGTTTTCCACAAAAGATTTTGTACCATACTGATAGTGGAGTATAAGAACCATCTAATTGCATTTGGGAGTGTCCATGTATCTGAGCCATACAAGATAATTTACTCAACAAGAGCATGATAGATATGATGATGATGGTGGCTTAAACGAGATGTCCAAATAAACCATGACCCACATCAACATTCTTATCTTCCCTACCATCATCATCGTAGACTTTCTCACTTCAAAGTAGATACAAATATATATGTATTTGATTTAATCAACTAAATTAGCCTTGATAAATGACTGGTTAAATTTTTGCTAATCAGTCCTAGAGGATTAAAACAAAATTGACCCTGGCTATAATTGAACTTGAATATCATCATCACATCACCATTTAACATCCATTTTCCATGCTAGCAAGGGTTAGATGGGTTGTCTTGTTGGGAGACAAGTCAAATGAGATGGCAGTGTCTCGTTCACAAAGAAATCCAGCAATCAACTCTTTCTGCTATTCCAACAGCCTAATAATAATTTCTTATATTGGCACATAGACACAATATATATATATATATATATATATATATATATATATATATATATATATATCAGAGGCGAAGGGTCTGTGCATGCAACGCATGCAGTGCATGCATTATAGAATCTTGAGTTGATCAATTGCATCAGTTGAAGCAAGCAGAATTGTGGCTGCTTGCTAAATCATACACACATAAAAAGATAATTGTTTCTACTTTAGGCACAAGGCCAGCAATTACCCAGTGCATAACTGGTACTTTATTTTATCGACCCCGTAAGGATGAAAGGCAAAGTCAACCTCGGCGGGATTTGAACTCAGATCGTAAAGGGACGTAACTATGCTGGAAAGCATGGCGTGCGACCCTCTACCGATACTGCCAAAAAAAGATAATGCACACACACATGCACACATACACACAAACACTCGACGTCAGTTGAAGCAAGCAGAATTTTGCCTGCTTGCTAAATCGTAGACACATAAAAAGATAACTCACACACACACACACAAACATACGACAGCGTCGGTTGAAGCAAGCAGAATTTCGGCTGCTTGCTAAATCGTAGACACATAAAAAAATAACACACACACACATGCACACATACACACAAACACACGACGTGAGTTGAAGCAAGCAGAATTTTGGCTGCTTGCTAAATCGTAGACACATAAAAAGACAACACACACACACACACACTAGATAACACTATATGCAGCCTTGACCGGGAGGGTCATGTAGAGGGAATTTTTTTTTTTTGGGGGGGGGGGGTAAGGCTGCACAGCCCCACTTTCCACCATGGTCATTGGACTGCATGCCCTGCTTTCCAGGTTACCCTTCGCCACTGATATATATATATATATATATATATATATATATATATATATATATATATATATATATATATACCCATGCTAGCGTGAAGAAATGGACAGATAAAAGAAGAAGAAAAACAACAAAACAAAACAAAGATTACCAGGTAACTTTTACTTTTCGTTACCTCATCTTACAGTCCATTTTGCATTGTTTAACCTTCTATCTCTTTCAACGTTATATATTATATACAATGCTTCAAACAAACTGTAACATTTTATTATATATATATATCATCATCATCATCATCATCATCATTTATATATATATATATATATATATTGTCTCTTTGTGTGTGTGAGTGTGTGTGAAGCAAAATGAACAAAACCCTCGCCTCTCTGGGAGGTCAGTAGCCCCATTTCAGCCCTTGCTAGCAGAGAATTCATACATAGAATTTTCACTTTGATATCCATAACTTCTGTATGTCTGATAAGACTATGTAATGACATCAAATATGTTCCTCCTCAGGAATCATACCTGGGCATGGTGTTTTCTGGATGATGAACAGCAGTCGGCTATGCATATCAGTCTCTCCACTTTAACCTACTGATGAGAGCCTCAGGAAAGTCAATGGCAATAATATATCTTAGTACCTGAGTCAGCACAAATATTGATTTCTAATTTATGTACAGGGCTAGAACATTTGGGGATAAGGGTAAACTTTATTAAATCAATACCAGCAGTGATAGATTTAGGATAAATGTGGTCCTGTGCTAGTTAAATTATGAGCATTTGAGCATTTGACCTTTGAGCATTTGACATTTTAAAAACATTTGAAAAATTCATAGTAAAAATGTTTTTCGAAGGAAGATGGGCCCCCTTGGCCAATGGGGCCCTGTGCTTAAGCACACCTAAGCACACTGGTAAATCTGGCACTAAACACCAGTATTTAACTGGTACTTTATTTTATTAACACCAGAAGGAAGAAAAGAAAAATAGATCATGTTTCCATTTGAACTCAGGATGTAAAGTTTCAGAACAAATACTGCAATGGCATTTTATATGAAGTTCTATCAATTCTGTCATTTGCCCCAACCCCTAACATCATTGTCGACACAAACATTGCCATATGAATACAAAGAACCTGAAAAGAGAGCACAATATATTCCACTCAATGTAGTAACAATTCTGCCAACCCACTACTTTGTACTTGGACTTTATGAATCATCCATGGAATGAACATAATCCAATTTGGCTGCAGCAGAACTTGAACTCAGAAAACAGAGACCTTGGAATGAATAATGGTTTCTGATTCAGGCAAACAGTCAACACATTTTTGGGGAGGGGAAGTCAATTAAATCTACCCAGTGTATTACTGAAAGACATCCATAAGGATGAACTCAGAATGTAAAGGGATATAACTCTATGCCATAAAATATTTTGTCCAGCACTCTGCTGATACTGCCATTCTACTGCACTTGATAGGTTAAATGTTGTAAGATATTCAGTTTGTTACCGTCATCAGTGCCAAGCTGGCTAGGCGCATGTGTGAGCCTCGTGAAATGGAATGGTTCTTCTCTTAGCATCCTTTGAGGAAACGCCTTCTCCATTCTGTCTGCTGGGGCTGTGTGGTGGCCAGCATGTCAGATCCCATTTGCTCACAATACAGAGAGATGGGAAGGGCAAGAGAGATGGAGGCAATGACAGTGGGAGTTCAGCTCTTCCGTATTCTATCTCTACTAATCATCATCATCATCATTTCATTTTACGTCCGCTTTTTCCCTGCTTGCAAGGGTGGAACGGGAACTGATTCTGGCTTGATTTCTACAGCTGGATGCCCTTCCTAACACCAACCTCATTTACAGTGAGTGCTGGGTGCTTTTTTTTTTTTTTTTTTCCATGGCGCCTACACGTCCACTTTACAGTGGAATGATAGGGACCCCAGTCTGTAGCTGAGTAAACTGGAGCAATGTGAAATAAAGTGTATTGCTCAAGGAAACAACACATCACCCGGTCTGAGAATTGAACTCACAACTGTTCGATTGCATGGCCAATGCTCTAACCACTAAGCCATGTGCCTCATATGTGATAATAATTTCTTACATAGGCACAAGGCCAGAATGTTTTTAGTGAGAAGAGAACAGTGAATTATATCAATCCCAGTACTTCCTTGGTACTTTATTTTATTGATTCTGGAAGGATGAAAGGCAAAGTTGACCTCAGCACAGGATTTGAACTCAACATTAGCAGTCATAACTAAATACCATAAGGCATTTTATTCAGCACTCTAATGAATAAGAAAATGAAAGATGATTGCTGCAGGATTTAAACACAAAGTATTAATGGGATAAATATCACAAAATATTAGTCTGGTAGTCTACTACTTAGCCTATCATAGACCCCTACTCTTGATAAAAATAATAACAACAACAACTACATTGTAGGAAAAATACAGCAGAAAAAATTATCTTCCACCTCACCAAACAATTGCTATAAATATTATGAAGTAAAAATAAATACTAAAATGAAAAAAGAAAATTTATTGAAAATTCAGTAAATCATGTCCTGATAAATTTGAAAAGTTAAAAAATCAATAAAGGATGAAATAAGATTATACAAAAGTTAAAATATAACACAACTATACAAAGAGAAGAAAAACAGCGTATATACATACACACACACGCACATATATATATATATACAGTATATATATATATATATATATATATATATATATATATATATGCAGAGGTTATATTTAATTTGTTGGGATTCAACCAGCTTATAAAAAATGTTATAACTGATATAAAGCACTCAACAAATTAGTGGAGTAAATATACAATATATTAACAAATGGAAACTATATTTATTTTATTATACATATTTCAAGGGCCACCAAGGCAAATTATGGTGCACTTTCATCAGATAAAATACAATACAGATTTGTTTTATATATAAATATTGACATACCCTGAAAAAAGACAACCTTAAGGGTTGGAGCTTCCAGGAATATATAAAAATATAAATATATATATATATATATACATATATATATATACATATACATATACATATATATATACATATATATATATATATATATATATGTATGTATGTATATATAAAATAAAATATAATATATGTATATATAAAATAAAATAAAATATATGTATATATAAAATTTAAAAAATGCCTGTACTCAAAACAATGTATTGAGTAACTTTTTTAACTGTGGTTTTCCCCATGACACAACTTGGTAACCTACATATATATATGTATATACATAGATGTATATATATATTTATATATATATATATATATAATAAATACAATATCGGAGGAAGCTTTTTAGCGATACTCCGGCCAAATTCCAACTCACTCAACAAACATTAGGAAATAAGTGATTATATTCCCAATTATGTGTTCGGGGGGCTAACTAAAAGTATTGCGTGGAAAATTGGCTGTATTATTTCATATGAGACATATCTAATATATCTCTTCCCAGATGGACGTCTCGTTTCATTATAGGATTCCTACAATTTGGGTGAAATTATACCAATTTATGTAGGAACTTGTATACCATCAATAGATATATATTCAAGTGGGCTCCTATAATTCATCAGTGGGTGCCCCAATAATACTAATATTGATAATCTAACCAACATCAGTATTTAGCAATAATCATCATCTGTTGCCAGTCCAGCAGTTCTAAAGAAGTGCTCAAACTGATTAAAAAAATGAGGAATAAATTACCACCAAAAAAAACAATACATGCGCATGACAATGAACTCTGAAAGGAATTCAGGCCACGTGCTAAGAACTCAATTGGAAATTGAAAAAATATCTATGTGTGTACAACATTTGATGACACATAGATATTTTCTCGGGCAAAATAACAGAATGAGATATAAGGAACAATCAATATATATATATATATATATATACTACTTCTACTCGATTACAACTGTTTTATTCATATGAAATCATCAGGAACGTCCATATATACTCAAAGCAAGTGGATGTGTGCTGTATGCAAGAGACTGCGTGGAGAAGAACATCAGTTATGTTCATTATGGGTAAGAAACAGTGCTACAAGTTCATCTTGATAGGTCATAACCTTGGATTGGGGATGTAAGTAACCTGTTAGCAGAAAAATGGGTAGACAAGGTAATAGATGTGGCTAGGGTGGTTCTGGTAAAACAACAGTGACAATTATCTCTGCATATGCACTGCAATCAGGACTGACATGAACTGAAAAACCACTTTTATGAGACCCTTATCCAAACTAATTCTTTAACAAACAATGATGTCCAAGGATGGATTGAGGTTCCTATAGTTTTTGCTCACATATTCCTCAGCTTATATTTGAGTATATATGGTATATTATGCTGCCATGATCATCTTGTGGTAGTATATTAGTATATTTCACCCCTAGCACTAATTGTAGTTGTGGATTTTTCTGGAGAGGTAGTGGAATCATCAGCATGACAAACTCACTAGTGGTGGAGTTATGATAAAATGCTCCCAGTAGAGTGCAAAAATGTACATAAGCAAAATGCAGTCCTCCAGTCCATCTGAGAGGTCAGTAGCTGCTCTTCTTGAGTGCTGACTTGATTTAAGACAACCCATACAGTCTTTGCTACCAAGAAAACCGACATTAAATGATTATGATGATGATCATCATCATCATCACTGTTTAACGTCTATTTAAATGGTGATGAAAAGCATCCAGCCTACACTGTAAAGAGGTTGTGTATGCGTCATGACAAATTATTACTGTACTCACGGTAAATGAGGTTGGTGTTAGGATGGGCATCCAGTTGTAGAAACCAAGCCAAAATCAGTTCTATATAAGCAAGGCATGGTCACCTAAGCTAGCATTACCCACAACAGGAAAACTCTTATAACCTATACTAGCGTGGATGAATGGACGTAAAACGGTGATGATGATGATATATATATATTCTCTACACGTTACAGTCTTATACATGCCACGCATCTCAACATACACCCACTTACATCTCTCTCTCCACCACCGGATCTTGTTACTCGGAAATTTACCCATCTGCATTGTCGAGGCTTCCAAACGACTTAAAGAAATTTACCTTATTATTCCACAATGCTTCAAGCAAACTTCAATACTCTCATATATATATATATATATACATGAATATGCAAAGTAATCTAAAATGATGCATCTATACAAAGAATGTGAAACAGAAATATGTATTCACTACCTCATATTATAGGAAAAAGTAAATAATATCTTCACATTATTTCTACAAAAATCATTTAGTCATTTATTTATGGTTCGTAGTTTGTGAAAGAGAGATATTGTATATATGTGTCACACACACACAAATACACACAAACACGAACACAGTAGACTGTTTTTCTTTAAAATTAAGAAATATTTTTCCTTACTTGTAAAGTGTTTTTCAACAGTGTTAATTTATTATTTTCAGCCGACCTTCATCATCTAGCAACATCCTCCAAAAAAAAAAAAAAAGAGTAATAATAAAAGGAAAAAAATAAAAAAATAGAAGAATAGTAAGAAAGCAAAGGAATAGAAAAATGTGGGGAGGGAGATGAAAAAAACCCAGAAGAAAATAAAGAAAAATAACAAAAACAACAAAAAAAAACGACTGAATAGTGAATAAACCCAGAGAAGAAAGCTTTTATTTTCTTCGTATTTTTCACTTTCAGATGAAGGATTACATATATATTCTTTACTTATTAGCTATGGGTTGAAGTGACTTTGGAACTGTAAGTGATTCTTTTGTATGCCAAAAGGTTTCTGAAGAACAGAGAGCAATAGATCTGTTGGTATTGCCTGGCTGACAGCATTGATAATGTCGAGAGCTGAGATCTGGCAGTATCTCTTGACTGCCAGCATTGATAATGCTGGGAGCCCATGGTAGGAAATCGTTAGCAGATCCGTGAATTGTTTTGTTAACACATTTCAGGTTTAGAGAAAACAAATACTGAGAAAAGGTTGTTTTTCTTTTTGTTATTATTGTTTTCTTTTTATTTTCTTTACATATTTTTTTAATGCCTGGACATTAGCTCTGTGACTGACTAGAATCCAGAGAAACCTTTCAGCCTGTATGCTGAGCTGGCTCCTGCTATATATTGACAACTGAAATTCAGCTAGAATTTTTATGATGAAAGCAAACCAGCAAGAAGTCTCGATGTGGTAGCTCAATCTGCTAGAAATAGCACCAAAATATTCCTCAAATTACACACAATTGTAAAAGGAAGGATACATTGGACAATGTAGTCCTGGATAGTCCAAACAAGGCAAAATGATCACAGCTGAAAAGTCTTTGTAACATGGATGTTGAATTGCTCTAGCATAGTTTGTAAGTTTTCACAATATAAGATAAGATTTCATAGTTTCAGCTGTAAACTGCTGCAGTGTAGCTGTTAAATTTCTATATTGTATATGATAAGCAGGACTAAACTTTTACCTGCTGAGTGTCTAAGCTATATGAAATTTGAAGCTATTCTTTAAAACAATTAGGGTGAAAGAATTTAAAATAATTGTCGATGATAATCATTTTCTATAATCATATTAAAAAATATTTAATATAATATATATTTACAAAGGTATGTCAGGATAAATTTTGTTTGTATGAATCAAATGTGCAAACAAAATAAATATGGAAGATTGCTTGCCAAAATGTTTTGTTTCTCAACGTGTTCCTTGCATATAACTATTGATGATTTAATATTCAAGAATAAAAACATATGATAAAATATGAAGATATATTTTTTAAAGTGAGGCTCTCAAGGGGATGCAGCCTTAAGCTATAGTTTATTTAGCTCATAGGTAATTCTAGCATTGATGGCAAATTGCTATTGTGTAAGAGCCAAGTGGCCATAGTGTAATGGTAATATTACCATAATGTAGGTGGTAAGGTTTCAGTTTGTAAAGTGGCAAGTGACACTACTATAGGCGTGAAGTTGCCACGATGTAGGTTGCAAGCTACCTTAATGGTTATAATGTGCTTCCATAGAGTATATGGTAAGCTGCCAGTAAACTGAGTGAGGGATGAAAGTTTAACCCTTTTGCATTTACACGGGGTTGATAAAATAAAGTACCAGTAATGCACTGGATAATTGCTGGCCTTGTGCCTAACGTAGAAACAATTATATTTGCTATTATATTTACTCCATGATAGCGTGGAAAGTGGATGTTAAACGAGGATGATGATGATGATGATGATTATATTTTCACCGAAAAGACTTTCCCTCGCATAATTATCTTATATAGTATCGAATCTATGAGATTTTGATATTATTTATTTTGGGAACAATACCTTAACCCTTTAATGTTCAAACCGGCCAAAACCAGCCAGAATCTCTACCTCTTTCTGTAACTAGCCACTCAAACTGATGTTAAGGTATTGTTCTCAAAATAAATACTTTCAAAATCTCATAGATTCGATAGTATGTAAGATAATTATGCAAGGTAAAGCCTTTACCGTGAAAATATAATAGTATATATAGAGTAATGTAAATACTAAAGGGTTAATGTTATTATGAGTAGCCGGTTATGTCCAGTTTGAACAGAAAGAGGTGGGAGAATTCTAGCTGGATATGGCCAGTTTTAATGCTAAAGGGTTAATCCCTATTCATAACTATTTCACTTACTTTAGTAATCCCCTAGAAAAGAATGAATATCATTATTGCCATTCTTCCAACTTACTGGAGCTGAGTATTTCTAAATGATAAATGGTTAATTAATTGGCTCTGCTAACCAAACTAATCATCATCATCATCATCATCATCATCATCATCATCATCATCATCATCATCATCATCACCACCATCATCATCATCATCAGCAGCAGCATCATCATTTAACATCCATTTTACATGCTAGCATGGGTTAGACAGATTGTCCTGCTTGAATCAATTTGGGACCGGTGACTATGTCTTGCTCATACAGAACTGTCTCTGGCTTGGGTTCTGAGGCTGGATGCCCTTCCTAACACCAACCATATTTACAGTGTGTACTAATGCTTGTGGTAAATAAATACGTATTCTTTTATACATCCCACAATAAAGACAGACTCAATACACTTAGAATATTATTCTGACATTTCCTAGATTAGTTAAATGTTATCCTCATTTAGTCTCAGATCAGTCCTGATCAAAAAGACCTTTGATCAATGTCTTTTTTTATTACTTTTATATATTAGGGACTAGATTGTCTAATGTAACCTTTATTTATGGTTGAGGTCTGGGCGAGAGTTAACTGCTATATCTAGCTGGTCAAACGACCATGTAGAAGCTGCCTTGTGTGCTTCTTGATCAGATATGTTTATGTCATGGTTATAATGATGCAGATTTAATTAGTAGTAATCAACAATATCAACAACATCAAAACCATTCAAACCATCAAGGAATGTTGTATGTGGTCCCCCAGACAACTCAGTGTAACCATTAAATTTCCCCAAACAAAGGACCATCTGTAAAATTGGGAATATAAATAAATATATAGATTTTCAGACAGTATTTCCTAACAATAAGCATGGACAGAACAGATCAGTTACAATATTAATGAAGATGCTGAATTTCAATACACACATTAGATATATTTACATATCACCACAAGGAGATTATAGTTGATTATGTTAAACCAATGCAACACATTAGAGATTGATAATCCATCTATTTATCATAGAATTTTCTGAAGCAGGTTACTCAGCAAACAACTTAGTTATGAAGGAAGTCTCTACATGGTAACTGGAGCTGCCAGAAATGGAAACAAAATCACTCTCAAATCACTTCATAATAATTGTTTCTACTTTTGGTGCAAGGCCAGCAATTATCCCAGTGCATTACTGGTACTTTATTTTATCGACCTCGTAAGGATGAAAGGCAAAGTTAACCTTGACAGGATTTGAACTCAGACTGTAAAGGGACGTAACTGTGCTGCAAAGCATGGTGTCCAACCCTCTACCGATACTGCCATAGTGACATAAGGTGGGATGTATGAGGGTTGGCTGAAAAGTTCATAGGCTGACTATGAAGGAGTGCTGTTAGGGTTGTGAATTCTTGTTGGCATTAATTTCAACTCTTCTTATCAATAACTGCATTGCTTCTTTCCAGGGATTAGGTTGAAAAATAAACCTCATTTGGTCATTCCATGAGAGTTTCTTGGTCAGCCTATGAACTTTTCAGCTAACCTTTATATTTTATTCAAGAGAACTTCCATCATACATCACTGTAGGCATTAATATACACCTTACTTTGCAATTCTAACGGTTCTGATAGAGGTCAACCCTGGTTAAACAAACGATTTCATCATTTTAGGGAAATTTTTGAATACATTATTCAATCTGCTATTTCCCTTTTTAATTCTTAAATCCAATCTACTTGGTGTAAAATTTGCCATACATCGTTATGAGAAAAGTAAATTAAAAAATAATATAATGGTGACAATTCCCATATCTCTATCCATCTCTCTTAGAAGAATGTATCTTGTACAATTTGTGAAAATCATTGTCATTAAAACACATTTACATTTCTTGAAACCCATTTAAATCCAGAAAAGTATATTAAAATTCATTGAAACATAAAACCATAAAATATATGTCTGGAACTTAATCTTTGGAAAAAAACCCCAACAAAATGCAATAACAAAAGAATGTTTAAGCACTAGATTACAGCATGTCACTTTTTTCTTATCAGTTCTGAATTCAAAACCAGGAGCTGACTTGTTTTTGAGGCATCCAAGTTTCATAAAAGAAATTACCGTATATACTCAAATATAAGCTGATGATTTTGTGTCCAAAACAAAAATATCAGTGGTAAAATGGGGGTGGGGATTGGCTTATATATGCCATCTAAACAATATATTGATTAGCTGCCTCTGTTTATAAATGAGGTCTGTATTTTTGCCCATTTCTCAGACATAATAGTGGAGGGTCAGTTTATATTCGGATCAACTTACATTTTAGTATATATGGTAATATACCTGTTATATACAACAGCTATAGAAATTAACTACCAAATTTTTCTTTGAAAAACTAACCCTTGTTTCAGCCAGTGCTCTTAGCGAGAAGTATTGTTAAAAATCCATAATAATAGCTGAGAGAGTTATGGTGTGAGTGAATACATAAGGCAAATCAACTTTGTTTATATATGTTAGATTTGTTCACCTCTCTCTTTGTAGATATCTATTATTGCAACTGGGAGCATACCCAGGAGAACAGTGAAGCTGTTAAGGAAAAATGCAAACAAGAGGGACATAATCAAACATTTCTGGAAAAGAACTCATAGAGAGGGAGGGTAATGACATGGATCAATACAAAGGATTTGATAGGGTCAAATATTGATATATGGTGGCATAGAGTTACAGTCCTTCAAATCCTGATTTCAAATCTCACCAAGGTTAGCTTTTCCTTTCATTCTTACAGAGTCAATAAAATAAAGTACCAGTAATGCACGGGGATTGATTTAATCGTCTCTCCACGAAAATTGTCAGCCTTGTGCCTAAATCAGAAACCAATATTTGTTGGCAATCTTTAAAACAGCTTAACCTAGTCCTGTTTCATAAAATGGATTACATCAATAAAGAGTGGTATCTGCTTAGTGGTCAGACTAAATGGCTACCTTTTGGAACTGCTTCAAACCCCATACTTGGTCTGTCAAGGGTGCCCTCTCTCACATCCGTTGGTTCTTGAGCTATTTCTGCAGTAGCTAAAATCTTTTAGAGGACTCCCATTCAAACTGAGATGTGGAAAGACATTGCTGGCTATGCAAATAGTGTCGCTGTAATGGTATCAGACAAACTAGAATTTAAGGCAGCTGTCACCATACAATGTGGTAAGAGGAGCACATTCTAAACATGACATGTCAATGGATTTGCAGCTCAGCATTGGTGAGACAGCACCAGCCTGGTCAGTGTCACGAGTTGCTGGACCAAACATCCTATTAAAATGTTTGAGATCTGGTTCAGGTGAAACACCCAAGTAGATAGGAACTGGAATGAGATTATGAGCAAAGTGTCAATGGAAAAATATGAGAGGAATATACTGCAGAAGGTTGAGGAAACATGATTATGGAATAAATTGCTTCCATTATTTATTATGGTTAATTTTGCCCAATTTTTGCCCTACTTTTTAATTTTGCCCCATTTTTCTTCTGATTAGATTGAAGTTTCCACCCCTTTGCTTTTTGTGGAAGTGAACTATTCTACAACTTACAAAGTTGATCTACTAACAATGTTCATTGGGTAACAAATTTGTTATGCTATACATGATGATGAATTAATATGTGTGCTGAGGCTATCATATCTACAGAGATTTCTGAATGGTGAACAGATGAAATCACAGTTTATAGGTATATCTTTCCATATCTCATTAACATAGTTTCAATACTGTTTCGCTATGCTGTTTGTTACTCACAGACCTCTCCCAGTCAGACAATGCAGTCAGTGGAACTTCCATATTAACTCTCAGAAAGTCCCTAAAATGTATAATTAAGAGAACTAGGGATGGCCAGATTGGCATAACAAATTAACTTTCTATAACACAGACAAATCTTATATCATAAATGAAAATACTGATTTTGCATAAAACTGAAGACCCATTACTTGTTTAAACATTATATATAATTTTTTTACACAATGTTTCCCCACCAATTCCTCCATGACTATCGTGAGTCCAACAAGACAGTAACTGATGAGTAGGCTGGTAGAAAGAAAGAAGTATGGAGATGTGCCAAACAACTTTTGATAAATAAAGCTGTGTTGTCAGAAGTAAGAAAATACCTCAGAAAATGTGTGGAATGCCTTGATTACAAAAAAGAATTTGATTGTATTCCCTACTCATTGTTACTGAAGTCAGTAGACTTGGTAAAAATACAGACTGTCTTAGTTATTGCCATTGAAAGACTTACAAAGACCTAGTAAACAACCATCATACTTGTAACTGAAAGTGAAACAATTATCTTTGATGTTATGAATATTTCAAAGGTAATATACCAAGGAGACAATCTGTCTGTGCTTTTATTTATTTTGGCACTAAATTAACAGAAATTTCTTTTGTAGAAATCCAGTCACTAAATGCTAGAATCTACAACAGTAAGAGACATCAATGTAACCTATAATTTCTACTGGATTTAATAACAACATTTTCAGCTAATATAAGAATGGAATTTTGTCTAAAGATATGTTTATATTTGATATTTGAATGCAGAAAATAACAAAACAAAAACAGTTTACTAAACCCCAAAACTTTACAACAGTTGTCCTTCTATTTTCTATATTTAAGAAAATGAGTGTTACAAATAACTAGATATTCATGAAAATATATCATATGCTGTAAATAAAGAAGGAAGGAATAATATACCACATTTTAATGCTTTTGAAAACACATTTCTAATGAAATGCTCTGCCCATGATTTTCAAATAATTTTCAAAATAATTAAGAATTTGGAGGAATTTAGTAATTTTCTTATTATTTATCTGGTAGTGGATTGGTAGTATCGGTAGAGGATCGGATGCCATGCTTTGACGCAAAGACTTACGGCCCTTTCCATTCTGAGTTCAAATCCCACCGAGGTTAACTTTGCCTTTCATCCTTATGAGGTCGATAAAATAAAGTACCAGTAATACACTGGGTAATTGCTGGCCTTGTGCCAAAAGTAGAAACAATTATTTATCTGGTGTATCAAACAACAAATGTTCTTACACAAAATTATGATGGAAGGTTTTTAGATAAATATAAACTTACAATAGTTTTGTATCATAGAATCAAAGATAGTTTCAGAGGCTTTGGTATCAAAAGAGTTACAAAATAGAGCAGTTGAATCTTTCCTCTTATATCATATCCCAATAGATTTGCAGCATCAATACAAATACCAAAATTTGTGACACTTGACTGGTCAATAGAGGAAATCCACTCCCTAGATATTAACAGGCTCTATCACAGATTTAAAGGATGAGGAAAAGTCATAAGATCAATCATGATACCCTTTGAGTGTACAAGGGTCGACTAAAAGTTCATAGGCTGACCAAGATACTGTCAAGGAATGACTAAATGAGGTTTATTTTTCAACATAGCCTCTGGAAAGAAACAATGCAATTATTAAGAAGAAGAGTTGAAGTGAATGCATTCATGGTTTTCACAGCTCTAGCATCAATCCTTCATAGCCAGCCTATGGATTTTTCAGCTGAGCCTCATATAAAGAATGCCACCTTCATATTGACTTTCTACATACATTAACATAAAGAATTTAGTAAATATTTTCATTGAAACTTCTGCTGTGCAAACATATCAAGCTGGATATACATGTTTACATGTTTACATGTTTGGAACAAAAAAGAAAAATTGTGTGTAGTCATAGAAATCAGCTTTCCTGAGGATGTGAACTACTTTTTGTAAAATTAGTGAGATACAAACTTCAAGAATAAATATTTTAAAATATATTTCTTTTCTCTCCTGATTATGAATTCACATATATACTGATAATTATTGGTGCATTTATTTGTGTTAATAAATGTCTCAAATGGTAATCTTCAACTGCTAGGGACTGTGAGCATAGAAAGGTACCAACTACTAGAATTTGAAAATGGAACATTAAAGTTATGCAAGACTTTTCTAAAGTTCAACATGTAATACTTTGGTTTTTGATATCCAAATTCCATCAATGGAGATGTGTTACAATAGCACATTTGTTATGGAAAGAATTTAAATAATTTAAAAACGAAAGATAACTTATGTGAGTATGTGTGTGTGTATATATATTACCAAGTTTTCTTGGTGAGGAGGGTGACTTTGGACATCCTGCGGGACTAAAAACAAAACCTGTCAAAGGGCAAAGGAGCTCTTAAGAGTCAATGGCCATCCAAAATCACCGGGAGAGATGACCCCTTAGCCTTTGTCAAGGCAGAATTCTAGGAGAAGGAAAACTCTGATATAACACCTGCAACCCTGATGGTATCCAATGATGTTGACTTGTTCTTCTTTTTGGTAAATATCATCTTGGTTAAGAGAGTGGGACTGGCTTTGTGCAGTGCCTTTACTCACTATAAAAGCTTCACGGCACAGGCATTGCTTTATATCAGGAGATCTCTCTGCACTTGTCGTCACATGGTACCATGGGCCCAGCACTATGTGTCAATAATTGTCACAAGTGTAGTGTTTGTACCAGAGTTTTCAAGTCGCTGGCTGGACTAAAAAGTCACACTTGTTTAGCGCATCGGTAGGGGTTCTCCTACATGGATATAAAGTAGTGGCCGTACTCGAAAACGAGTTGGCAGCCACCATATATATTATCTATATATTTTACCCACACAATAAAATATAGTTGTATTCTGTAGCTATCACAAACACACTTCGTTTTTATTATCTATCACAAACCATCTCCTAATATTATACATCCTATCACTATCTGCCCCCGCCCAATTAACCCTTACATTCATACATTGTCCTCAATTAACATCTTGGTCATCACTCTCCTTCAAATTACACTCTTGGGTATTTTTGGCCTTGAATACGAACAACAAAAAATTCAAAGCAGAGTAGAGGGCACCCTACTGTCTTGTGTATGGCATGTTCTCTAGTGTTAATACCACCGTGCTGTACACCCTTTAAAATGGTTAGCATCCAGCTGTAAAAACCATGAAAAAACTGGGATGTAAGAGCAAGGTACAAAGCATTGTTCTCTAACAAATGTAGGCGGACAGTTACATCAAGAAAAAGAACTGATTCAGATGGAAACAACCTATCAAACCCATGCTGGCATGGGTTTGATAGGTTGTTTCCATCTGAATCATATATATATATATGTGTGTGTGTGTGTGTGTGTATATATATATATATACATATACATATATGTATATATATATACATATGTGTATATATATATACATATACATATATGTATATATATATACATATGTGTGTGTGTGTGTGTATGAGTGTTGTTCTATCATGGTGTACATCAGAAATAGGCTACATCTAAATAACTTTCCAACCCACTGAGTGTGAAGATGTTCTTCGATGCTCAAAATTGGTTAATTTATTGGTGTTCTTTGTATGTGGGCTTAAATATGTGTGAGTACATATAGGTGTCATATTATGTACATGTATATGTGTGTAAGACAGAGAGATAAGTATTGATAATAAGTATATATATATATATATATATATATATATATATATATATATATATATATATATATATATGCATATATATATATATATATGCATATATATATATATATATATATGCATATATATATATATATATATATATATATATATATATATGCATATATATGTATATATATGTATATATTTATATATATATGTGTGCATTGGCGTGTGTGTGTCAGTCTGTGTACAAACAAAAGCACACACACATTCACTGGAATGCTATTCTCATCCACGCACATATGTATTTGTTTAACATGGTTATTACACTCTATGGGCATGTATATGTGTACAAGTAATGTCTTTGTGAGTATATATATATATATATATATATTATACATATATATATTTGTATATAAATATATATATATGTATATAAATATATATATAAATATATAAATATATATATAAATATATATATATATATATAAATATATATATATATATATATATATATATATATATATATATATATATATGTATATATATGCATATACATATAATCATACATATGTATAAATATCGGAGAAAATGAACCCATTCTCGGTTGTTTCCTCACTTACTCAATGATTTAATTAAGTTTGTATTATTAAAAATACAAACTCATTACTCAGAGTGTACACATTCGTTAATTAGTAAGAAAAACGACTTTGTGTATGTATGATATCACCATATCACAATCGTAGACCAAGAATTTGTTTCTGTAATTCCGATCTGTTAAACAATAGTCCAACTGGAACCACCATTCACAAAAATTAAGTAACGCCAGGAAATTTCTTCCTTGGTAGGTGTTAACCTCCCACAAACAGAAAGGTCCATTTAGTCAGCTAGTACGCAGCAGTGATGATCATCAACATGTGTAGTAGTAAACCTAGATTTTTAGTGATGCATGACTTCACATTAATAAAGGGGTAAGCAAGACCTGACTAAATTTGGAAACATGATGGCAGTAATACAAAATTGAAAAATCAAACTTGCCAAAAGCACTCAACTAGGATGCTTCTGTTGAAAAACTAAGGTAGAGTTGCAAACAATAAACAAATAAATTGAATTAGTATAAATAAATAAAAAATTTCAATTTACAACTCAAAGGCAGGTTACTCACCAGGGTGATTATATAAATATGTATCCGAAGCTAGTTGAAGAAAATCAACATTGCTTTGGTATATATACTTATATCTAAAGTCTAAAGTCTATCTTAAGCCACAAGGGTCATTTCGCCAGTGCTTATCCTGGTTTCATGGCATGAAGTGACTGAGAGTACAAGACTCCTCCCTGGACAGGACGCTAGTCCATCACAGGGTTAAACCCCCAGCTATTGCTGATACTCATTTTCAGCTGAGTATACTGGAGCAATGTGAAATTAAGTGTTTTGTTCAAGAACACAACACGCAACCCAGGAATCGAACCCACGACATTATGATTGTGAATCCAACACCCTTACCACTAAGCCATGTGCCTCTGCAAAGTATATATATATATGTATATATATATATATATATATATATATATATATATATATATATATATATATATATATATATATATATATATATATATATATATATATATATATATATATATATATATATATATATATATATATATATATATATATATATATATATATATATATATATATATATATATATATATATATATATATATATATATATATATATATATATATATATATATATATATATATATATATATATATATATATATATATATATATATATATATATATATATATATATATATATATATATATATATATATATATATATATATATATATATATATATATATAAAGTTTCTTACCACTGTTTCTACTTATAATATGTATATATATATATATATATATATATATATATATATATATATATATATATATATATATATATATATATATATATATATATATATATATATATATATATATATATATATATATATATATATATATATATATATATATATATATATATATATATATATATATATATATATACATATTATAAGTAGAAACAGTGGTAAGAAACTTTCAGGAGAGCTGGACAGTAGAAGGTTTTCAGATAACAATTATAAAAGATACCTCCAACAGTTATAAATTTATTAAAGATTATTAATGACAATAGTTTATAGTGTTATTCAGTTATTAGAATATATGATTATGTAAATATTAGTTACATTGGGGGCACTACCTGTAATAGTTATTGAGTGGGAAAGGGAAATTGAATAAGTAGTAAGTTTATAATTTGTTTTACGGAAAAATATACCTTAGACCAAATTTAATGAACAGCCTTCAATAATTTAGCAGAAAATATTAAAAACCAAGTTTCTTAATTCAAATGTTTATAGTATCTTTACTGGTGGACAGATTGTTATGAAAATTTGCAGTAAACTAAATTAAATATATTGTTGTACATTGCGAGTGTCATGGTGCCAATAAAACAACACATGCACATGAAGTGCTTTATGTCAATGACTTGCTTTAATTGTTAAAGTTATGCAGTCATAGTGCTGCTTGATACTTTTCAAGAAAATCTTGCTAATGCAGTTTCATGCAGAAAATAAGAACATAAAATCATATACATTAGTATATATCAGCTACCCTTAAATAAAATAAGTTAACCTGAGTAATATTTCACCGAGCAGATGCTTGTCTATTGCAGAGGTCTGTAACACTTTTCTTTACATGAGCCCCAAGTATTACTAAGAGACATATAAAGAATCCTTAAATTTGCTAATAGAAAGAATATATATATATATATCATCATCATCACCGTTTTACGTCCATTCTTCCACGCTAGCATGGGTTAGACAGTGGGCAGTGTCTGGTCGGCTGACCTTATCTTGCTCATACGGGAACTGATTCTGGCTTGATTTCTACAGCTGGAAGCCCTTCATAACACTAACCTCATTTACAGTGAGTGCTGGGTGCTTTTTTGCCGTGGCACCTACACGACCACTTTGCAGTGGAATGATAGGGACCCTAGTCCCTATCATCTCATTTCTAAAAGTGCTTGTGTTCGAATACATACACATTAAATTTCATTGAAGTCGAAAGATTTAAAAAAAAATTGTGAAAAACATAGTCATATATTTTTTTGACTGTACAATTATTTAAGAAGTAAGAATTCTACTCAAATAACCCTGAATACCTGTTTGTAAAGCCTTCCATTTTCCCAAAAAGAAAGGCGTAGATTTGCATATTTCCACAATATTGCGCCATTGATAATTAAACTATGAATAATTGTCTGCCCTAACTCTTAAATGTCTCATTTAACGCATGATTTATGAGTTTAAAAAAACTATTGTCCCAATAACTTTATTTGTTATTGCTTGCGTCAACTAGAGGTATATGATTTTTAAAGCGATGAAATACAAATGAAAGTTGGAAGATCACTGATGAAGGACTAATTTTATTCATATGTAACCCATGTGCAACCACGCAGCGCTCCATTTTTTTCACATATATATATATATAACGAAGGAATTGTGGTAAGGAACCAGATGGACCATAACGCACCAGAGTACTCAATACTTAGGGTAGTAGAGTGGGTAATAGGAAAAATTATGACCCCGACGGCAGATAACAGATTAAAGTTTAAGCAAAGAATCGCTGCTTTCACCCTTAACGGAAGAATTCCCCAACGTGGGCGGTGGTTTGTACCGTGATGACGGTCTTTTGACCATGACAAAGTGCGGCACACTTGCTTGCGACAGGTTCAGAAAAGAACTCACAGCCTTCTTTAAAGGCTTCAACCTCTCCATACAGGTTGAGGCTAACCTCTGGGTCGTTAATTACCTCGACGTTATCCTAAATTTGTCGAATGGCTTGCACTACCCGTATAGAAAGCCGAATGATTCGCTTAATTACATAAGTAAGCATTCTAACCATCCTGCCAGCATAATCAAGAACCTGGTAAGAAACGTTTCTTTGAGGCTTTCCCGTCTATATACAAACGAGCCTATTTTCACCGACCATTCCACATATTACAATGAAGCTCTTGCTCGGAGTGGATTTGTCGATAAGGTAGCATATACTGAGTACGTGAATAGACCTAGGAAAAATAGATCCCGACGTATTATATGGTATAACCCACCATATAATATGGAGGTGGCCACACCATTAGCTAAGATCTTTCTCTCCCTTATTATGAAGCACTTCCCCCATTACATAAATATAGTAACATTTTTAATAGAAATACCATTAAAATGTCTTACTCTACGACTCCTAACCTTGCACATAACATCACAGCTTCAAATTTAGCTAAATTACATAGCCGTAGGAACACGTGCAACCCTGTAGCTAGTACTAACTGTAATTGTAGGAATCGGGTTGACTGCCCCCTATCCGTGAAATGCCTCTCTAGTAACATCGTCTACAAATGTAAGGTTGAAACACCCACGTCCAGTAGGGCTACATAGGGTTTACCGCCAATAGATTCAAGCAGCGTTTTTACATGCATACCCATTCTTTTCTTAACCCTTTAAGAAGGAATATGACGTCACTTTCAGCTTATATCTGGAGTCTAAAAGACAACCACGCCCAATATAAGTTACACTGGGATATTCTAGCTAAGGCTAGATCGTATAACGGAAATAAAAGACCATGTGACCTCTGCGCCGCTGAGGCCCTGGAAATACTCTACGCCAAAGAATACATCTTAAACAAAAAATCTGAGACAATTTTGACTTGTAAACATAAACATATTTTACGTCTTGATTTGGTAGCTAAGTATATGTTATGTTTATACCATTACTTATTTGTATAGGTACGTATATATTACCTGTATGTTTTGTGAAGATACGTATACTTTCTAGTACGTATATTTGTTTGTATATGTTAAAGGCGTATATATTATGTCAGTCATACAAAAGTGAGTTACAAACGAAACGAAATTTAATTTCGTTTCGTTATTTGTTTTTAGCGTATATATTATATTATATATACTAGTACATGTGCATATAGTTATGTGTATACGTGAGTTTTGCGTCCGTGTGAGTATGCGTGTTCGTACGTGTGTAGGGTGTGTGTATATGTGTACTTTGTGTCTTGGTTGACGATGTCTGCGAACACATATGTATTTACATGTAGGTATGTGAGTGCGCGCGTTATATACATATTTATGTGTGTATATTTACATATGTTTATATAATTATATGTATACGCACACACACACACACACTTATATATATATATTTTCTTTATATATATTTTTATATGTATTTGGTGTATACGTTCGTATATGTGCGGGTACAGGTGGTACGTGGTTTCTGTATGTGCGTGCGTGTTTTTCTGTACGTGTTTGTATTTGTCTACCCATGGCGGGTGTTTTCGCGTTTGAATGTGTATGTACGCATATGGATGCGTGCTTGTATATATTTAATTTCAATTACCTCTGTAATTTATTTACATTATTCTTAACTCTGAAGCCGAGAATCATTCGGTTTCCTAAATAGAATTTTAGTCAACGACTTCAGCTATACCATTTACGTGGTTTTGTCTTTGCGTGTAATTGTTCTCAACGCACCACATGATGACGTATTATCTTCGTTTTTTCCATTCATTGCCAGAGAACGTCTCCACGAACCATCAAATAGAATATTAGTCCACGACTTCATTTATACCATAAACGTGGTTTTGTTTTCATCGCTCCAAATAATGACGTATTATTTTCGTTTTTTTTTCGTTCTTTACCAGGAAACGTTTCCTGTCTTCCTTCGGTTGCAACGTTTTTCGAAATATTTACTTCTGCGTTTACAGATTGACTTTGTTAGTTTCACAAGATCCCGTTAAGGCTGAAAGCAGCGATTCTTTGCTTAAACTTTAATCTGTTATTTTAATAAATATTTGCTCTACGGTTCTTATATATTTGATATATATTTATCCTTATCGTGCCCTCTTTGGATTTTACTCTTCAAATATATTATTATTACAATTATATATGTATATATATATATATACATATCTATATACATATATATACATATATATATATATATACATACATATATATATATATATATATATATATATATATATATATATATATATATATATATATATATATATATATATATATATGTATATATATATATATAATATTATATATATATACATACATAGTAATAATAATAAATGTGAAGACTAAAATCCAAAGAGGGCTCAATAAGGATAACTATATGTCAAATATATAAGAACCCTAGAGCAAATACACGCAAAGACAAAACCACGTTTATGGTATAAATGGAGTCATAGACTATTATTCTATTTAGGAAACCGAATGAGTTTCTCGGCTTCGGAGTTAAGAATAATGTAAATAAATTAGTGGAACGAAAATGACAGAGGTTATTAAAATAATTGTTTCTACTTTAGGCACAAGGCCAGCAAATACCCAGTACATTACTGGTACTTTATTTTATCGACCCCGTAAGGATGAAAGGCAAAGTTAACCTCGGCGGGATTTGAACTCAGACTGTAAAGGGACGTAACTATGCTAGAAAGCATGGCGTCCAACCCTCTACCGATACTGCCAATTCACCTTAAAATAATTGTTTCTACTTTAGGCACAAGGCCAGCAATTAACCAGTGCATTACTGGTACTTTATTTTATCGACCCCGTAAGGATGAAAGGCAAAGTCAACACACATCTATATACGTACATAGACGTGCATATGTGAAAACACATGCCATGCATACATATATATGAACGTACACATAAACAGGCGCACACATACGAACGTATACACCAAATACACATATAAAAATATATGTGTGTATAATTATACAAACGTATATAAATATACACACATAAGTACGTGTATAACGCCCACACACACATACCTACAGGTAAATACAGATATGTTCACCAAACGTACACATACTAAAACTCAATGTACACATATACACACCTTACATACGTCCAAACACGCATACACACATACACACACAAAAACGAAATACACATATACACATAACCATATACACACATACCAGTATATATAATATATACACCTATAACAAATACAAGCATATACACATACGAGAAAGTATATGTACCTCCACAAAACATACAGGTAATATATACTTACCTATACAAATAAGTAATGGTATAAACATAAAATATACTTAGCTACCACACCAAGTTGTAAATTATCCGCGTATTGTTCGTACTATCCGTAAGGGTATAATGTGGGGCTGTAATACAGGAAAGTTTTATGTAATTTGTGTTTATAAGCCGAAATTGCCTCAGATTTTTTGTTTAAGATGTGACCATTGGCGTAGAGTAATTCCAGGGCTTCAGCAGCGCAAAGATCGCATGGTCTTTTATTTCCGTTATATGATATAGCTTTAGCTATAATCTCCCAGTGTAACCTATATTGGGTGTGGTTGTCTTTTAGACTCCAGAAATAAGTTGAAAGTGACGTCATATTCCTTCTTAAAGGGTTATGAAAAGAATGGGTGTGCATGTAAAGATGCTGCTTGAATCTATTGGCAGTTAACACTATGTAGGCCCTACTAGACATGGGTGTTTTGACCTTACATTTGTAGACAATGTTACTGGAAAGTCATTCCCCGGATAGAGGGCAGTCAACTCGATTCCTACAAATCACGGTTCTGGGATAGTATTCTTCACCCTATGAGATGTCATCTCGTGAACCACATGGATCTGTTATTGGTCCCCTTTTGTTTGTTGCATATATTAATTACATAGATGCCTACTTAAAGAATGACACAGGGCTTAAATACACAAATGACATGAAGCTGTACCTTGAGATAAATAGTAAGGATCCTGAACACTATACGTCTTTCCTGAAATCAGACCTGGATACAATGCAGCAATGAATCATGGACTGGCAACTCAATCATGCATTTTGGGAGGAAAAACCCAGCATCCATATATACTCCCTCAACAACACTAATCTCAAAAACTCTTCTTGTGTATGTGACCTGGGTATTACTGTCAGCAGCAATTTGCATTGGATGAAGCATAACTCTAAAATTCTCAAGAAGGCTGAGGGTGTCTTGGCATCACTCAGCACGACCTTTGTCAGCCACTCTCCAGCTATCTATTTAAATCAGTATATAGATGTGGTCTGGCCACACTTAGAATTTGCATCACCAGTCTGGAACCCCTATCTTGCTCAGAATAATGACCTCCTAGAAACTGTTCAGAGATGTGCAACCAAGCAAATACTCTCCACAAGGCATCTATCTTACACTGAACACCTTGCTTCCCTGGGTATTGATACATTGAAGCTCTGACATCTGGCAACTGACTTGGTAAACACCCACAAAATTATTAACCATCTTGCCAACAACAACCCTGAGAACCTTTTTGAATTCCATGTGTCTAACACCCGTAGGCATGCCTACAAAGTCAGAAAACAGCAGAGCTCACATGACTTTCGGAAACATTTTTTGACTCTCAGAGTTGCTGAAGAATGGAACAAACTACCAACATTGGTTGTTAGTTGTCAGGACATTGCATCCTTCAAAACTTTCATGCTTCCTGAAATTCGCCAACACTACACCTGATGTTCCCCCTCCATACACATGCATGCATGTATCTGTGTGTATATCATGACCCTTACACTGTTCACTTTCATGACATTTGTACATTATTCTATGTACTATATATGCATCTTTGATGATTTGTAGTGCACCTGAGCACTGTACACAATAATTTCATTATTATTAATTTGAAAATGAAATGCAAGGTAGCTCTGTAAAAATCCGGATTCCTCATAAAAATGTAATTAATTTGTATATGTGATTTCCTCTTATAAAATTTGTTTAGCTTTTTTTTCTATTTTGACCCCTCTCTTATGAACCTTTTTGACATATTACTATAAAAAAACAGAGAAAATATATGCTAGAGAGGATGCCGTAAATTTGCTGGTGACAATACAACATAAATGGTGCTGATGCTAGAATAAAATACTAGCTCATGCCAGCATGTAAAACAGATGTAAAATAATAATGATTATAATGATGATGATGACGATAATGATGACGACAAAATACACTGCTATCCAAAAGCATTTTTTGTGTTCTACAACAAAATTAGGTGTTGTATTATATTTGTTTCTACTTTTGGTACAAGGTCAGCAATTATCCCAGTGCATTACTAGTACTTTATTTTATTGAACCTGTAAGGATGAAAGGCAAAGCTAACCTCAGTGGGATTTGAACTTAGAACATAAAGGGCCATAACCCTATTTTGCCAAGCCTTGTGCCTGACGCTCTACTGATACTGCCAATCCGCTGCCCTGGATGTTGAATAATATTGTTGTGGAATTTCACTAGTTGATATGTTGTACCATATCATCTTCTACAATGAAAGTATCACTTCACAATTATATGAAGAAGAAATTTTATAAAAGCATCTTTTTTTCTTTGTAAACCAACCTATTTATTCCCAAACTAGTAATAAACCAACATGATAATGTTCCTGCTGATTCTGCCAAATTAATGGAAATGATTCTCAAAGATCATGAAATTGAGACCTTGCTTTAGTCTGGACAATTTCCAGACCTGAAATGTATTAGAAATTTATGGCAAATCATTAAATCAATGTTGGATGCAAAAAATGTTTTTAAAGCAAGGAATTTTTACTTGATGTTAAGGAAGGATTGTGAAATTAGAGCCTTCTTTGTTGAACTGAAATCGTTGCCATTATCATTAGAAGAATTAAACAAAACAGTATAGAAACAATGATTAATAAATTTTAGTTATGAATAAACATAAATTTTATTTTTTTCATAGATACTTTATGCAATATATGATATGATTTCAACAAAATTTAACAATATAAGTAAATTAAAAATGAAGATAACATATTAGAGAGGACTATTCAGAAATGCCACAAAAGATAAAAACCTCTTGTACTGGTGCCATCATAAAATGCTCTTAGTACTCACTGTAGATAGGTTGGCATTTGGAAGGCCATCCAGCCATAGAAAATATGTCAAAAGCAGAGTGTATTAATGAGATGTGGTGCTCAACCTGTCTAAGAGGGAAGTAACTATGAACAAAAAATAACATAGTTAATGATAATCCATACAACACAAGCCAGCATGGAAAAAAGTATGTAAAATAACTGTTTCTACATTTGGCACAAGGCCAGCAATTACCCAGTGTATTACTGGTACTTTATTTTATTGACCCCGTAAGAATGAAAGGCAAAGTCAACCTCGGCGGGATTTGAACTCAGAATGGAAAGGGACATAACTATGCTGGAAAGCATGGTGTCTGCCCCTCTACCGATACTTCCAATCCACAATAAAATAACGATGATAATTTATACCTGATGGATCTATAATAGTAGTTTAAATGGTTGGTGAAGTGTCAGTGAGCCGAGAGAAAAACTAAGTATAAGATTTGTCAGATGCAATGTGTAGGAGAAGAGATTGGTTGGGTATGGACATCTGATGCTTATGGAGGGGCATAGTTTTATAAAAAGATGTAGGGAACTCAAAGCTCATGGAAACTATGAAAGAGGAAGACCTTGAAAAGTTTTTGATGAATTGATTAAAGCTAACCTTTTCCAATTAAACCTCCCAAAGGAGATGACACAGCATGATATCTCTAGTGTTAAACTTTATTGCAGAAGACCCACCTTCCCATGTGCACAGGATGAAATAAACATGTAGAGGACACTAGTCTGCACCAATCATCTATTTTCTCCTCCCTATTCACCCTCCCCAGTATTAAAACCCCCACCTCACCAGCTAAATATCCCATGCACCTCATCCATGACAAACTTGATTACTTGTCTGTCTACACCAAACCCTCACTCCTCTGCCCAATCTATACATACAGGTATATAAATTGAACATGATCTACATCTGATCTCCCACAATGCTGTTGCCATGATATAAAAAGTGCTAATACACCTAGTATGGTGATATGGTGACACAACAAAAACTGCACCCAGTCCACCTTGTTAGGTGTTTGTGCTATGATAAAAAAGCACACAATCCACACTGTAATGGGGTTGGGGCAAGAAAGAGCATTCAGTCATAGAAACCAAGCCAAAATATGGATTCATATAATCAAAACGTGGTCACTTGATCTAACTTGTCTCATAATGTAACAACCCATCTAACCAATGAAAACATTGAAAAATAGATGTTAAATAATTGTTTCTACTTTTGGCACAAGGCCAGCAATTACTCAGTGCATTACTGGTACTTTATTTTATCAACCCCGTAAGGATGAAAGGCAAAGTTAACCTTGGCAGGATTTGAACTCAGAATGGCAGGGCTGTAACTCCATGCATCAAAGCATAGTGTCCGACCCTCTACCGGTACTGCCAATCCACCGCCCTTATAAATAGATGTTAAATAATGATGAATATATATATATATATATATATATATATATTTCATGTTGATCCAGTATACTCAGCTGAAAATGAGTACCTGCGACGGACTGGCGTCCTGTACTCTCAGCCGCTTCACGCCATGAATAAGCCCCAGAATAAGCCCCAGCCAAATGAGCCTTCTGGCTTAAGACAGACTTTAGACTTATATATATATATATATATATATATGTCTGATGGTAGCTACGATGCTTCCATAGGCAGTATGCCAGTTGAGCACTCTATGCTCTTACAGAGCAGAATATGATATAATAGAAAACGAAAAATCAGTGATGCATCTGAACTCAATTTATTGTGTGTTACAATTGTTTCGCTGGCGGACAGCTTGAGACGTGATCATTGTGTGGATCTGTCTGATTCTGGATCCGCAGGTTCGATGGACACATCTAATGATTTCAGAGAATATTCTCTCACTGGGGTATCTGAGCCTCTAGGCCAGTACCATCAAAAACTTTATTCTCTTCGCGTGTCCTGTGATTGGCTGCTGGTTGTCTACATCATCATAATTCTGACCACAGGTACCAGTCCGCTGACCATCAGGGCGTTAGCTCTCCCATGTCTGCTACACTGCAATGAATTACTGCTGTGTTTGGTAGTTCACACATCCATGCGCGCACACACACACACACACACTGATGGTCGGTGGACTGGTACCTGTGGTCAGAATTATGATGACATAGACAACCAGCAGCCAATCACAGGACACGCGAAGAGGATGAAGTTTTTGATGGTACTGGCCTAGAGGCTCAGATACCCCAGTGAGAGAATATGCTCCGAAATCATTAGACGTGTCTGTCGAACCTCCGGATCCAGAATCAGACAGATCCACACAATGATCACGTCTCAAGCTGTCCGCCGGCGAAACAATTGTAACACAATAAATTGAGTTCAGATGCATCACTGATTTTTCGTTTTATATTATATATATATATATATATATATATATATATATATAACGAAGGAAATGTGGTAAGGAACCAGGTGGACCATAACGCACCAAAGTACTCAATACTTAGGGTAGTAGAGTGGGTAATAGGAACAAGTAAGACCCCGGGGTCTTACTTGTTCCTATATATATATATATATATATAATATACATAGATACATATATATATATATATATATGTATCTATGTATATTATATATATATATATATATATATATAATATACATAGATACATATATATATATATATATGTATCTATGTATATTATATATATATATATAATATACATAGATACATACATATATATATGTATATATATATATTATATGTATATATGTATATATGTATGTGTGTGTGTAATGGATAATAATGATAATAATGATAACAACATTAAAAATAATACACACAAATAAGCACAAAAATATATATTCCTGTATTCCTGCATACTGAAGTTTAATTGTAGAAGATAAGTAAGCCCTACTGATGACAATATGGAATCTAGAAATTGGAAGGCAAAACATTTATAGAGACAATGGGTTCATTGTCTTTTCTTTGGTCAAAACTTTGAATTTCTTCTCTGTGAGTTAAATAACTTTGTTTAAAGCTACATTGAAGCAAATTCTTTGAAGTTACACCATAGAATAATTGGATTTATTAGCGTCCATAGGGCTTACTGTCTTATACATACTTAAATGTGTATTTGCATGTATATATATATATATAGGTGCATCAGTATCAATATACATGTATTTGTATGCTTGTTTATTTATGGCTCAAGTGTGGCACATAAGCTGATGAAGAGATGCATGAGTTATGATAGCATAGTAACAAGCATTCACAAACACATTCACATACATAAACATATTACATCTATCTATCTACCTATCTATGTATTGATATCTCTACATATATACAAATATATCAATACACACACACAAACATACACACCTACACCTACACACACACACACACATACACACACAAACACAGACACACACAGGGTCATTGTGTAAACAGATGAAATTTCAGAGTAACAAGCCTCACTATTCAGCCTTAACAAAATGAATAGTAAAACTCTACTTTGGCATTGAATACTCCTTTCCTAAAGCATGAAACTAACAAGACTTTTTATATATCTGTATCATTGTTTCTTTGAACTATATTTATGCATATATATAAAGATAGATATATAGATATATATAGGAACCTGACAGCTGAGCTATGGCAGTTTTGACAGCTAGATCCAATCTAGCTGTCAAAACGGCCGGGGCTTAGCCGTCAGGGTCCTAAATCTTTTCATATTACCCACTCTACTCCCCCAAGTATCGAGTACTCTGTTGCATTATGGTCCACCTGGTATCTTACCACACTCTTTTTTTGTGAGATGCGCGATGCTGCATGGTAGTGAGACATGGGCAGCAACTGCAGAAGATATGCGACGGCTGGAGAGAAATGAAGCAAGTATGCTCCGTTGGATGTTCAATGTCAATGTGCATGAATGACCAAGTATAGACGAATTGAGAAAGAAACTGTGTATAAGAGGGATAAGTTGTGGTGTGCAGGAGAAAAGGCTGAGATGGTATGGACATGTGATGCACATGGAGGATGACCACTGGGTAAAGAAATGCCAAGAAATACCAGTAGAAGGAAAACGCAGTAGAAGTAGACCACGTAAAACATGGGTGGAGGTGGTGAGTGCAGACCCCAGATCACTGAAACTCACCGAGAAGATGACGAAGGACCATAACAAGTGGAGAGATGCTGTGCTGAATAGGACCCGTCGAACCCTTGCAAGCAGGGAAAAGCAGACGTAAAATGATGATGATGATGATGATGATGATATATATATATATATACATACATATTATATGTGTATACGTATTTCTGTAAATAGAAGTTTGTATGTATCAGTGTATAATTATTTTACTTACACATATGCATATATAAATATATGTAAATGTATGTATATGATCACACACTTTAATTTACATAGCTACTTATATAGATATATATTTTTCTAGATTTATGTATTTGTGTCTGTTTGTATGTATTGGAAAGCTTCTATGCATAACACTTAAATCCCTAGATCTAGATATGGCTATACATTCATGCATGCATGGATGAATGTATCTATGCCTATAGATGTATACAGAGTCAATCCAGCTATATGCATTCATACATACAAACACACACACACACACACACATATATATATATATATATTATATATATATATATATATAAATGTGTGTGTGTGTGTGTATAAATGTATATATGTGTATATATGACATGAACATTACATAATAATTCATGAGGTGTATATTTTCATATATAGACATAGATTTATAGATAGATAGTAAATATATAGGTAATTTGGATCAGTAGAGAAGGTGTATGTGTACTTATATATAGACATGCATATATATATATATATATAATAGGGCCTGTCCCACCATTGCAAGCAGGGAAAAGCGGACGTAAAATGATGATGATGATATATATATATATATATATATATATATATAAGCAGTTCTATATGAGCAAGGCATGGTTACCTGACCTACCATTTCTCACAACAAGACAACTCGTCTAACCCATGCTAGGAAAAATAGGGATGATGATGAAGATATATATATATATATTCATATAATGTATCTTCCAGGAATCCCAGAAACCTAGCGAATATTTTTTTGGTTGATTTATTTTTGGTGTCACACTTGATTAACTTCTTGTGTTTAATCTGGGTAAAAGCATATTAACTTTTCACATCATTGAGTGCTTTGTCACTGCCTCAAATAATTCGATTGGTATCCATTATATTGCAGCTACAACTTAGATTTATACCCATTATTATTAATTTTCTTTTAGTTCATATAACTAATTATTTAATTGATTGTTTGTAAAGCTATATCAAAACTTTTTTGAGGCAGTGAACAAATTTTTGTTCACACCTTGAATTTACCTAACAAAAGTTCGACCGTCTTTTTTTTTTGAGAAAAGTCACATGATGACACTGGTGAATTTACTACTTATCTCTTTTTTCTATGCATGAAAATATTGTATATAAAGACAAGTTGTTTAAATCTGTCGATATATGGTGTTGGTTAAAATTTTCTTTTTCTTTCTCTCTCTTTCTCTCTGTTTCTCTCTCTTTCTCTCTCTCTCTGTCTTTCTCTTTCTCTCTCTATGTCACTCTCTGTCAGTCTTTCTCTTTTTCTCCCTATCTCACTCTCTGTCACTCTTTCTCTTTCATCTTCCTCTCTTTCTTTCCCTTTTTATCTGTTTCTCCTTCTTCAAACTAACAACATTTACGCCTTCACCCACAAAGCCTATTTGCCACACCCATTTCCCCTCTCTACATCATGCTATATACTTGCATCCCATCTTCCAGATATTCTGCAACAAATCCTTTGCACCCACCTTCCTTCATACAAGAGCAAGCTCTCTGGAATTCCCACATTAACCACATTCAAATATTGAGTTGTAGATATTCAAGGTGAACAATATCTAGATGACTCTTAGCAGTCACAGAGAATCTTGGAAGGTTCTTCCCCCATCTCCTTATGACTCCCCCTTATCTTATAAAAAAAAAAACATCTCTATTAAAAAAACAAGTACATATATAATAATGTACATACACACATATATATACATATATATATACATATACATACATACATATATATATATATATATATACATATACATACATACATAGATATATATATATATATATGATATGATATGCCAGATCCTGGTCCCCAGTGTAGAGATTCTAGTGGTGATGATACTGAGTATGGATGCTAAAATCATGGCAGGCATTGCAAAAGGGGTAAAAAAAAAAAAAATTTGTGGTAGGAATTTATTTATTTATTAAATGTTATTGTTATTATTATTATTGTTATTGTTATTCCTTGAATCTCAGTCATTGATGTTGGTTAACTGGAAAGTCCGTTGGATTGAATATCAAGCCACTACCTGCAGCCTCAGATATTCAGGACGTATCGGAGGGTTCTTGCCGTTCCAAGCAAGCATGCCTTTTGAAGCGTTCCAAAAAGCGTGAAGGGGCCGATTTTCTTTAACCATCCCTGGAAACCTTTGGAGATAGTCCCCAGTGCGCCTATGACAATCGGGATCACTTTGACTTCATGGCAGTTCCAAATCCTTTTCACCTCCCACTTTAGGTCCTGGTATCGGTTAATTTTCTCCCTCTCCTTCTCTTGCACTCTCGTGTCGAACGGGCAGGCCACATCCACAATCAGGCACGATCTTTTTTCTTTGTCCACAACCACCAGGTCAGGTCTATTGTGTTCCAGTTTTTTGTCCGTCTGTATCCTAAAATCCCACAGCACCTTCACCTGATTGTTCTCCATCACCGCCTCTGGCCTATGCTCATACCATTTCTCAGAATGTGGTAGATTGTTTACTTTGCACAGGTGCCAGTGGATCACCCTGCCCATCACATCGTGTCTCCAGCCCTTATAGTGGGTCTGGGCTAGGTGTTTATTATTATTATTATTATTATTATTATTATTATTATTATTATTTTTGATGAGTGCTGATAGTGTTATCAACATAAAAGGAATCTGAAAGCTGCTGCTTCAGTTCTGTTATCTACCATAAGTAATTCTTGGTAGAATGAACTGCACTATAAAAAATAAAAATTAGTAAAAAAAATAAAAGAAACAGCGCTTCTTCTTGTGAACGTCACTCCACCCATTCTCCGTGTAGTTAAATTCTGTTTTTTAACTAATAGCAAGCCTTAAGAGATTATTACAAGGGTTCTGTAATTGTGAAGATGGGAGAGACTAGACAGTTGTAATGAGTATGTGATAGTGCTTTTGCATGTTTGTATGCTTGTATTTAAAAGTGATAACTACTCTTATTCTTACTCTCAGCCTGTCTCTGGTATTGTATGTGTGTATGTTTTGTATTGTAAACAATATAGTATATAGTAGGGTGGTGTCGTTTTCCTGTAGAACACCAAATTACATGATATGCACTCACAGAGTTTTGTAGAGCAGAATTTATGTGTGCATATATATGTGTGTGTATATGTATATATATATATATATAAAGCATGAAACTAATAAGACTTTTTGTCCCTCTGTTTTGTCATTTCCTTGACCTATATATAAATATATATAATATATATATATATATATATATATATATATATATATATATAGGTCAAGGAAACGACAGAACACAAAAAGTCTTATTAGTTTCATGCTTTATATGGAAAAGGGTAAAGAAAGTTTGGCATGTCGGGCTTTAGTCCTTCTTCAGGAGTACAAAAAATAGAGACAGGGTCACTAAGGATAGATACAGAAAATAAAAGGTAGTCCGTAGAAAAAGCCCCTGAAAATAATTGTTTCTACGTTAGGCACAAGGCCAGCAGTTACCCAGTGTATTACTGGTACTTTATTTTATCGACCCAGTAAGGATGAAAGGCAAAGTCAACCTCGGCGGGATTTGAACTCAGAATAGCAAGGGCTGTAACTCTATGCGTCAAAGCATGGCGTCCGACTCTCTACCAATAAAATAATGAGTGTAAACAAGATGAACTGTTAGGTAGTTTTGGTAACGATTTTGGAACTCAAAATGAAATGCATATGTATTAATGTTGATATTATTTATACGTGTTTATATCTATTTTTCCTGGTTAAAGGATGATGATAATGATGATGATAATGTACATGTTTACATATCTATATAGAGAGAAAAATGAATGCACATAAACACACACACTCAAATACATATGTATGCATATGTGTATAAATAATTATTTCTAATTTAGGCACAAGAGCAGCAATTTATGGGGGAGACAAGTTGATTAAATTGACCCCAATAATTACCTGGTACTTTTTTTTTTATTAATGAAACGTAATTTGAACTCAGAATATAAAGGGCCATAACTAAATGCTGCAAAGGAATTTGTCTGACACTCTAATGATTCTGCTAATCTACTGCCCTTATATGTATAAATAATAATTGTTTCTGAGTTAGGCACAAGGCAAACACTTTTTGGGGAAGGAAAGTCAATTAAATCAGCCTCAGTGTATTACTGGTACTTTATTTTATCAATCCCATAAGGATTAAAGGCAAAACTAACCTTGGTTGGATTTGAACTCAGAATGTAAAGGGCTGTAACTCTATGCCACAAAGCATGGTGCCTGATACTTTATCGACTCTGCCAATCCAACGCCCTTGTATGAATAAAAAATAATGTTTTCTGATTTAAGCACAAGGCCAACAATTTTGGGGTAGGGGAAACTTGATTAAATCAATCCTTGGGCATTACTGGTACTTTATTTTATCAACCCCGAAAGGATGAAAGTCAAAGCTAACCTCAGCTGGATTTGAACTCAGAACATAAAGGGCTATAACTTTTTGCCACAAAGCTCTTCCAACTCACCCAGTCCAACCTCCTTATATGTATAAATAATTGTTTCTACTTTAGGCACAAGGCCAGCAATTTCCCAGTTCATTACTGGTACTTTATTTTATCGACCCCGTAAGGATGAAAGGCAAAATAATTGTTTCTGCTATAGTCACAAGGCCAGAAAGGGAGAGGAAAGTCAATTAAATCGACATCAGTACATTATTAGTGCTTTATTTATCAACACCGTATGGATGAAAGGCAAGGACAACCTCGACTGGATTTGAACTAAGAACATAAAGGAATGAAACTATATGTCACAAAGCTCTACCGACTCCTTGTATGGATAAATAATAATACAATGGTAAAATTCAGTAAACGAGTACTGTAATGTACTAGTGAATTAATGTAAATTGCCATAAAACTACCACCAAAAATATGATGAAAAGATATATTGAGATCTACATGTTTGTCAAACTACCCACAATCTTTTTAGCATAAATCCTCAAAAAATGATGGACATAATAACTTGTGAAGCTGTTGGTCATTTTGAGTGATTTTTTTATAATTTATATACTCTGTTTTGTTTTGTTATTGTCTTTGCAGAGATTATTTTATTAGCATATATGTATATTTCTTTTCTTGTTGGTGTTTTGACTTGATAGAATGTTAAATTATAAAGCAATTTGGAAGTAAACCTGATGGCTTATGGATAAATATAGGATTGACTTACATTTTGTTCAGTGACTAACATACTGAATGTGTTGCTATGGTTGAAATAATGAATTGTTACCAGTCGTTGAGAGATGACTAAGGGGGAAAATACTACTACTACTACTACTACTACTACTACTACTACTACCACCACCACCACCACCACTACTACTACTACAGCAGATACTACTACTACTACTACTACTACTACTACTACTACTACTACTACTACTACTACTACTACTACTACTACTACTAATAATAATAATAATGATTCCTTTATTGGCCACAAGGGCTGACATCAAGAAAAACATTACAGACGGCACAGGACGGTACAGGACGGTACAATGTGGGTTTTGTGCGTGTAAATATTTTTATTATTTATATAAGAAAAGAAAAAAAAGACATAGAAACATATATATATATAAACAATAAAAATGAAAATTGAAACAAAGAAAAGTTCCCCAATAGGGGGGAAACCTCCGAGGGTTACTCGTGGCGAAAACCACACAAAAGACCACGGCCACCCTGACCACCAGGGCAAGCGCGCTCTCTCAATTTTTCCATCTCTCCATCTACAGACATATATTCAGAGTGGTCCCGTTCACTCGGACCATTCTCGCTACATTCACCCACCTTTCAACAAACTTGCTAGAAGGTAGCACTTGCCTCTCCACCCTGATTTTCCTCTTCAAGTGAAACTTGAAAAAGTTAATTAGGGATTCGCCGAAGAGGAAAGTGTCTGTCTTTAACCCTTTCAACCTTGTCCACCACACAATCTCTTTCACCATGGCCACCAGGCAGATGAAAACCGCCTGCCCTTCCTCCTCGAAGGAAGACGGCGAGACCATCTGCACAATAGACTCCTACACGCGACAGCAACTATTCGACATAGCTCCACAAGTCAGCAATGCTTGGGCACTGAACGAGTGCATGCACGACGGTTTTGTGGCTCTGCGCGCATCTCGGACAGGCTCGGCTGACGGCACTTCCGTGCCTGTAGAGCTTATCTCGAACCGCCAGCGCTCTCCGGTAGCACTGCCAGGCCAGGGATTTTTGGAAGTTATCCATAGGCCCTGGGCTGAAAGTTCTCTGGAAGAGAGCAAACAGCTGATATTCTTCGACGCCCAGGATCTTTCCGAGAACTTAGTCGCTCTTCCCCTCCACTAGTCCTCTATAGAAAGCCGAGGTGGATGTTCCACCGATACTGGTGCCCAGCTGGCAGAAGGCAGTGAGCGCCTGGAGACATTCCAGTTTGCAAGCGCTATCTCTTGGTCTTTTTCTGACCCAGGACTGCAGCTCCATCAAGGAGACGAGCTGTGGGAAAACGTGCCTGGCGAATGGCGACCACACCTGTTCACCATCAAGGAAGCACCAGAGATGTCGCAGCCTCAGCGCCTGTTTGCGCATCATCAGCCATGGCATGCCCAGTCCTCCACGCAACGGGTGTTGACAGCAGATGGATCATCTGACCATGGAGCACGTCCCTTCCACAAAAAGCGGAAGAGGAGGCGCTCCATTTTGGTGAGAGTTGGGCCGGGGCAACGGACAACGGTGAGGCGGTAGCAGATGACGGATGCAATGTACGCATTCGCCACCTCCGCCCGGCCTTTCAGGGAGAGCTTCCTCTCAGCCCATTTATGGGTGAGGGAGGCCACCTTGCTCGTCACCTCATTCCAGTTTTTCACCATCTGGAGGTCCGGTCCGAACCAGACCCCGAGCAATTTAACAATAATAATAATAATAATAATGCTTTCTTTATTAACCACAAGGGTATACACAAAGTAGACATTAAGGACAGTACAGGACAATACAGGACGGTACAAATGGGCATTTCTGCGTGTAAAAAAAACAAAAAAAACAGAGTATGTAATAAAAGAACAATGAAAAATCCCCAATAGGGGGAAGACTTCCGAGAGCCATCGTGGATAAAGCCCATTAAAAAAACCCACGGTGACCCTGACAACGAGGGCAAATGTCCTCTCCCAGTTTTCCTCCTTCAATTTACAGGCATATACTCAGAGTAGGTCCATTCACTCGGGCCATTCTTGCCTCTCTCACCCATTTTTCAACAAAAAGCTGGGAAGAGAGCACCTCCCTCTCTACACTGATTTTCCTTTTCAAATGAGATTGGAAAAAGTTAATCAGGGCATCACCGAAGAGGTAAGTGCTCGTCTTCAGCCCTTTCAGACACGTCCACTATACTATCTCTTTCGCCATGGCCACCAGACAGATAAAAACTGCCTGCCCTTCCCAGCTAAAGGAAGAGGGCGGGACAATCCTCACGATGGACTCAGCTGATAGTCGGATCCATTCTACACGCGACTGCAGGTGTTCGACATAAACCCACAAGTCAGCAATGCTCGGACACTGGACGAGTGCATGCAGGACGGTTTCGTCGCCCTGCGCGCATCTCGGACATGCCCGGCTGATGGCACCTCCATGCTTGTAGAGTTTATCCCAAACTGGCAAAGCTCATCAGTAGCACTGCCAGGCCAGGGATTTCTGGAAGTTTTCCATAGGCCCCAGCCCGAAAGTTCTTCCAAAGAGATTGGTTACTTGATTTTCGTCGACGCCTAGAGTTTCGTCGTCGCTCTTCCCCTCCACTAAATCCCTATAGAACGCCAAGGTGGAGTTTCCACCAATCACATTACCCGATTGGTCGAGGGCTGTGAGTGCCTGAAGACATTCCAGTCACCAAGCGCTCCCTCTCAGTCTTCGCTTGACCCAGGACTGCAGCTCCGTCAAGGAGATGATCTGGGGAAAGATGCGTTTAGCAAACGGCGACCACACCTGATCACTGTCGAGGAAGAGGTGGAGATGTCGTCGCCTGAGCGCGTGTCTGCGCATCATCAGCCACGGCATGCCCAGCCCTCCATATAGCGGGTGTTGACAGCAGATGGACCGTCTGACCATCGGAGTGCGTCCCTTCCACAAAAAGCGAAAGAGCAAACGCTCCAGCGCAGTCAGGCGAGGCTTAGGACAAGGCACGATGGTCAGGCGGTAGTAGATGGCGGACGCGATGTATGCGTTAGCCACCTCTGCTCGACCTTTCAGGGATAGCTTCCTCTCCACCCATTTCTGGGTGAGAGAAGCCACCTTGCTCATCACCTCATCCCAGTTTTTGTCCGTCTGGAGGCCCGGACCGAACCAGACCCCTAGCAATTTAACCAGCGTCCAGTGTCCGACTGCCTCTCCAGGTGCCGAGCTGCAGGCCCACCGACGTTTCCTGGTTGATCATTGCTCCTGTCATCGCTTTGTATTCTTTTAGTGTACAACAAAAACAACAACAACAGCAATAATAATAATAGTAACAATAATAGTAATAATAACCCCTTCTAACCAAACCATTGCTCAGAAGAAGGTGGAGAAACTGTCAGATTACCAAAGCCCTTGAAATTCAAATAAGCAGAATGTGTGCCATGGAAGTGAAAGCAGTACCAATAATAATTAGGGCATTAAAATATTATGAACAAAAACACAAAGACGGCATACCATGGCCCACACCAAAACATAGTAATACTAAGCACAGTTTTCATCATACACAAATCACTTTCAATTCAATAGCACATCTCAAACTGAACACTCCAGTGGTTATTATAGAGGTTGTATTGTGTGCTAATAAAATATAACAACTTACATTTTCTACAGTTGCTATCCAATAATATAATTGTTTCTACTTTAGGCACAAGGCCAGCAATTACTCAGTGCATTACTGGTACTTTATTTTATCAACCCCGTAAGGATGAAAGGCAAAGTCAACCTCGGCGGGATTTGAACTCAGATCATAATAATATAATGCAATCCAGACAGCAAATATGCTGCACATATGCTGCATATATGTTGCACATATGTTGCAGAATCACCCTTCCGCACTAAAACACACAACATCTATCATATGACATATGAAACACAAACGTCACCCAGGAAAGTAACACAACTCTCATTGCTCATACTCTACACAATAAGCATATGAAATAACACCAGAAACAATGAAATAACCCCTCTCCCAGCCTCTAACAAAGCAACCCTTATGTACAAAGACCTGCCTACCTCTAGAAACCCAAATGGATTATGCTGAAAAAAAAAATGCCTCAAAACGGGGAGAAATTAAGCAAAATGGGGAGATTTTACCTATTGAAAGCTATACCCATTTTCATAAGAGAAGGCATCTTTCACCCACCCCAAAATGGGTAGGATATCTCCTTGTCGGACAGGGAGAGTTGACAGGTCTGTAATATACAAAGATAATTCTACATCCAGGAACCCAGGAGGTGTACCTTGCAATGTAGTAGAAACTCATTTAAAACCGTTGAAACTATAATGATGATGATGATGATGATGATAATCGCATTAGTAGTAGTAGTGGTGGTGATGGTGGTGGTGGTGGTAATGAAAGTCAAAATTTGAACTAATAAAATTAATAGTGGTTATAATGATTGTTTATAATAATAGAGTTAAGGGTGATTGCTGACCCTATTATGGAGCCATGCATGCTTGGTATGAGTATAATAAATTGAATAAGAATCAGCATGTGTTTAGTATTTATTTTTTTTAATAGTTTAGTCATAGGAGGAAGGACAGCACCCATATAGAACCTTTTTTAGGATGTAGAAAGCTAAAGCCAGGCAGGAGATCGAGCATGAATACTTGCAACAAAGTAGACTTCACTGAAAGCTCACAAGGGTCGTGTGTTGATCTTAAACAAGGATAGCATATTAAGTCTACCCCTTAAGGACTATGATAGGTTTCAGCACACACTTGGTCATCTAAATTTCACTCACAAGTTCGCTCATCCTAAGCCTATGATAGAAGGTACTTTTCCAAGGAGCTGTACAATGAGATTGAATCCAAAATTATAAAACAATGTAGTAGTAAAGCAAGTCTTTTAATCAAACAGCCATGATCACTATATTGCTATTTAATATTTATTTAATTCAATGCAGACAAATTGGATCAAAATCAAATTTAACATTATCAAAATTTGTAATCCACACATTGTCATAACAGAATCTAATGATTAAACATTTAGTCTTTCTCTGTCAGTTTCTACCACTTACCTACATTTATAAGAACAATAACAATAATAATTTCTACTAATGGCACAAGGCCAGCAATTACCCCAGTGTATTACTGGTACTTTTTTTTTATCGACCCCGTAAGGATGAAAGGTGAAGTTAACTTTGGCAGGATTTGAACTCAGACCATAAAGGACCGTAACTCCATGCTGCAAAGCATAGCGTCTGACCCTCTACTAATACTGCCAATCCACATATCAATAATGTGAGGCCATGTAAAGTGGTGGGGGCAGATGTGGTAGTGGTGGTGGTGGTGGTGGAGAGAATGATGATAAGGGGGAGGAAGAAGATTGTGGTTTCTTTGTAGGAAGTATGTGACTGACATGAGACTAAAATAAAAATTAAATTAAAAAGAAAAAGTAATCATTTGATTATAAATTCTTTGTTTTTCATCTTTAAATCCTAAAGAAGCCAGGTATGTTGCTATTGCAGTACTATGAACTTCACTAAAAGATTATGCTAACCTAATATTATATTAAGGATGAATGTTATGGGTAGAGTACAAAAGAGTGAAAAATAATTACAGACATGGAACTGCATCTTAGATACCATAGCTAATTAAAAACATCCTACAATGAGAGATTGTAAGAACCCATCAATAATAGTGACTCAGTTACAACAAATACTTCTAAACTGAATGTTTAACCTTTTAGCATTTAAACTGGCTGTATCCAGCCAAAATTCTCTCAACCCATTTTGTTCAAACCAGCTGTAACTGGCCACTCATACTGATTTTAAAGTATTGTTCTCAAAATAAATGATATCAAAATCTGATAGATTCCATATTA
>OZ024740.1:275447993-275497993 GCA_964016885.1 Eledone cirrhosa | reverse complement strand
TGGATGGCACACATACTTTCAATTGTGGGAGTATTGCCAAGAGATGTATGCTTGATTTGTAGACCTTGAAAAGGCATATGATTGCATTCCATGAGACCTGTTGTGGAAGGTTCTGGGGTGGGGGTATGGGATAGAAGCCTTTTGTTGCCCTGATATCTCAATACAAATGCCCTAATATTGGTTTTCAGATAAATGGTGGTAAGTCAAAACCGTTCAATATGGGAGTCAGACTCCACCAAGGGTACAAACTGTTACCTCTCCTGTTCATAATCATTATAAACAGGATTGATGTGTGCAGCTGGGTTGGGAGTGGTATTGAGACTGATGGGTGTAGGATCAGTCAACTGGAATTTGCGGATAACATGATATTACTGAACTCATCAGAAGGTGATCTCCAAAATGCATTCGATTGTTTTGCTGCTGAGTGCTTCATGGTAGGAATGAAAATCAGTGCTACAAAGACAGAGACACTCATCCTCTCAAGGAAGCTTGCCTAGAGCTCTCTACATGTAAATGGAGTTCAAGTGTCTTAGGACTGTGTTCATGAGTGATGCGCTATATTTTGTTGTGTGTGTTTCTTTTGTTGTTTCACTACTGCATAAGAGAAGGACAGAGAAAAGATGGTGGGATAGGAAAGTAAGAAAAAATGTATGGCTAAGGATTCAAAGCATCAGTCATAATATACAGTAGAGATGACTGCACAGCAATAGACGAGAAATAAAGGGAAAAAGTGAAAGTCTAAAACTGAGGGTAGACATATAAAGGTATGATGTGATCAGATCTTAGGATTCTTGACATCATCAGTGCGACGACAAATTACTAATTTGGATGGTGATATGCGGTATTTCAAATTCATTCAAGATATGTCAGTATGAAAAAACAAAAATTATTTCATCACATATTCTGTGAACTCCTCAATGACTATCTGTACTCTTTTGTGTCTCCTCTTGACACGGTTATAACTTACTGCTAGCCACCCTGTTAGTGACAGCTGGCCAAAAGCTAGTGGCGTTGGGAGAGTATGAGTATCAATAGGTCTCAATACTACCCTAAATTAAGCATGGACAGTAGAATTGACCATCAACCGCTAAGAGAATATATACTTATTTCTAGGTATTATGGTTTCACAGTGGAAATTATGAATGAGAGTTGGAAATTAAAACTAAAAATTAAAAATCAAAAATCAGCAATCAAAAATTAAAAAAATTACAAGTTAGAATCTAGATTGAAGTGAGTAAAAAAAATATATGCACATATAATAACTAATAAATAGGGAGATGTTTAAGTTATAGTAAGAAGTTTTGAAAGTAGGATCAATGTTACAGATATATTATCTACATATTGTACAGATATATTATCTACGATAGTACAGTACAGTAGAACTGAGGATAAATTACAGTATGAAAGGTAGTAGTTAGGCGAATACATAGTTAGTATTTTTATCACATGGAACAAAACAAAAAAAATACAAATATAAAATACACAAAAAATACAAAAGATACATACAATACATAGATGCAAAATGAGATAGGAGATACATATGTAAAATGAGATAGGAGATATATATGAGAAATATATACGAGGAAGGTAAACTGCATGGAAATGACGGTATACGTGGTTAATATGATTGTCAATTTGTCCATATAAAGGTTTGTTATCTGGTAAAGTGAGGGGCTTCTGTTCAAGGCCTCTGTGCAAATGCAATTTGCTGCAGGAAAATAGGGGTTTATCGTTGTTTTTATTTCCGGGTATTTATCCTGTCGAAAGTTAGTTTATAATGTTATGTCCATCCAGTATAAGGGATTTCCATCCCCATGGTAGAGGAAATTTCCGGGCATAGCTGGTGACTGGTTCCTCTCTTCTCCACTATATCGGTTACACCATAGAGCGCTCAACGTTTTGGAGCTCAATTCTTAAGGTAAACATTGATGCAATTCAATTCAAGCACTCAACGTACTTTTTCCAGATAGGAGTGACGCAGTATGTATCGAATAAGAAAAAGCAAAGTAGTTTCAGATGTTAAAGTCCTTTAATGATAATGCTGTGATACATATTTCAATGGCGACAGTGGCCACACGGTTCTGTGTGCCAGTGCCACGAATCGTCAGACAGCTTGTTACATAATAAGGTTATGTTTCCGAGGCAATCCAAATTGAATCGACATGGGAACGGTCAAAGCGTGTGCTCTTGAGTTCTTTGCCCGTTCCCTTGTAAGTACCAATTCACCCCCTCCAGTCTGCACAGGCACAGGTCCGAAGGAAGTTGACCATCAACTACTGCAGAGTTTTATGAAACTCGCCTAGGCAGTTCCCCCTCTCAACCAAACAATGACTCCATCCAGGCCTGTAACATGACATGGTTATAACTTACTGCTAGCCACCCTGTTAGTGACAGCTGGCCAAAAGCTAGTGGGGGTGGGAGAGTATGAGTATCAATAGGTCTCAATACTACCCCAATTAAGCATGGACAGTAGAATTGACAATCAACCTCTAAGAGTATATATACTTATTTCTAGGTATTATGGTTTCACAGTGGAAATTATTCGATATATACTCCATCACTCCTATGTGGAAAAAGTACTTTGAGTGCTTGAATTGAATTGCATCAATATTAACCTTAAGTATATATAATGTACATATATATATTGGTCTTTCCAATATATATATATCTATATATATCAAATTAAGAAAATTAAAATAAATGCTTGGATTTATTCCTTAGAGCGTCTTATCTTAAACATTTTTTTAAAACTTGACATCCTTATTATTGTTAGTAATATATATATATATATATAGTATATATATATAGTAGTATATATATATATATATATATATATATATATATATATATATATGTGTGTATGTATATATATATATATATATATACTACTATATATATATATATATACATATATATATATAGTAGTATATATATATATATATATAGTATATATATATATATATATATATATATATATATATATATATATATATATATATATATATATATAAGTGTATATATATATATTGGTAAACGGAATAGAAAATGCTGACAAATTGTTCACAGTTGAAAAATGGTTTAATTAGGAATAAAAGAGTATTAGTAATTGTATGGGTTAGTATTCAGTTGTGGTTTTAAGTTTTTAAGTTTTTACCGGTTGCGCATTTCTAAATGCTTTTCAAAAATAATTTTGAGATAGAGTGTCCGTGTTGTTTGCTCTGATCTGATTAGTTTTGGGAATTCTACCTGTTTTTATGTTAAAAAAGTGGCTCCAGCGTTACTTGGTGTTGCAAAAATTCTTGTGGTCAAAACAATTTTGATTGGTCGGTAGAGGTCATGTGAATGTAAAAAATTGATTTTGCGCCAAGACTGTTTTTATGTTAAAAAAGTGGCTCCAGCGCTACTTGGTGTTTGCAAAAATTCTTGTGGTCAAAACAATTTTGATTGGTCGGTAGAGGTCATGTGAATAAAAAATTGGTTTTGCGCCAAGATTAAGAAATGACTCTTTCACAACAAATATGTGTGTGTGTGTGTGTGTGTAGTAGTAGTAGTAAGGTGTTCGATGTTGTGATAATGGTTAGCAGGGATGTGTGTCAAATGGCTATTAAGATAAGTGTGTGTGTGTGTGTGTGTGTGCGTGTGTGTGTGTGTGTGTGTGTGTATATAGCAGAGTAATTCGTGGTAGCAGGGATGGTCAGTAAGAATGTGTCTGTAATTTTAGCATGTAATTTTAGCATGTCAAAAGATATTTTTCAGCTTTTGTCTTATACGGAGAAGTGCGTGTGTGTGTGTGTGTGTGTATAAGTCTCTTTGTATGTTAATGTACGCGTGTGTGTGTGTGTATATATGTGTGTGGGTGAGAATGTGTGTGTGTGTGTGGGGGTGGACCAGTATTTTTTCCCCCCTGGTAAAATGGTGTACATTATTCGATTTTTTCAGTAAAATCGGTTCTCTTAATAGAACATCAAAAATCTTAACAATAAAAGGTGTGAAATGATATTCACTATATATATATACACATACATATATTCACTATACACTTATATATATATATATAGTTTGTAGCTTTGTAAATTTATAAATTTATAAATATATAATAAATTGAAGTGAAAGCAACTGGTGCGTGTGTTTCTTATTGGCAACATGACCCTCCCAAAGTATAACAATATCGGTTTCAACACATGATTTCAGATAAAGAATCTTGCTAAACAAATTCAGAAACGAAATATATATATATACATATATATATATATATATACATACATATCAACATATATACATACATATATATATATACACTTATATATATATATATATATATATATATATATAAATGTATATATATATATGTATGTATATATATATATATATATATATATATATATATATACATACATATAAATATATATATATATGTATATATACATATCACCATCATCATCACCGTTTTACGTCCGTTCTTCCACGCTGGCATGGGTTAAATGGGCTGTCCTGTTGTGGGCAGTGTCCAGTTGGCTGACCTTCTCTTGCTCATACGGGAACTGATTCTGGCTTGATTTCTACAGCTGGATGCCTTTCCTAACACCAACCTCATTTACAGTGAGTGCTGGGTGCTTTTTTTCTGTGGCACCTAGATGTCCACTTTACAATGTGGGCTGGGTGCTTTTTGGCGTGGCACCTCGACGACCACTTTGCAGTGGAATGATAGGGACTCCAGTCCTACCATCTCATTTCTACAGCTGAGTAATATATATATATATATATAAAAACAAAGAAAATTATGTGCCCCCCCCCCACATACACATTAACAAATATTTGAAATACAGTATATATATATATACATCATCATCATCATCATCATCATCACCGTTTTACGTCCGTTCTTCCACGCTAGCATGGGTTAGATTTTGTATTTCAGATATTTGTTAATGTGTATAAGTGTGTGTGGGGCAACATAATTTTCTCTGTTTTTATTTTTTACAGTCCAGGTACAGAGACAAAGAAAGTGTTTCTTATTTTAATTTTTTTATTTTCCAATCTCTAATTTATCCCTTTGTCTTTTTAAGACAAGAGGAGTCCTTATAATTATACAGCTCCCTAATAACTGGATGGTTGTTGGGTTAAAGTCATATACTTTATAATTGAAAACATCACTAAATAAATAAAAAAAGATTAAAAAAAAGATGAAAGCATAAAGCACACCACTACAATCAAATAAAAAAAGGTAAACAATCTTCCCTCCCCCCACTTTCATTATAACTACAAACCACAATCAACATGTAAGTATGAGTAATGTCCTCTTGTCTTCTCTAGTATGACTAAATACTCATTCAGTTCAGGAAGTGGTGGTGAGAGTAGGAACTAGATGCAGTGCAGTAGAGTAGAGTCAGAAGGGTGGTGGTGATGGTGGTGATGGTGGTGATGGTAGTGGTAAATTATAAGAAAATGTGGAATTATGATTAATGAAAAAGTGAAGAGCAGAGGGGGTGAGGCAGAAGAGGAAGGGGTTAGCAAGATAATCAATTAAGCAACAAATGCACCAAGTGGTTGTACCGAGCCACACTACTTGACCTCCACATACCTTCTAATGAATGTACACAGGTTGTTAGTAAAGGTGCTTCCATCATTGACCCATACTAACATTATGAAGGTCAGGAGGTCTTTATGAGACAATTTGAATTTGTCCAGAAAGAGGAGGAAGAGGGACGGGGTTATCACCTTCTCTCTGTTTCTCTCTTTCTCTTTCTCTTTCACTTATGCTATTTGATAACCTCTGTTCTCTGAAAAAATGTTTGATTAATTAGGGATTTTTTTATTTTGTTATTAGGGTTACTGAGTAAAGATAAATTTGATAGGGTTTGACTTACTCAACAACATTATACAAAACAGACAGGAATCTATCCAAGGTAACAAAGGTGATTTAGATCATTAAGTCTGCTAAATATAGCCGCCAAACCGCCTTCAAAGTACAAGTTGATATCTAGCTACTTTTATAAAATGGAAGGACACAGCACATAATGCAGTCCTAGATACACTAAGTTGGAAGAAAACTAAGATGGTCACAGCTATATTATGTTTATTATAGGGCTGATCTGGAGCAAAACAATTACTGACTAGAATCAATAGGTATAGAATAACCAACATATTTTACTAAACATCAAAGAGATATTTTGGGACCCAAGCAAGGAAACATGATGGATATAAATATAGTTGTATAATAATCATTTCTAACATAGACAAAAGGTCTGAAATTTGTGTGAAGAGAAATAGTCAATCTAGGTAGAGCCGCTACTTCTCCAAATTGAGAGATCACAGCTATGATACTATGGGCATGTGGTTAGAATGTTTCAGGAAAGAATCACTGGACAGATTTTGTTGGCAAAACCAAATGACAAGAGACCCAGGTGTAGACTCTGAGCAAGATGGTTGGATAAAATCCATGAACTTGGCTGGTCACGCTTGGGGATCCAGCCAGATCAGTTGGAGATGGTTGCTTCTGATAGGACCCGCTGGAAGGAGTGTTTGAGGACTCTTTCCCCCATGACTTTCATGAATAAGTGGGTGAAGAAGAAGAGAAATAGTCTATGTAATTGACCTCAGGTAATCGTATTACTTTAGAGATGAAAGGCAAAGTTGATTTGAGTTTAGAATGTAAAGTACTGGAACACATATTGCAAGGCATCCCAGATGTATTGTTTTTTTTTGTTTTTTTTTTTTACTCCCGTATCAATATCCTGCTCCTTACTCTTTGCTTCTCTCATACCACCTTCACTCAGGTACTTATAACTCACTCGCCTCTCCTCCACTCATCACTCATTCACATCATACACTACAACTAGTCCTTACACCTCAGACATTCAACCTTCTGGGATTACATTTCTACATTCTACATAATGTTTTCTACAGCTGGCAACTTGCAATTATTCAAGAGCAAAAACAACTATGTCCATCTCATTGGTATTAGAGTGTATGCAAAGGCAATGACCATAGCCACATCATGTAGACACACTCCTACATTCAAAATAGTATATTACTATTAGGATATATTAGTATAATACAAAGACATTAGTATATTGGTACAGTACTATGAACATATATTATTATATGGAAAATTGAGATATGATCTGAGTTCAAATCCTGCCGAGGTTAACTTTGCCTTTCATCCTTACGAGGGTCGATAAAATAAAGTACCAGTAATACACTGGGGTAATTGCTGGCCTTGTGCTAAAAGTAGAAACAATTATTATATGGAAAATTAATGTGTGAAATTGCTTAGTGGTTAGAGCTTTGGGCTTGCAATCAGGAGGTTGTAAGTTCGATTTCCAGACTGGCTGATACATTGTGTCCTTGAACAAGACAATTTATTTTATATTGCTCCAGTTTACTTGGCTGTAGAAATGAGTTGCAATGTCACTGGCGCCAAGCTGTATCATACTTTGTCTTCCCTTTCAACAACATCAGTGTTGTGGAGAAGAGAGACTGGTATGCATGGGTCACTGCTGGTCTTCCACAAAAACACTTTGCCCAGACTTGTGTTTCATAGGAGAAATATTCTAGGTACAAATCCCATGAACATTCGTGACAAAAGGGAGGTCTTATATGGAAAATATGCATATTGGTATAGTAGAATAAAGTACATATTATTATAACAAGGAGACATTGCTTTATTCATACTTTCCCTGAACATTAAGATTAACATTGAGAAATAAATAATTAATTTTTTGAAATTATTTCCCTCTTTCTTTGAAGGTAACTAACAATATAAAACAGAATTTATTGCAATTCTTAATATCCAATATAAAATAAAACTGTACAATATACACACCAATAAGGAGAGAGAGGTGAGGGGTAAGAAAAAAGAGGACTTAAGCAATGAAAGAAAGGAAGAGAGGGAGGGGGAAAGTGGCTCTACAGCTCAATCTGCAGGATTTTGTTTTCTTTTTCCAACTAAATTGGAAGATTTTTTATTCGTTAAAAGGTGTGCATACAGCAATAAGTTCATAGTTTTTAAATTTAACTATCAAAATTCATGTCACTGACACAGTTGAGTTATATTCCTTAGGTCATTTTACTTTTATAATTATGCAAATTATGTTTGTTCAAATGATAACTATTTTACTATCAAATTATGTTTGGTCAAAACATAACTATTTTATTATCAAATTGTTTAGTCAAAACATAACTATTTTACTATCAAATTGTTTGGTCAAAACATAACTATTTTACTATCAAATTGTTTGGTCAAAACATAACTATTTTACTATCAAATTGTTTAGTCAAAACATAACTATTTTACTATCAAATTGTTTGGTCAAAACATAACTATTTTACTATCAAATTGTTTGGTCAAAACATAACTATTTTACTATCAAATTGTTTGGTCAAAACATAACTATTTTACTATCAAATGATCTACAGGGTTTTCTGGTGTAATAGACTGAAACTTCTTCATAATTGTCATTAGAATCATTTAGAGTAAACTGTTCTTTCTTTGAGCATATAATTTAACTTGAGAAATGAATTTTCCTTTTTAACTAGTTCCTGCCCATGGACTATGGCAATGTTAGAAGACCACCTTTAATTCCTTGAAATTATCTCCCCTTCCTTTGAGTGTAATCACTGCTATTAATTTTGTAATGTCTTTCTTTAGCTAAGACTTGGATTACAATTAATTAAAAACGATTTGCCTGCATATGGTATTCAGTACATCGCCATTTAACATAGAGAATTTTAATGTAGCTTCTTCTTCTTCTTCTTCTTCTTCTTCTTCTTCTTCTTCTTCTTCTTCTTCTTCTCCTCCTCCTCCTCCCCTCCTCCTCTCCTCCTCCCCCTTCTCCTCCTCCCCTCCTCCCCCTACTCCTCCTTCTCCTCCCATTTATTCTTGAGAGGCTCATGGGGTCCACAAACACTCCTTTCTGCGTGTCCTGTCAGAAGCAACCATCTCAAACTGATCGGGCTGGATCCTCAAGTGAGATCAGCTGAGCTCATGGATGTTATCCAACCATCTTGCTTGGGTTCTAACACTTCGGTCTCCTGCCTGTTGGTTTTGCCCATAAAATCTGTCTAGTGATTCTTTCCTGAGACATTCTAACTACATGGCCATAATATCATAGCTGTGATCTCTCAATTCAGAGAAGTAGCGGCTCTACCTGGAGCAACCCTTTGTTCTCCGAGTTACAAACGGTATTGAGTAACATTACTCCAAAAACCCTTTAATAAATATTCTAACTAAAACTTCCTTAGAATAATAAGAACATTACAATAATTGTTTCTATTTGAGGCACAAGGGCAGCAATTTGCAGGGGGAGAGGAAAGTCAATGAAATCGACTCCAGTGCTTTATTTTATTGACGCCGTAAGGAGGAAAGGCAAAGCTAAGCTCGATGGGATTTGAACTCAGAATGTAAAGCACTATACTCTCTGCTGTGAAGCATGTTGTCTGACGCTCTCTCGATACTGCCATAATAATTGTTTCTACTTTTGGTACAAGGCCAGCAATTATAATCAGTGCATTACTGGTACTTTATTTTATCAACCCTGTAAGGATGAAAGGCAAAGTTAACATCGGCGGGATTTGAACTCAGACCATAAAGGGAGGTAACTCTATGCTGCAGAGCATGGCATCCAGCCCACTACCGATACTGCCATAATGATAAGTTATATTTGGTGATGGTCATGTTGTCAATATTGCCAATAAAAAACACAGGCACTGTCTGAATTTCTCTTCAGTTTTATTATCAGTTATTAGTTATTTTGTCAATGTTCTTTCATCAGACATTCTTGCAAAATTAATTCATAAATATAAAAATGAAATATAATAATAAGCATATTGGTACTGTAGTATAAATATATATTAGTATAATAATGATACATTAGTGACACAACAGATATATAACACTAATAACATATTGTATAAGACCCCATACTTCCCTTCATAAATTTCACACAATACTCTCTGAACATAAACCATTGAAAATAGCAAACTCTGCATCTTCACAGTTGATATATATTACACCTGCAACAGATGACTTACACATTGAAAATAAAGAAAAAAATGTAGAAATAAAAATAAAAAAACTGAAATTAAAGGCCCATCTAGATAGACATATATATACTTTAAACATTATATGTTTGACATCTGCTCCAACATAAGCTACTGGTGAAACTACTTATTTAGTCATCTGCAAACATTTAGATACATCGACAGCACACCAGAGCAATACTACAATAACATATTAAAAAGGCCATCTCTTTTAATCAAAACAAAGACGAAACAAACGTTTGTATGAGAATGTCTGTACTATTGTTAGACACTACTAAGTCTGAATTCTTCTTTCTGTTAAGAACACAACTAAAGATATTGACCTGTGTCAATGTCTAGGGTTCAAACCGACTGCATGGCAACTTAGACCAATGTTTTCTACTATAGCCTCATATTGATCAATATTTTGTGAGTTGAATTATGGAGATGGAAACTGTGTAGAAGACAATTGTATGTATGTAGGAATGTATTTACATATGAATATATGTATATGTGTATATACATTTGTACATATGTATATATATGCGCAGGGATATAGAAATTGTCAAGGTGACTACCCGATCGCGCAGTTAAATACTGGGAGTGAATGACCCCTAGCCTTTGTCAGGGCATTCTTCTAGGAGAAGGCAACTCAGGAAACAGGGATAACTCCAATATAAAACCTGCGGCTCAGTAGTAACCAATGATGTTGATCTTTTCTTCTTTTCGGGTTATAGCTACTGTCGCTCACAGAGTGGGATTGGCTCAGTGCACAGTCTTTCCTCACTTTAAAAAATATCTTCATGCACAAGCATTGCACGATAGAATTAATTAATAATTATTAATAATAGTACATCGTGCAATGGCCATACTCGATAACGAGGGGGCAGCCATCATCATGTATGTATGTATGTTCTTCTGGTTTTATAATTTAACAAAGTTTTACCAATAGAGAGAGAGTCGGTTTCTAACATAGACACAAGACTCTCTATTAGAATTTACACAACATCAACTAGGTAGATATGTATGTATGCTTGCATGTGTAGATACGGATGTTATTGTATGTGTGGATGTGTATGTTTTGAGTTGTATGTGTGCATGTGTATATGCTTTGTATCTGTACATGTGTATATGCAGTTATTAGATGCAACATTTTTGGAATGTTTTACATATTTTTACTGTTCCATTAATAGATTGTACTTGTAATTTCCTAACTAGTTGTGTTCTTTCTGTTCTAGCTTCTCAAGATTTGTATTGAGGCAGTTACTAACATACCCCAGTGCCCCAATAATCACAGGCATAAATCTGAAGGTGTAATCAGGGTGGAGTATCTGGAGATTTCTTATCAGTTCTGCATAAATATTCTCCTTTTCACTAATCTTTGGTATTATATTGGCATCTGCTGGGCAGCTAATTTTCACTACTGTGTATGTTTTCTTCTCCCTGTCCCATATGTATGTATGTATGTATGTATGTATTTACATATGTATATATGTGTATATGTATATGTGTACATATGTATGTATATGCGCGGGGACATAGAAATTGTCTGGCTGACTACACGATCGCGCAGTTAAACTACTGGGAGTAAAGGACCCCTAGCCTTTGTCACTGCATTCTTCTAGGAGAAGGCAACTCAGGAAACTTGGATAACTCCAATATAAAACCTGCGGCTCAGTAGTTACCGATGATGTTGATCTTTTCTTCTTTTCGGGTTATAGCTACTGTCGCTCAGAGAGTGGGATTGCCGCAGTGCACAGTCTTTCCTCACTTTAAAAAATATCTTCACGTACAGGCATTGTACAATAGAATTAATTAATTATTTCTACTTTTGGCACAAGGCCAGCAATTATTCCAGTGCATTACTGGTACTTTATTTTATCGACCCCGTAAGGATGAAAGGCAAAGTTAACCCTGGCGGGATTTGAACTCAGACCATAAAGGGCCGTAACTCTTTGCTGCAAAGCATGGCGTCCGACCCTCTACCGATACTGCCAATCCACTGCATGATAGAATTAATTAATAATTATTAATAATGATATATCGTGCAATGGTTATACTCGATAATCAATCTTGCCTCAAGTTAGACAATTCTTGTCTAATTCATGCTAGCGTGGAAGATAGACATTAAACGATGATGATGATGATGAAGATTATGTATGTTTCTCTTTCTCTTAATTGCAAGTCTAATTTTGACTGGTCACCCTCCTGGTGGCAAGATTGTAAAAGAAAAGAAATTGTCATCCCTTGAATCGCAAGAATGTTTTGCTATCGCAGCCACTTGTAGTCTATGAATTAGGCAGCTGCACTCTTTGTCCACAAATCCAAGTTCCGTTATACTTTAGTCCAAGTGGGTTGGTATATAACCTGTAGCTCCAGTAATGATGGCTATGAAACTGAAGGTGTATCTTGGATACTGGATCTGCAAACTCCTCATAAATGGTCTGTAGATGTACTCCTTTCTTGTATTTTTCTTACAACGTTGACATGTATGTATGAATGTATGTATGTATGTATGTTTGTGTGTATGTATGTGTGTGTATGTATGCGTATGTATGCATGTATGTATGTATGTATATATGTATGTGAGCAAAGGCACTGCACAAAGCCAGTCCCATTCTCTTAACCAAGATGATATTTACCAAAAAGAAGAACAAGTCAACATCATTGGTTATCATCAGGGTTGCAGGTGTTATATCAGAGTTTTCCTTCTCCTAGAATTCTGCCTTGACAAAGGCTAAGGGGTCATCTCTCCTGGTGATTTTGGATGGCCATTGACTCTTAAGAGCTCCTTTGCCGTTTGACAGGTTTTGTTTTTAGTCCTGCAGGATGTCCAAAGTCACCCTCCTCACCAAGAAGCCTTGGTGGGGTTGCTTCACCACACAGGCATTGCTTTATATCTGGAGATCTCTCTTCACTTGTCGTCACATGGTACCAAGGGCCCAGCACTATGTGTCAATAATTGTCACAAGTGTAGTGTTTGTACCAGAGTTTTCAAGTCGCTGGCTGGACTAAAAAGTCACACTTGTTCAGTGCATCGGTAGGGGTTCTCCTACATGGATATAAAGTAGTGGCCGTACTCGAAAACGAGTTGGAAGCCACCATATATGTATGTATGTATGTATGGAAACTGGGATAACTCCAATATAAAACCTGTGGCTCACTAGTTACCGATGATGTTGATCTTTTATTCTTTTCAGGTTATAGCTACTGTCACTCTGAGAGTGAGATTGGCTCAGTGCACAGTCTTTCCTCACTTTAAAAAATATCTTCACGCGCAAGCATTGCATGATAGAATTAATTAATAATTATTAATAATGGTATATCGTGCAATGGCCATACTCGATAACGAGGAGGCAGCCATCATCATGTATGTATGTGTGTTTATATCTGTGGTTATGTTGAGTCTCTTTATGTCCTGTAACTTAACCATTTAGCAAGTAGAGATTGATAATGTATGTACCAGACTGAAAAAGTATTGGAATTGTTATGATTGACCCAACTCTTAAAGGCAGAGTCCCAGCATGAATACAGCTCTATAAATGAAACCAGTAAAGTAATAAACATGATGAATGATATGGTAAATTACATGATGACATGACTGCCATGATAATAGGCCAACTACTGCATGGTAAAGTGCATAGTGCTTAGTATAGGTTCTTATCTGGCTGAGTAATTGCAAAATATATGGTTAAACTCAGAATAGAGGAGACCTTACAGCAATGATAAAAAAAAAAAGAACATCTATCTATTCATCCAAGCAACCAGAACTATCTAATAAATTTCCATAAAATTCCACTCTCGTATTGAATTTCCTGAGACACTCTAACCACATTCGTAGTCTCAAAGCTATGACCTTTCAATTTGGAAAAGTAGCGGCTCTACTTTGGAGTGACTCTCTGATCTCTGAGCTAAGCACTCTATCGAGTAACATTAATCCAAAGACCGAATGGAGCAACCCCCATTTCAGGTTACAAGGAGTGAATAGTGACATAGCCATCACTTTAAAAATCTTGAAAGGAGCAGGTGATGGCGAAGTGAAAGAAAAATGCAACAACGCAACAAAATACAAGGAAAAAAGAATTGCTATAAACATAACTTCATCTCTGAATAAAATTAAAGTTTAAAATGAAAAAAAGAATATTAAACAAAAAAATCTAAAAGTTTTTAACAAAACTATATTCAAACAAATTCTTCTTCTCTCCAACACATTAGGATTGAATTCTTTGAAAATCTACTCCTGGATTTCTTTTTGCTTCTTCATAAATCTTCGACCATATAAATCTTTAGACACAAGGTTGCTCTTTACAACAAGCAAGTTTCATCTTACCATTTTGTCGTCATTGCAATATATATTACACAATTATTGCTATTGCACGCATTGAATAAATGAATAATCATTTCCCGTACATTGAAACCTTGCAACTATTTGACGCCAGTGTTTTGTGCTACTCATGTTTTGACTCATCTGTTGAGAAGAGGTTTGGTATTATCTGAAACCAATATCTTGCTTTCTTCTCCTACCTCAGAACTGAAAAATATTCAGGAAAATGAAAAAAATACAGACCCACATAGTTTCTCTCACTCTCAATTTCTCTCTTCTGGATATATTCACATATTCATATAATACATTCACAAACATATATACATAAAAATACATACATGCATACATAAAGTTTTGATACATGAACACATTTAGAGATTGTTTGCTGAGTCTCACAAAACTAGATAATTATAAATTGATATGTTAATTTTGTTGTATTGGTTTTTACTCAGCAATACTGCATATTGTGGCTATAGTCAAATACTAAACCAATATTTCTTGAATTAAAGGCTTTACCTTGCAGTCGTTTATTTTCATATATACCATCTAATATAGATGAAATAATTGTTTTTACTTTAGGCACAAGGCCATCAATTACCCAGTGCATTACTGGTACTTTATTTTATCGACCTCGTAAGGATGAAAGGCAAAGTCAACCTCGGCGGGATTTGAACTCAGATCGTAAAGGGATGTAACTATGCTGGAAAGCATGGCGTCCGACCCTCTACCGATACTGCCAAGATGAAATAATAATCAAGAATACATATCACATTAAAAATAATTTCTGATTGTTTGTAATTAGAAATACAGAAACGACAACAAGACCCTCAGCAAGAAAGGGATACAAAACTGAAGGAAAGGGAAAAAACACAATAATGATAATAATAATTGTTTCTACTTTTGGCACAAGGCCAGCAATTATCCCAGTGTATTACTGGTACTTTATTTTATCGACCCCGTAAGGATGAAAGGTAAAATTAACCTCGGCAGGATTTGAACTCCGACAATAAAGGGCCATAACTCTTTGCTGCAAAGCATGACATCCGACCCTCTACCAATACTACCAAAATAATAATAATAATAATTGTTTCTACTTTTGGCACAAGGCCAGCAATTACCCAGTACATTACTGGTACTTTATTTTATCGACCCCGTAAGGATGAAAGGCAAAGTTAACCTCGGCGGGATTTGAACTCAGATCATAAAGGGACGTAACTCTATGCTTCAAAGCATGGCGTCCAACCCTCTACCGATACTGCCAATCCACCTATAATAAAAATAATAATAATTATTATTATTATTATTATCATTTTTACTTTTAGCACAAGGCCAGCAATTATCCCAGTGCATTACTGGTACTTTATTTTATCGACCCCGTAAGGATGAAAGGCAAAGTCAACCTCAGCGGGATTTGAACTGAGACCATAAAGGGGTGTAACTCTTTGCTGCAAAGCATGGCGTCCGACCCTCTACTGATACTGCCAATCCACCATAATAATAATAATTGTTTCTACTATTGGCACAAGGCCAGCAATTAGCCAGTACTTTACTGGTACTTTATTTTATCGACCTCGTAAGGATGAAAGGCAAAGTTAACCTTGGCTGGATTTGAACTCAGAATGGCAAGGGCCGGAACTCTATGCATCAAAGCATGGCGTCCGATCCTCTACCAATACTGCCAATCCACCGCCCTTAATAATAATAATGATTTCATCTATTGGCCACAAGGGCCGACATGTAAGGGACAATACAAAGAGGGAGACCATAATAATAATTCTTTCTACTTTTGGAACAAGGCCAGCAATTATCCCAGTGCATTACTGGTACTTTATTTTATCGACCCCGATAAGGATGAAAGGTAAAGTTAACCTCGGCAGGATTTGAACTCAGGGCGTAAAGGGCCATAACTCTATGCATCAAAGCATGGCGTCCAACCATAATAATAATAATTTCCAAATTTCTTGAAAAATTCAAAATGGCTAGTTTAAATTTTGAGGATAAAGTATAAGTTATACGTCAACCTGTCTACAAGATGTCAGTAATAAGCCATATGGCTACAAAACACAGCACAAACAAAAACAAACATAACAACACCCAGCTGTTATGGTTACAACATTTAGTGGAGACAAACACAAAAACAGCAGCAACAACAACAAATTCATCATTACTGCCACCACTCCTCCATCACCACCACCACCAATACTCCACCACTACCCTATCACTGCCACCACCACTACCCCATCACCACTGCCACCACCATTACCCCCATCTTCACTGCCACCACTCCTCCATCATCACCACCACCAATACTCCACCACTACCCTATCACTGCCACCACCACTACCCAATCACCACTGTCACCACCATTACCCCATCTTCACTGCCACCACCCCACCATCACCACCATTACCCCATCTTCACTGCCACCACTCCTCCATCACCACCACCACCACTGCCATCACTACCCCATCACTGCCACTACTTCTCACCACCACTGCCACCACCATTACCCCATCTTCACTGCCACCACTCCTCCATCACCACCACCACCAATACTCCACCACTACCCTATCACTGCCACCACCACTACTCCATCACCACTGTCACCACCATTACCCCATCTTCACTGCCACCACCCCACCATCACCACCATTACCCCATCTTCACTGCCACCACTCCTCCATCACCACCACCACCACTGCCATCACTACCCCATCACTGCCACTACTTCTCACCACCACTGCCACCACCATTACCCCATCTTCACTGTCACCACTCCTCCATCACCACCACCACCACTGCCATCACTACCCCATCACTGCCACTACTTCTCACCACCACTGCCACCACCATTACCCCATCTTCACTGCCACCACTCCTCCATCACCACCACCACCAATACTCCACCACTACCCTATCACTGCCACCACCACTACTCCATCACCACTGTCACCACCATTACCCCATCTTCACTGCCACCACCCCACCATCACCACCATTACCCCATCTTCACTGCCACCACTCCTCCATCACCACCACCACCACTGCCATCACTACCCCATCACTGCCACTACTTCTCACCACCACTGCCACCACCATTACCCCATCTTCACTGCCACCACTCCTCCATCACCACCACCACCAATACTCCACCACTACCCTATCACTGCCACCACCACTACTCCATCACCACTGTCACCACCATTACCCCATCTTCACTGCCACCACCCCACCATCACCACCATTACCCCATCTTCACTGCCACCACTCCTCCATCACCACCACCACCACTGCCATCACTACCCCATCACTGCCACTACTTCTCACCACCACTGCCACCACCATTACCCCATCTTCACTGCCACCACTCCTCCATAACCACCACCACCACTAATACTCCACCACTGTCATCACCTCTGCCATCACTACCCCATCACTGCCACCACTACTCCACCACCACTACCACCACTCCTCCATCACCACCACCACCACTAATACTCCACCACTGTCATCACCTCTGCCATCACTACCCCATCACTGCCACCACTACTCCACCACCACTGCCACCACCATTACCCCATCTTCACTGCCACCACTCCTCCATCACCACCACTACCACCAATACTCCACCACTGTCATCACCACTGCCATCACTACCCCATCACTGCCACCACTCCTCCACCACCACTGCCACCACTAGAGCATCTCTGCCACCACCACCACAAATACTCCACCACTACCCCATCACCACTGCCACCACTAGAGCATCTCTGCCACCACCACCAATACTCCACCACTACTACCACTACCCCATCACTGCCACCACCACTACCCCATCACCACTGCCACCACTAGACCATCTCTGCCACTACCACCAATACTCCACCACTGCCACCACTACCTCATCACTGCCACCACCACTACTCCTTCTCCACTACTGCCACTACTCCATCACCACCATCACTGCCACTATGCAACTACTCTCATCACAGAAACATTTGAAAAAGTACCACTACCAGCACCTAAAAAACATAGAGAAACTATGACTACTACTACTAAACACTATTTTTCTTTAATTATCAATAATGATAATAATAATCACTTACTTAAGTGTAAAGACATGCATTAGTTTCTGAACCCTTACCCAGGGCTTTTTACTGTTTGTTTGCTAAAGGGTTTTGAAATACTGGAATGGTGGTCAGCACTGGTAACCTCACCTCGATGAAGGTAGAAAGGCCTCTCTAAACTTTTTAAAGCAAATCTGTCTAGTGTGGTACATGAATATATATCCTTAACAGTAAGTATAAAACAGAATTTATAAGGGCAAAATGCTTAAGCCTTCTAAATTATATGGCATCCTCCATCATGCGGGACATGCCTCCCACTGATACAACAGGCTAGGATTGAAAAGTTGGCAACTGAAACAACTTCCCAAACAACAGTTCAACAGGTCAACAGAACCATGAAATCCTCAACCTTGGACTAATAGAACAAACATTAACAAACAACACTCGGAAATCAGAAAAGAAAACAAAAATGCAATAGGGAGAAATATAAACAGTTTATGATAACATTTTATATAGCATTAAACAACTCCCAATCAAATGATACAGAACAACCATACACTGGATGGAGGAAACTGGTCCCCCCCCCCCCCCCCCCCCCGTATATAGATGTCAATAAACTAGGTAACACATGTAGATATATTGTAAAAAAAAACAAATTGATATTAAATGAATTAAAACAGATAAGAACACAATGCAATAACAGAGAAGCAGAAATACCAATACAGCCTAACAATATCAGAACACTGACAGTCACCTTTGATAGCATGTCGGAAGAAGAAGTCAATGAGAAGATTTACAAAATTGGAAAGATTAGAAATATTGAGGAAGAACAACTTAGAGAACCAGCTGCTGAGGATAATGGAAACAATCACAGGGTCCTAGGAGGCAATGTGCAAGACATTGCCAAAGCTAAAGAAGACATTACCAGAGAATTAAGTAAAACTGTATACACCGAAATGAAAGACAGAGACAAATTGCATAAGTTTCAGTACAACAAAAAGAATACTCATAAAATCAACATTTACAATGTTGCAATGAAAGAGATTTTAGCAGAAGTTGAAAATGATTTGACCTCACTTAACAACCTCATATACTCTACAGCTAAAGCTAAATAAGTCTTAAAATTAAGAAAAAGAAAACCAGACATGTTCATAAGCAAATTAAATGGAAAATAAAAATGCAGAAAGAAATTGATAACCTGAGAGGTGAAATTTCAATAATCGCTGAGCTAGCCAGGGGTATGGATGTAAAGACAAGAAAAGCAAGAGAAGTTAACAGAAAGTGTAAGATCACAGATGAAGAAAATCTATTGAACACCAAAGTGACTCTGAAACAATACATCCAGGTCAAAACACAGAGAGTTTGACGAAACAATAAGTGCTGCAAGTTCTACAAACAACTATTTCTAGCAAGTCAGCTATGCTTCGGCATTGGACAAGTGCATGCAGAAGTGTTTCATCATCCTGCACATATCTCATGCAGGCCTCAGCTACTGGTATTTCCATGCCTATAGAATTTATCCCAAACCAGCAATACTCCCTGATAGCACTGCCATGGTAGTGATTTCTGGAAATTATCCAAGGGCTATGAAATAAACGTTCTTTGGAACAGAAGAGACAGCTGATTTTCATTAATAAACAGTAACCCAGAGTCTTCCCGAGAGAATGACATAACTAATAAACAATGACCAGACCTGTTCACCTGTTCAAGGAAACACTGGAGATGTTACAACTTCAGCACATATCTGTGCATCAATAGCCATAGTATGTTTATTCCCCTGTGCAGCTAGTGTTAACAGTAAATGCTCAACTGGATCACTGGGACGCATTGCTTCCACAAAAGTAAAAGATCAGATGGTTCAATCCAGTCAGTCATGAACTTGTGCATGGCAGAAGAGACGATCAATAGTGGATGACAGAGGTGATGTAGGCATTCACCAAATCTGCTCGCCTTTCAGGGATAGCTTCTCCATCAATTTCTGGGTGAGGCTTGTCACACTGCTTGTCACCATATCCTCACTTGTGTGCACCTGGAGATCTGAACCAAACCAGACTCTAAGCAATTTAATTTGTCTCTCTATTCAGTGCCTCACAATGATGTTGAACAGCATAGATCTGCCTACAGGTACCACATAGCAAGCCCACAGACTTTTCCTGGTCAATTTTGGCTACTTTCACTCACTTGTACTCCCTTAAAGTGATGCTGATCACTACAATGTACTTGGTGTCTTACACTTCTTCTACCTCCTAGTTCATGCAAGATGCACCTTATAATTTTAGTTTTTGCAGTTGTCACTCTAGAACCAGTATATATTGAAGAAGTAAGTGAGGCAGCTTTGATGGACCAAGTACATGATACTGAAGAGTTCATATAGGTGGGGAATGACATTGATCATTGAGCATATGTTTGTATATTACAGTGATGCATCTCCTGAAGATAGAACCAAAATTGGTTGCCTTGAGAACCCTTTAGAAAAACTTTCATTCATCTAAATTGTTGGGAGCTAAATTCATACCAGGTTCCTTGCAAACACTTTCTATGTTGTAGCACATGAAGTGGAGGTTGGTTTGGATAGATCTGTTCAGAATGCTGCATGTCTGCACCTCCCTAATCAAAGTATCAACAAGTACCAACCTCTTTATTAATACCTTGGCCAAAGTCTTGAACTCTGCATTTAGTAAAGTATTGGGCTGCTATTTTTCAGCTCACAGAAATGAGGATTCTCCCATTCTGCTGCCAGTGGCAGTGGACATCAGCATTAAGACTACTGAACAAGTCTGGCATAAACATAAAGCTAATAGGGCTGACCCAAGCAGCTAGCCATTGTCTCCCATATTTTAATGGCTTTTGTGCAACACCCCCAAAGCCCTAACTTAAGGACCAGGGTGTGTGCTACTCCAGCCTCTTTATCACAAGAAAACAGAAAAGTACCAAGACCTGAAATACAAAATCCACAGCTTCTATAATTGACATAAAATGTTTACCATACTAAATGTAACAGGAGGCTTAAAGAGGGTGTCTTGAAGTTGGAATGTTTCGTTGAAGATGTTGGATACAGAGGTGTATTTCCTAACACTTCAGATGTCTTGTTTTTTGGGCACAGTAAGAACCATATACAAGTTGTTAGATACCTAAGGCTGCCGGAAGCAGCTTGTTATCTAGCAATCGATATACCAACAGAGGAACAACAAAATATGGAGTAAAGAATAGAAAATGATTTCTAATTGTAGCTCAAAGCCAGACATTTTAGAGGAAAGGGAAAGTCAATTAAATCAATTCCAGTATCTCACTGGTATTTTATTTTATTGATCTTGGAAGGGTGAAAGGGGAAGTTAACCATGACAGAATTTGAACACAGAATATAAAGAGCCAAAACATATGCTACTAAACATTTTCTGATACTCTAATTTATTGGAATAATCATCATTGTCATTATCACAGTTTAATGTCCATTTTACAAGTTAGCATGGGTTTGACATGTTGTCACATTGTGAGCTAAGTCAGATCAGACAAAATTGTTTTGGGCTAAGTTTCTACAGTTGGATGCCCTTCCTAATGCCAATAACGAGAATAGCTGTTGTTGTTGCTTGTAAGCCCCACTTTGGGTTTAATTCATCACTGTGTTGTTTGCATCAGCTTGGGCCTTTGTGGAATATAAAAGAAACCATTAATATCATTACTGTTATTCGATGGAGTGGATTGGCAGAAATATTGGAGTGTTGAACAAAATGTTTTTCAGCACTTAGTTATTCTGAGGGTTGGGATGCACAAGATTTGCAATGGGGTGAGCTCCTGCTGATCTACAAAATGGCTCAAATAGGTTGTGTTTATCACCTTGGCCAGCCAAACTCCTTTCATTACATCACCATTGTGAAAGCGAATGCTTGGCACTATAACTGATGCAATGTTTGGATTGCACCATCCTAAAGTGCATATAATTCCAGCTGGGCACCGCTTGGGAAACCAATCACCTGAAGAAACTCCATTGAAATGAACTTACACCGTGAATACATTTGATGGAACCAGCTCAACCCACCCTGGATGAACACTGCTACAAGTACAAGTAAGTACATTCTGAGGTCAACTTTGCCTTCCATCTTCCCGGTGCTGATAAAATAATGTACTAGTTAAGAACTTGGGGCAATCTAATCAACTTTATTGTCTTCAAAAGTGCTGACCTTGTGCTTAAGTTAGAAAGATTTCTAAAGGTGGGCATATAATTTGCTGTAATCACCCAAAGGTCATTAGAAGGATTAAAAGCAAATTAGTGCAATGGGATTTAAACTCAGATTATCAAGGAAAATAACTAAATACAGCAAGTATTCAATTTGGAACTCTACCAAATTTACTATTTTACCATTCTTCCATGTAGCATAGATTATGTCTATCTTAAATATCAACCCACCACCTCCTTTTGGAAACAAGAAGCAGTTAGCCTTCCTCTGCTTTGTGGTTGTATTAAAGGATGTTTGGCAAACATGGCTAGTAGGTTTGAGAACAGAGTATTTTATTCTCAAGCCAAGCACTCACCAACTTCTTTAAGTACTACTTAAAAATAAAGATGAGGAGAGATAGATAGATAAATAGATAAATAGACAGATAGATAGAGAGAGAGAGAGAGATAAATAGATAGATAGATAGATAGATAGATAGATAGATAGAGAGAGAGAGAGAAATAGATAGATAGATAGATAGAGAGAAATAGATAGATAGATAGATAGAGAGAGAGAGAGAGAGAGATAGAGAGAGAGAGGGGGGTGAGTAAGGTAGGTGAAAGTAACAAAATTGTTGTTGATAAATTAGTCCACATTGACTAAGAAACTGTAAGCTGACATTAAAAATAATGATGATGTTCTTGTCTCTCACCATTACAGAGTCAATAAAATAAAGTACCAGTAATGCACTAGGGTCGATTTAATCAGCTTTCTCCTCTCCCCAAATTTCTGGCCTTGTGGGTGAGAGTGGTGCGCATGGTCCATGTAAATAGGCCTGCCTTGAGCATACACCTGTAGATTGGAGTAGAAAGACTGAGAGAGGTCACTTTGCCCAAGTGGACAGGGTGACCGTTGTTTTGGGGGGATTTCTACATGAGTGACCCTTAGAGTCTCCTCAACTTTAAGGAAGTTGTTATGTTTGTTTTAAATGTTTATTTTCTTAGTCTCTTTTATAAATTTTATTTTACACAAAGAAAAAACCACATTGTATTGTTCTGTATAGTCTTTAATGTTTCCTTAATGTGAGCCCCGTGTGGCTAATAAAGAAATCATTATTATTATTATTATCCTTATCAAGGGTGGTGGTTTGGCAATATCAGTAGCGCATCAGACACCATGCTTTGCAGCATAGAGTTATGGTCCTTTATGTTCTGAGTTCAAATCTGCCGAGGTTCATTTTGCCTTTCATCCTTACGGGGTCGATAAAATAAAGTACCAGTAATGCACTGGGGTAATTCCTGGCCTTGTGCCAAAAGTAGAAACATTATAATTATTATCTTTACCTAAAACGTCAGACCCTGAAAAGTACTAGGATGAATGCATTACAGTATTTACTTTTGTGTCGGTGGATTGGCAGTATCAGTAGAGCGTCGGACACCATGCTTTCCAACATAGTTACGTCCCTTTACGATCTGAGTTCAAATCCCGCCGAGGTTGACTTCGCCTTTCATCCTTACGGGGTCGATAAAATAAAGTACCAGTAATGCACTGGGTAATTGCTGGCCTTGTGCCTAAAGTAGAAACAAGTATTTACTTTTGTGTCCCGGTTTCAAATACCATCATGATATAGGCAATATCTAATTATCTGAGGCTGAGGGAATATCGTTGGTGAGTAAAGAGAATGATGAAAATAGTAATGCTGCTGCTGCTGCTACTACTGTTGCTGCTGCTGATACTACTGTTGCTGATGATGATAAGACTGAAGATGATAAATATAGAAGAGAAGAGAAGAAAACATGATGCCATTTAAAAACACATTTCATTGAATATTTTGGAATTCAGTCATGGTAACATAAACATATTGTTACATGTTAGAAGGCATGGTGAAATGGCAAGACAGGTAGTGGTGGTGGTGGAGGGGAGCAATAAGACTAGATGGGGTGGGGAGTGACATATAAGTTGATGAGGTAGGTCGTACAAAAGGTCATATAATGATAGAAAGAGGCAGTGGAGTGAGAGAATAAGTGGTTAAATGGAAGGAATGGTGTTAAAGTGTGATTACTGGACTAATTTTCTGTAATATTTTGTTATGTATCTTTATGTTAAATTGACCTTGGCAAGATTTGAACTTATGAGTTAAGTCTTCAAATGTTGCCAGTGTTAACTTAGCTTAGACATTTTAAATCTGGTATAACCCATCCCCTTTTGAGGTCTGAACACAGAACACAACAGATTTATTCCAGAGAAGTAGTTAAAGTGAGAGTAAAGAAATGTGAAAGAGATAGTGAAGAAGAACTGGCACCAATACTGGACATGTGCTTTTTTATTTACCTTGAAAAAATGGAAGCAATGTTGACCTCAGCAGGTTTTGGACTGAGATTGAGTAGAAAGCTGGAATGAATATTGCAGAGCATTCTATCTGACATGCCAATGACTCTGTCAATTTGCCATCTTTCAACTGTTTTTGTTTTATTTTGTTGTTTTTGCTGTTTAGTTAGGGAGGGAAGAGCAGCAACTTTGACTCATTTTTTCAGAGCTTTCAAGACTGGTGACATCAGTGCTGGATTGAAGACAAACGAGGCCCTGTGCTAGTTAAGTTATGAGGCCCCTTACTTGGGTCCTGAAGATAGGCCGGAAGATGGGCCCCCTCTGGCCAATGGGGTCTTGTGCCTAAGCAGGACTAAGAACCATGGTAGATCTGGCACGGTGGCATAAAAGGAAAAGTTTATCTTTTAGCAAAAGAACTTTCCCAAATACTTGCAATGCAATGGATTCCACTAAAGGCATCCAAGAACCAGATACATTGTAACAGATTGAATCTACCACCCAAGACCTCAACACGAAAAAATACCCAAGAAAGACTGAAAATATTTCTATATGACACTAGATATTCATCAATGCTTTGCCCAGGGCTGATACTTTATTAGAAGTGAGAATGCAGAGAGGTGGAACAAATAATTGTTTCTACTTTTGGCACAAGGCCAGCAATTACCTAGTACATTACTGGTACTTTATTTTATCGACCCCGTAAAGATGAAAGGCAAAGTTAACCTCGGTGGGATTTGAACTCAGAATGGCAAGGGCCGTAAGTCCATGCGTCAAAGCTTAGCATCCAACCCTCTACCGATACTGCCAATCCACCAAATAATTGTTTCTACGTTAGGCACAAGAACATCAAATTTTAGTGAGGAAAATGTTGATTGTAGCAGCTCCAGTGCTTAACTAAACTTTATTTCATCGATCTCAGAAGAATGAAAAGCAAAGCAAGATTTGAACTCTGAAATTAAAGAGCCAGAACCAATATCTGCAAACCATTTTGCCCTGTACCATAACAACTTTGTGCCAATTCACTGCTTACTTCCTCATTTACAAGAAATTAGGAATATTCTATGCTCTTGCAGGTTACAAAGATGAGCTTTACCACCAACTGGTACCTATTTCTCAACTAGAGGAATTGGTTCGGCAAGAGTTAAGTAAATTGACTTGGAAGTAAAAATAAATGTCAATATTTCAAAGCATGAATCTGTCTGTCTTCTCTGTCAACATGTTTTTTGTTTACAAAATTTTAACTCAGATTTTGTTGAAATTTTATTATATTGATATTTCTATTTCATTAATTTAAAAAAAAAATTTATTAGTGTTCTTAATATGAAATTCTGTTCTTTTTTTTTTCTTTAAATTTATCTTTAAAAAAATATATTAAAATTCTGATATGTTATAGAAACTTCATCTGAGAAAGTAGTTGAACAGTTGTTGATGTTGCCTTAGTATAGGTGTGTGTATGTATGTATGCATATGTGTGTGTGTGTGTGTGTGTGTGTGTGTGTGTACAGGGTGTCCCCCAAAAATGTATACACACTTCAACTGCATTCTAATAAATATTGCCTGTGCAGGTAGCCAAAGTGTGTATACACTTTTGGGAGGACACTCTGTATATGTGTGTGTGTGTGTGTGTGTGTGTGTGTGTGTGTGTGTGTGTGTGTGTGTGTCAATAGGTGTGTTTTCCTATGACAATGTGTATCTGTAATAAATCTAATATGGGTATATTTGTGCGTCTGTGTGTGTGTGTGTGTATTAATGATACTGCGTTAGTATCTGTCAATGTGATTATGTGCTTTTATGTATGTGTGCATAAATGGTGAATTTTTATGTAACTATGTGTTTGCATGTAATAAAATGAAAGCTTGTGTATGTACTTGTATATGCATGTGGATGAGTCTGCAATAGTCTGAATATGTCAATGCATTTTTTAATGTGAATATGTAATGACAAGTGTGTACATAAATGTGTGCATATATGTATATGGAAGAGCATGTTGTTATAATAGTATAAGAGAATTCACACGGATGCTCATTTTTTTTAGTGTAAATATCAATGCATATATAAATGTGTGAGTGCCTGTGTGTGTATGTGTGTTGATGTTTGCACATATGAATGTGTGGATGTATGTATGCATAGACAAAATTGTATGTGTCTATGTCTGTTTATTTCTGGGTGTGTGATTATTAATGTATGTGTATTGGGAGTGTGTATTTACATGTGTGATTGAGCTCACCGTCTGATATGTGTGTGTGTACATGTCTCAGAGCACATATGGACGAGAGCAAGTAATTATATTTTCAAGGGTGCAAGAAGGTGTGAAGTGTGGGGATAAGAATTTGAAAAAAAAATGAAAAAAATTCCTATGCTCATAACCACTGAAAAGATGGTTCAACCAAAACACTTTATGTTGAGAGAGAGAGAGAGAGAGAGAGAGAGAGAGAGAGAGAGAGAGAGAGAGAGAGAGGGGGGAAGAGAGAGAGAGAGAGTTGCTGAGAGCTGGTTGTTGTTTATCATAAGCTGATCATAGCCCCAAGTCATAGCTTTAGCATTCTTCAAGCTGATTAAACCTTCCCAGATTATTTATTTTTTTTTTTTTCACCAATTCTCTTTGAAGTTATAAAATATTTTCAAAAATCCCTGTATCCAAAATGGTGATTTAGTTTCATAGGTACCCCACAGTTTATAGAAGACAGCTCTCTCTGTTTAAAAGTTCAATCTTATTCCAACTAAATAATGTAGCCAAAACTATCTAATGTGTGAAATCGTTTTTCCTTTTTGTTGTTGACATTTCTTTTTAACTCTTGTTCTTCCCCTGGATACTAAAACTGACAAAGTTTCCAATCTTCAGTAAATATAATGTTCCATTTTTTTTAAATATTTATTTATCTATTTATCTATTTATTTTTTATTTAGATATTTCAATATCTCCATCTCTTAATTTACACCCAAGAGAGTTTCTCAGCCAGAATCACAGGACTTAAGCAATCAGAGATCTTTCAGCAAGATATCAACTTGCCGATAGGAAGTAATGAATAAAGGTTAACACATAAATTATTACATTACTGCATTCTTATACAAAATATGAATGTAAGTTCTTATATATATATATATATATATATATATATACATACCATCTTATACATATATATAAGATGTATGACTGTTATCCTCATCATCATCATCCTCATCACCGTTTCTCTTCTATTTTCCAGGCTTTCATGGATTAGATGGATTATCACATACTGAGACCTAAGTGATCAGGTGATCATGTCTTATTCAAATGCTCCTTTTTGGCTTGGTTTCTATGGCTGGATGCCCTTCCTAATGTTAATCACTTTACAGTGTTGGCTGAGTTAAATTTTGTTTTGGAACAAGCACTACTATGTTTTAATACTAAGATGTTTGTTGTTCTCAGCCAAATTGGGAAAGCAGTGATTGGAGTGGAGGGGAGTGGGCACGGAAATGCTGCTTGCCAAGGGAAGGAGAGAGAGAGGGGGGAGAGAGAGAGAGAGAGAGAGAGAGAGAGAGAGAGAGAGAGAGAGAGAGAGAGAGAGAGAGAGAGAGAGAGAGAGAGAGTTGAAGGACAGAAGTGCAGAGAACTCCCTAAAATAGAGTATAGCTGCAAAGGCAAAAAGACATAATGTGCATGGTAGTGAAAGCAATTTGTGTGTAATGGAAAAGTGAAAAAAATTCTGAATTTGTGAGATGAGAACTTGCAGCTCGGCACTTGGAGTGGCAAATCCATGCTGTCCAACAGCATGCCAGTAAAGTTGTTCAGGGTTTGGTTAGGATCAGACCTCCAGGTGGATAAGAATTTAGATGAGGTTACAAACAGGGTAACCATTCTAACTCAGAAATGGGCCGACAGGCAGCTGTCCATGAAACGAGTTGGTGAACATGTACATCAAATCCGTCATCTACTCCCACCTGACCATCATGCCTTACCCCTGCTCAAGCCTCAGCAAATTGGAATGGCTCCTCTTCAACTTCTTATGGAGGGGACAGTTTCCATTGGTGAGGCAGTCCATCTGCTGCTAGCACCCTCTACATGGAAAGCTGGGCATACCAAGTATAATGATGTGCAAACATAAACCAAGGCTGTGGCATCTCCAGACATTCTACTTAAACGGTGAACGGGTGTGTGTGTGTTTTTTTTTTTTTGAGACAGGCTTTTTCACAGCTCATCTCTTTGCCTGAGCTATTCTCTTGGGTTATGAAGAGACTGAGACTAGGTGCCTGGCATCTGGAATGTTGCCACGTGCGCACTGCCCTCTACCAGGTTGGCAATGTGGTCAGTAGAACTTCCATTCTCAAGTTCTATATTGGATTAGTGGTGGGCAAGCACAAAGATACACTCAGAAAGGCTCTGGGCATCAACAAATTTGAACTGACCAGTCCGTTGCAGAGGACTTTTGAGCCAGAGGCTATGCATAACTTACAGAAATCCCTTGCTTGGTAGTGCTACTGGGGGCACTGCCAGTTTGAGATAAACTCTACAGGCATGTTAGTGCTGTTATATGGACCTGGCAGAGATGTGCACAGAGCAACAAAATCATTCTGCATGCATTCATCCAGCATCCATGCATTACTGACTTGTGGAGTTATGTCGAACAGCTGCTGTCATGTCTAGGAGGGATCCAGCTATCGACTGAATCCATAGTGAAGATTGGCCTGTGGCCTTCTTAATGCCAGGAACGGCAGGCAGTTTTCTTCTGTCTGGTGGTGGTAGCAAAAGACGTTGTGTGGTGAATCGGATTTAAAGAATTGAAAATAGACACTTTTGTCTTTGGCCAATCCCTCATCAACTGTTTCAAGTTTTACTTGGAAAGAAAGGTGAGGGTAGAGAGAGAAGTGCTGCCCCCGCCCCCAGTACATTTGCTAAAAGGTGAGTGAATGTGGCGAAAGTGGCTCGTGGGAATGGGCATACTCTGAGCATGCGCCTGTAGGCTGGTTAATTGGCAGTGGATATGCCCTTCCTGAGTGCCCACAAAGTGTCAGGTGGTTCCTGAGTCACTCCTGGGTGGTTTTCCCCACTATTGGTGAATTTTTATTGTTAATTGATTTGTTAATATGTTTTTACTCGATTTTATTGTAAACCTCCACTCACCTGGGTTTTTTGGTATTGTCGCCAATATGAAGGCTCTAGTGGCCAATAAAGAAATTATTATTGTGGATTAGCAGTATCAGTAGAGGGTCAGATGCCATGCTTTGCAGAATTAGAGTTACGCCCCTTTACACTTTGGGTTCAAATCCCGCCGAGATTAACTTTGCCTTTCATACCTATGGGGTCGATAAAATAAAGTACCAGTAATGCACTGGGATAATTGCTGGCCTTGTGCCAATAGTAGAAACAATTATTATTATCATCCTTATGAGGGTCGGACGCCATGCTTTGACGCATAGAGTTACGGCCCTTTCAATTCTGAGTTCAAATCCCGCCGAGGTTAACTTTGCCTTTCATCCTTACGGACTCGATAAAATAAAGTACCAGTAATGCACTAGGATAATTGCTGGCCTTGTGCCAAAAGTAGAAACAATTATTATTATCATCATTATTATTATTGTTATTGTTATTCCTTGAATCTCAGTCATTGATGTTGGTTAACTGGAAAGTCCGTTGGATTGAATATCAAGCCACTACCTGCAGCCTCAGATATTCAGGACGTATCGGAGGGTTCTTGCCGTTCCAAGCAAGCATGCCTTTTGAAGCGTTCCAAAAAGCGTGAAGGGGCCGATTTTCTTTAACCATCCCTGGAAACCTTTGGAGATAGTCCCCAGTGCGCCTATGACAATCGGGATCACTTTGACTTCATGGCAGTTCCAAATCCTTTTCACCTCCCACTTTAGGTCCTGGTATCGGTTAATTTTCTCCCTCTCCTTCTCTTGCACTCTCGTGTCGAACGGGCAGGCCACATCCACAATCAGGCACGATCTTTTTTCTTTGTCCACAACCACCAGGTCAGGTCTATTGTGTTCCAGTTTTTTGTCCGTCTGTATCCTAAAATCCCACAGCACCTTCACCTGACTGTTCTCCATCACCGCCTCTGGCCTATGCTCATACCATTTCTCAGAATGTGGTAGATTGTTTACTTTGCACAGGTGCCAGTGGATCACCCTGCCCATCACATCGTGTCTCCAGCCCTTATAGTGGGTCTGGGCTAGGTGTTTACACTCGGACACAATGTGAGCCACAGTCTCCTCTCTCTCTCCACAGATCCTGCACAGTGGGCTGGCCTCCTCCTTGTAGATATGGTGCTTCAACCACTTCGTTTTGAGGGCCTGCTCCTGCGCAGCCATTAGCATTCCTTCTGTAGCCTTTTTGAGGTCTCCTCTTCTCAACCAGTTCCATGTCTGTGGATCTCTAAATTCAGTTTTCTCAAAGAAGGTACTATGAAGGGATTTTCCCTCAAGGCTGCTCTTCCTCCTTGATGTTATTTCCTCCTTGGGTATCCCCTGGCCTACTGTCCCCTCCTTCAGTACAGCTCTGAGCATTGGCTCCTTACTATAGGTCACGTATTTGTATAGGTTGTTTTTCTCCATCTGAACACAGTCCTCTATGCTGATAAGACCTCTTCCACCCTCAGATCTCCTTAGGTAGAGTCTATCGACATCACTCCTCTTGTGGAACATGTTGTAGATAGTCAATAGCTTCCTAGTCTTCCTATCCATTTCTTTTTGTTCAGCAACATTCCATCTCAGAATTCCCGCACTGTACCTAATAATAGACACAGCTCGGGAATTTACTGCGCTTATGGCATTTCTGCTGTTCAGATGTGACTTCAATACGCTCCTTACTCTCCGAATGTATTCAGTTCTTAACAATTCCTTCATTTTTTTGTTCTTTATGCCATCAGCCTCCAGAACGCCCAAATACTTGTATCTTTCCTCAGAGTCAATTTCCTTTATCATCTCACCTGTTGGTATCTGGATCCCGTTACTTCTGCTCAACCTACCCCTCCTCATCACAATGACTCCACATTTACCAATACCAAACTGCATACATATATCACTGCTGAAAATACGGACAGTGTCAACAAGCACATCCAACTCCTTCTCACTTTTCCCGAAGAGCTTAAGATCGTCCATGAAGAGGAGGTGATTGATGGTAAGCTCTCCCCTTCCCAACTTGTATCCTGCTCTCACTTTTCGCAGCATAATGGTCAAGGGCATCAGGGCAAGGACAAACAACAGAGGGGACAGGCTATCTCCCTGGAAGATACCTCTCTTGATCTTCACGCTTCCCAAGGATACTCCAGTTGATGTCAACTCTGTCTCCCAGGACCCCATACTCCTGCCCAGCAACTGTCTGATGTTATCTGCCACCCTGAAGATCTCCAGGCTTTTGGTGATCCAGGAATGAGGCACCATGTCAAATGCCTTTCTGTAGTCTATCCATCCCATGGCAAGATCAGTGTGTCTCCTCCTGCAATTCCCCATTACCATCTTATCAATAAGCAACTGGTCCTTTGTACCACGTGACTTCTTTCGGCATCCTTTCTGTTCGTCCGGCAACAAGTTGTTTGTGTGGAGGTGATGGTAGATTTCCTCAGACACAATGCTCGTCAACAGTTTCCACATTACGGGCAGACATGTGATAGGTCTATAGTTGGTAACATCATTACCCTTGATTCGGTCTTTCATTATCAGAACTGTAGTACCTTTTGTCAACCACTCTGGCACCTCACCCGACACCAAGCAGTCATTGAACATGGCCGTCAGCTTCGGGTGGAGGGATGTTAAATGTTTAATCCAATACCCCTGCACACCATCTGGGCCTGGTGATTTCCAGTTGGTTAGTTTTTTGGCTTGCCCCTTAAGAGTTTCAACTGTGATACTCAAATCAGTCTGTTGCTGTGCCTGCTCACCGATCTCCCTCTGTACTGTCTCAATCCACCCTGCCTGGGCATTGTGTCTAACATCCTGCTCCCATATTCCTCTCCAGAATGTTTTAGCTTGTTCCGCCCCAGGGATCAAGTCGTTGCCTCTTTCTTTCCCCTCAAGCTGTCCAAACAGCATCTTCTGGTTGTTGTCGAACATGCGGTTCTGTTTATACTGACTGACTCTGTTCTCGTATCGCCTGATTTTGGCACTCTTTGCTACAATGCGTTGCTTCAATTCCTCTATGATAATATTTAGCTTTTTACTCCTAGTTTTGTATTTTATTTCCAGTCTATTTTTAGTGCCTATGTTTTTTAGTGTCCCATTCAGTAGTGACTCAAGCTTTCCTATGTCATTTCTCATTTCCCCGATTTGCCCACTCAGTCGCTTCTTCCACCACGGCTCTGCTCTTTCTTGTCTGTTGTTTCCTCTCGCTTTTATACCAAGTAGTTTCCTCACCGTATTTGCTGTTGCTTTGAGGATATTGTTGCACTGGTGAAGACTCCTCGCCTCAAGGTATGGGATGACTTTGTTTACCTTAGCTGTTGTTTCTTTTAACTTTTTCCTGTCTACAAATCTTAGGTTCATAGGTCTCCCACTATCATTGTTCAACTCATCTACCACTAAATTTAGGATGTCAACCGAATCTTGTCCTAGCCCGTCAGCATTCATCTCCTCAGTGGCCGTATCTCTGTTCCAGGTATTATTTATCTCAGTATTCAGATCATTGTCTGCTTCGGGTGGTTCCTCCGTTCTCAGGACCTCCTCACCTTCATTTCCCGCCGGCTCGCTTGTCTGGCATACTACACCCGCCATCTCCAAGCCATTCTCTCTGCTCAGTTCCTCCAGTTCCAGCTCGCTTATCCACCCATTAGTTCTTATTACCCGAGCCTGCCCGGCCAATTTTTGTTCATCTTATTTAAATAAACCAATCTCGTTCCAGATGTTATGCATCCGTCTCCTGTAGCCCCTCTCCTTGGGGTTACTTTTCAGGTAGCATTGCATAACAGTTCTATTCAATTCTTTCGTCCAGTTGGTTCTGGCCCCTTTCCTTCTTCTTCTTCCTCCAACATCAGCAGTATTTGGTTGACAGTCAGGTTCCTGCTGCTGAGCCAGGGGGCACCTGTTGGGTGAGAGTCTGTCACATGACGTTCTAGTCTCCATTTCACCGATATTCGAACTGTTTATGTTCGATATTTAAACACTCTTATCGAGGATTGGCGAATGTATGTTTACATAGCCATCTGTGGATCCGCCATCCCACTTGGCCCTTGTGTGGCATTATCACCACGCTGTATACGGACACACATAAACAAACAAACACACGGGCAGAAAGGGCCCCAAAAATGAATAAGCATAAGTTTCATTGTAATGTAGTATTCGAATGTCTGACTTAGTTTTTGTTTTTTAAGTTTTACTTTTTCCCCCCTCTTCTCTGTCCGTCCGCCTGCTTCTCTCTTCATTCTTATTTTCTTTACGTTTTTGGGGTTTCTTTTTTTTGTTTTTGTTTTTCTCTGTTTTTCTCGTTTTTTACTGTTGTTGCTGTGCTGCTTTTGTTGTTTGTTTTTTCTTTTTTCTTTTGAGTCTATCTATATATTTTGATGCCTTCCTCTTTGTTAGTAGTAGGAATTCTATAATGTGGAAGTGGTAGCCAGCAGAGACTGGCGGCGTTGGCGATACTGAGACAGTGGTGGTGGTGATGTCGATGCCGAGGCAGTGGTGGCGGTGATGCGACCGTATTACTGTAGTGATGGTGCTGTAGCGGTGGCAGCAGCAGTGAAGGAGTCAGGGGGTGGTGGCGGCGGTGATGGGATAGTGGTGGTAATGATGGCCATAGTGAGCGGTGGCGGTGAAGGTGAAAATGCTGTTGTATTTAGTGTACACAGATGATGGGGTGGGTGGTGTATCTAGTTTCTGGTGTTGGTGAGTTTCGCTGTCCTATATAGTGTAGCCAGAGGAGAGGAGGGGGGGGGGGTTCTTCTTCTTCCATTTATAGCCACTTTATTTTTTTTTTGGATATACAGTGTACAATACAAAGTTGAATATTTGAATATTTGAGCCGTATTACTGTAGTGATGGTGCTGTAGCGGTGGCAGCAGCAGTGAAGGAGTCAAGGGGTGGTGGCGGCGGTGATGGGATAGTGGTGGTAATGATGGCCGTAGTGAGCGGTGGCGGTGAAGGTGAAAATGCTGTTGTGTTTAGTGTACACAGATGATGGGGTGGGTGGTGTATCTAGTTTCTGGTGTTGGTGAGTTTAGCTGTCCTATATAGTGTAGCCAGAGGAGAGGAGGGGGGGGGGGGTTCTTCTTCTTCCATTTATAGCCATTTTTTTTTGGATATACAGTGTACAATACAAAGTTGAATATTTGAATATTTGAGCCTTATAACAATATATTTTGGGTCCGAATTTTTTTGGGGCTCAAGCCGGGTGCTTTACGTAGCATTTGTACTAAGAGTTGTTATTTCACAAATGATTTAAATATGTTAAAAATTCAAAACTTACGGGAGCGATTTCATGACCTCCGACACCTCGTGCGTCTTCTTCCCTTATTATTATCATCATTATTATTATTATCCTTATTATTATTATTATTGTTGTTACTATTTGTATTATAACTATATTATATTGAATTGTACTGTGAGAGAAATTTGTCTGATGGAAACTATATGGAGGCGTACTGGATCTCTCTCTCTCTCTTGCTCTCATTTAAGAAAAAGAGAGAGAGATAAGTGTGAATTGGCAAATGTATGACAGATCAGACTAGGTGGAGCCCCAGAGAGAGCTGTGTGAGATTTGGTTACATCCCTGGACATTCTAAGGTCAAATTCTTCCTAGGTTGATTTTCATACTCATCCTCTTGAGAGGTCGATAAAATAAGTCTTAGACAAAGCAGTAGGAGATGATATAATCAACTAATACCCTTGAAGTTAGGATTTCAACATGGCCACAGTCCAATGAGTGAAACCAATGAAAGAATAATATTCCATGGAACAAGAGTCTTGGTGGATTTCTTTGTTTATGGTTATGTGCAGCAAGTGTGAATAAATAGTAGTAGGTCTCAGACTGAACTGGATGGCATGAAGCCAGACTATATGTAATCTATCCAGATAAAGCACACCGTTCAATATTTAGGTTACCCAAATTTAATCTCGACTACATCTAGAACAAGATCAAATTTATTAATGAAACTTTATAATATATATATATAGACACACACACACACATATATATATATATATATATATATATATAAAAGTAAATAAACATTTATATATATACATATATACATATATATATATATATATACATACATATATATAAATATGTATATATATATATATATATATTTATAGACATATGTATGTACATTTTTTTATTTTTTATTTATATCACTGGCTAGTTCTATATCTTTTGCCTAGTTTCATAATCACTTTTCTGTTTTGTTGATATCAAAACACAACAATATCTCTCTAATACTAATACTAATACTACAATTACTACCAATAACAACAACAGCAACAGCAATGACAATCATTATGATAATAATTATAAATCAACAAGGAAAAATGAAAAGCAGCTATTTTTCATCTTAGTGGGTTTTGCATCATGGCAGATTTTAAGGAATTATGCATAACAGTACACACATATACATGCATGTATATATATATATATACATATATATATATATATATATATATATATATACATATATATATATATATATATATATATATATATATATATATATATACATATATATATATATATATATATATATATATATATATATATATATATATATATATATATATATATATATATATATATATATACATACATATATTTATATATATATATATATATATATATATATATATATATATATATATATATATATATATATATATATATATAAATATATAAGCATGTATACGTACATACTTATATGTATACAGACGTACACTAGTATGTATATATATACATACATGCACACACATATATATGTACGTATGGATTTACCGAACATTTATTATAATGCTTGGTTTGTTTGTAAACAAACATCCCGAATTAAGCCGTACAGTGTTTAGCAACCATCGTTGCCCTTTTGTTAAACACTGACAAAGGAACGATGTAATAGTTTCAAACTTATTAGATATATATGTGTGCATGTATGTATATATATACATACTACTGTACGTCTGTATACATATATGTATGTACGTATACATACTTATATTTAAGTAACAGCCGTACTAAGAGTGAGAAATGAAATTTCGTTTCATTCTTTCCATTTATATATATATATATGTATATATATAAATATATGTATATATATAAATATATGTATATATATGTGTGTCTGTATGTATGTGTGTGTGTGTTTGTGTGTTTGAATGAATGTGTGTATAATAGAATTCTTTGAAAGAATCATCTTATTTGCACAGGAGTGATAAAAATGATCAATTAAAGAAACCCATTTATCCATTTATCTAAGTTAGGGAGATATAGGCAATTTTCAATGTGTGCCTATGTTTGTGTGTTTGTGTGTTTATATCTCTCATATATACATATATATATATATGTGTGTGTGGGTGTGTGTATGAGAGAGATAGATTGCTATATTTCAAAGAATGTTGAGGAAGGAATTATGGGAACAATGACATTGACCATGATAAAGGCAGCAAAGTTTATAGCACAGAAATCAGAGACCTCCATTTTTGATGATATTCTCATATTCTATTAGAAGAAAGTAGGCCACAATTAATTGTAATGCATTGGTATATCTCACACAACAGTGTTTAATATGCTGTTGTTGTTGTAGTTACTGTTTACTTAGCTTCAGATCAGGTCTAGCAGAGTGGGCGTATGATCAAACAAGTTTCTAGAAAATTGAGAAAACACATAGAGGTGGCATCTCTCTATTGACTTGTGTTTGATTTTGGATGATGGGTCATCGTCTATAACCTCTTCAGATCTATTTAATCTAAGAGATAGAGGCGGCTGAAGATAAATTAACACTTCTAATATTCAGTTTGAACATTTTAAGGTCAGTGGAAGCAAGCTTACAGTTGAGTATGTTACAAAAGAAGGCATTCTTAATAAGACTTCACAGAAAGTAGAAGGTTAAGGCTGGTAGGATTAATAGAAGTAGCACAAGGAAAAGAGATGAGTGAAGCAAGAAAGTTGTGATAAAGGTAATTTACAGTCATTAAGTCCAAATGCAGATTATTCCAGATCCAATAGATCTATAATCAATGCTGTTCTGTCCCTTAACATGCTGTCTTTTATTCAGGCAGCAGTGGTAAGCAATTCTCAGGAGAACTGGACAGCAGGTCTTCAGAGAAGATCCCCCCCACTCCAACTCAAAAAAGTATTTTAGCCCTTAATTTCTTACATTCTAAGGGGGCCAGGCTGCATCCAGGTCATGACTCCTGGGTGCCCTTCCGCTGACATTTAGCCATTTGGATGCTGGAGACATGTATTTAACCCTTTAGCATTTACATTACTCTATATATACTATTATATTTTCATTGTAAAGGCTTTATCTTACATAATTATCTCATAATATCGAATCTACGTGATTTTGATATTATTTATTTTGAGATAAATGCCTTAACATAAGTATGAGCAGTCAGTTATAGCTGGTTTGAACAGAAAAATGTGAGAGATTCTGGCCGGATATGGCCGGATTAAATGTTAAAGGGTTAAACCATTTTGGAGATTTTGTTGAGAGGATCTAGATGGAACTCCTCTCCATTGCCTCTGCTTTCAAACTTATATTCAAATGTTTTGTATGGTTACAGCTGTAATGTAAATATTTGCATGCCTCTTTAAGCAGTGCTGACTTGGAACTAAAAAAACAAGGGTAATAACTTAATGATAAACAGTGGGCTATGATTCAAAATAATCATCTGGAGTTATAGCATACTCCTTTACATTTGCAGCATCATAGCCAACAAGAGACTCTCTACAGCCAGTAAAATAACCTCTATGTGGTAACTTGATGTGCTAAAAATAGTAGCTACAATGCATCTAATCACACATTACCAATTGACTCTTTAGATAATGTGGTCCTGAGTTTGCTGTACATAGAAAATAAACAGGATAGTCATAGTTGAAATGCTTTTGATCATATAGTTGCTTGTCAAAAGCTGTTCTGGGGCTAAACAACAACAATTGTTTCTACTTTAGGCACAAGGCCAGCAATTACCCAGTGCATTACTGGTACTTTATTTTATCGACCCCGTAAGGATGAAAGGCAAAGTCAACCTCAGCGGGATTTGAACTCAGATCGTAAAGGGACGTAACTATGCTGGAAAGCATGGCGTCCGACCCTCTACCGATACTGCCAATCCACCACCCTTAGCAATAATACACGTCTATTGGTATGTTGATAACACAACCTCAAGAATTTTAAGTGCTATCTTCATTCTCTCTCTTCCCCATCTCTCTCTCTCATTTATAATATACAATGAGAAAAAAACTTCTTCATAGTTACAAGGAAATTTCCAAATGTTGGCTTAATTTGCAAGAAAATGTAGCCAAATCTATTTCAAATCACATTCAACTACCTAGATCAATAAGGTATCAAGCAGATGTACTGGAGCAGATATGTGTTTGCGATTGTGTGAATGTGTCATAATGTATGTCGGTGTGAGTGGGCATATATGTATCTCTCTCTCCCTCTCTCTATATATATATATAAATACATATATGTATAATATATATATATAAATATACATATATATGCAACCAAAATTTAGTATTCATTATAGTACAAGTTCGATACATTTCAATCTGATATGTGTGTGTGTATCAATGCATATCAGTACATGTAGAAATATTATTATACATGTGTGTACATATATATATATACACACACACTAATAACTATATGTACATTACATATAAGTATTTATTTATCTTTATATATCAATATATGTATGTATGTATTTATGTATGTATGTATATATATAGATGTACATGATAAATTTGTTATAAATGATATACATACATATAAGATAAATATATGTGTCTGTTCATGTATGTGTGTAATAATTATATACAACATTTCTCTTTTCTCTCTATATATATGTGTATACATATAGTTATATATTTATCTGTGTATGTATACATATATACACATATATGTATACACATATATATGCATACACATATACTCATATATGGGTCAGTAGTAATCATTCATTTTAATTCATATATATCTAAAAAAAATCAAAAAGCAGGCAATAATTTTCACATTGTCATATATTCTTCTTCTCCGTTCCTCTTTATCTAGCTCGCATCTCTAACAAACATTTGTATTTGAGAGAAATCGTGATTAATAAGATTTTCAAAAGTCTTGGCCTTTGACCGATATCTTACACTGGGTTACAAAAACAAAATTAATTGTTAATTAATCCTTGTTATAAATTGGAGCCATTTAAAAAAATTCCAATTTTCAAACGACCTGGTATTAAGGAAAATTTCTAATGCAAGTTAATATTTCATATATATTTGTTTCTGAAATAACAATGCGTGATGGGAAATCTTGTAATCATCATTTAAGTTTTGAGTTGGGTTGGTGTTATTTGGAGGTTTTTTATTTTTTTAAATTTTCATTTTATTCTTTACATATTTATTGATAATCTTTATTTTTGGGGGTTGCTTATTTTAAAGTTTTTCTGATAAAGTAATTGCTTGAGAAGGAAAGACAGAAATGAAGAGAGAAAGAGACAGTTGGCGTAAGAGCAAGAGAGAAAAATAAGAGAAAGAATGAAAGAGACCATTGGGGTGAGAGCAATAGAAACACTGAGAGAAAGTAATATATATAGAGAGAGCTGAAACATTAATTCTTCAGCTCTTTTAGTCAGTTGAAAACAATTTGGTTACGGACATCAGTGAAGTACCATTGTAGATTGGAGATTAAATTAGATTCAAAATAATCTGTCCCAACACATCCTCCACCCACTGCCAAAAACTGAGGATACTTTCAAATAACAAAATAGACAAATAAAAATAAATGAACAAAATTTGAAAAATGAGAGAAATACTTAAAAATTAGAAGATGATTTATAAAACAAAATTTGGAAAATCATCTTAAAAGAACTCAGAATTTATTTAGTTGGAATCTAATTGATATATATTATTGTTGAATACATGGATTTCTTAGATTTGATTTCAGCTATCTGTCTGTTTTCTAGAATCATATTGAATTAGAAGAGCAATGTAGTCAAATATTTAACTGACTTTTATTAATCTTCAATTAACTGATTAACACATAGAAAAACCGAAGAAAAAACAGATCCTGATTTTACATCTGTTTTATCATATTGGGTCGTCAAGTATGGAATTTGTAGAAATTTCTTTTTTTTTCTAGAAATTTCAATATATCTGTATATATATAAAGATGAAGTTTTCTCTGTGTGTGTGTGTGGACAATTTTTAATGAGGGCTCATATATTCTAAACCATTCATGCGATTTCTTTGACATTTTTTGCAAAGCTTCTTCTTGCACAAAACCTGTACATGATCTACAAAGGCTTTCAAAAATCGATATTGGGGCGTTTGGAGACATTAAATAAAGTTTAGGTTATTTGTGTCAATTTTTGTGATTAAGTAAGACAAGAGTTATCTTTCGTCAATACAATAGGAACTCATTTTTGATGTCAAACATTTTGTTTTGGGATTTTGATTATTACAATTTGGCTCATTCAGATTTTACTTTACTCTTTGTACTTGAAACAAAAGGTTGTCAAAAAAAATTATACCTAGACTGGATTTCTATTACATGGGATAACGGATGACACTGAGATCACATATTAATTATTTTGCTGGAATAGTGCCTAAGGTTTTCATGTATACATAAAGTACGTTTTTCTTCTATGTATTCAAATTTACTTTGTTTAGTTTAATGAGCTACATCGAAAGCTACTTGAACCGTCCAAAGGACAGGTACTTTAGCTAGTATACATATAATAAAATAAAACAAGGACGAGTGGTTACTCCTTTATTACGTTTATTGGTTGGTGACGCGCATTTCGATCTAGCCTGACTCTGTAATCCACGGCTCGTCAGATCCCTTTTAGTAGTAATGAAAAAATGATTACACATGTATATATATATATACATATATATATATGTGTGTGTACTATCCGACCCGTCCGGCTACCATTGGCGTGTTATACGGCATCCAGATAGATAGATATATAGCTGACGTACCTAGCTTTGCTTGGATAAACAGACGATAAGCTATCTGTGTTGTATAGCATTACTGTTGGAAATATATAGTATAGTATAGTATTACTGTTAAAAATATATAGTATAGTATTACTGCTGAAATTATATAGTATAGTATTACTGTTTAAAATATATAGTATAGTAATACTGTTGATAATATATAATATAATATAGTACTACTGTTGAAAATATATAGTACAGTACAGTATTACTGTTGAAAATATATAGTATAGTATTACTGTTGAAAATATATGGTACATTATTACTGTTGAAAATATATAGTACAGAACAGTATTATTGTTCAAAACATATAGTATAGTATTACTATTGAAAATATATAGTATAGTATAGTATTACTGTTGAAAATATGTTGTACAGTATTACTGTTGAAAATATATAGTACAGTACTACTGTTGAAAATATATAGTATACTATTACTGTTGAAAATATATAGTACAGTATTATTGTTGAAAATATGTACACGAATATATATATATATATATATATATATATATGTATATATATATATATATATAGTATACTAGGGAGAGGATCAGGGGTGTATAACACTCCACTTATCCAGCAGGCAGTATAAGGTTAGCTCGATGTCTGAGGACAGAGCCGTGATATAATAAATAACAAAGAACGCCTATAGCATATGCATATCTTTACTTGCTAACATTGTTTCATCCGCACTATAAGTGGGACTCATCAGAGCATAAAGGTTAATTACATACCATACAAGCAATAACAAATCCAAGACATTGAAGAATGAAAAATAATAGAAGATAAGGGATATTAAGGAAGTAAAAGTAAAAATAAGAATAAAAATAAAAATAAAAATAAAAATAAAAATAAAAATAAAATAATAAAATAAACAATGAAAAATAAGGGGTGCTACCAGTCACAGTTGGGCGGGGTGCTGTCAACATATAGTTACATACAAGCATACACATGGATAAGAGAACAGACAAGAGTAGATAAGATAGATAGGATTAGGTAAGAGTAGGTAAAAAATAGGTGAAAAACAGACTTATAATATATATAAGAAAATATAAAGAAATATATAACAAACTTACATATAAAATATAAAATATACAGATAATAGTGATACAGGGTAAGGAATGAAATAAAATAATATAAAATTAAAATTAAAATTATATAAAATAGAACATAATATAATATAATCATAAAAATAAGATAAAATAAGGTAAACTAAAATAAAATAAAATAGACTAAAGTAAAATAATATAATATAAGATATAATTAAATGTAATTAAATAAATAAATAAATAAATAAATAAATAAAATTAAATAAATAAATAAAATTAAAATTAAAATTAAATTTAAATAAATAAATAAATAAATAAATAAGTAAATAAATAAATAAATAAATAAATAAATGAAATTAAGTAAGTAAATAAATAAAATTAGATAAAATGAAATGAAATAAAATAAAATGAAATAAAGTAAATTGAGATAAGATATATATTTTTTTAGAATATATCTCTTGAATATATCAGGGGCCCACGAAGGCACTAAGTGTCACAGTTATCTGTATCACTTGACCATTTTTTTATATACAGACATGTCTGTATATAAAAAAATATATATATATATGTATACCGTCTCTGCATATGCATGTGGTGTGTATATGTGCATATACGTGCTGAACATATTGATGTGTACAATCTTGTGATGTCCCAATGCGGTGACTTCATGGCTCTTGAAGCTATTTTTTATATATCTTTTGTCTTTTTATATATCTTTTGTATGCGCTCCAACTGTGTCTGCTTGCTTTGGCTAACCCGCCTGCACCTCGCTTGCTAATGCACGTGAATTCTCCTACCTTCCTTCGATGCACCTCTGTTTGACCATTGGACTCCTGCCCGGGTGTGAACCGGTTTGTGATTACCCCACCGCTCAACTGTGTGAATGCACACCCGTGACTTTCGAGTGAACTTTTGAGACTGCTCAACCTGGGACACCTCCATTGCCTTGCAATGGTCAAGTGATACTGCTGACTGTGACACTTAGTGCCTTCGTGGGCCCCTGATATTTTCAAGAAATATATTTTTAAAAAATGGTCAAGTGATACAGATAACTGTGACACTTAGTGCCTTCGTGGGCCCCTGATATATTCAAGAGATATATTCTAAAAAAATATATATCTTATCTCAATTTACTTTATTTCATTTTATTTTATTTCATTTCATTTTATCTAATTTTATTTATTTACTTACTTAATTTCATTTATTTATTTATTTATTTATTTATTTACTTATTTATTTATTTATTTATTTATTTAAATTTAATTTTAATTTTAATTTTATTTATTTATTTAATTTTATTTATTTATTTATTTATTTATTTATTTATTTATTTAATTACATTTAATTATATCTTATATTATATTATTTTACTTTAGTCTATTTTATTTTATTTTAGTTTACCTTATTTTATCTTATTTTTATGATTATATTATATTATGTTCTATTTTATATAATTTTAATTTTAATTTTATATTATTTTATTTCATTCCTTACCCTGTATCACTATTATCTGTATATTTTATATTTTATATGTAAGTTTGTTATATATTTCTTTATATTTTCTTATATATATTATAAGTCTGTTTTTCACCTATTTTTTACCTACTCTTACCTAATCCTATCTATCTTATCTACTCTTGTCTGTTCTCTTATCCATGTGTATGCTTGTATGTAACTATATGTTGACAGCACCCCGCCCAACTGTGACTGGTAGCACCCCTTATTTTTCATTGTTTATTTTATTATTTTATTTTTATTTTTATTTTTATTTTTATTTTTATTTTTATTTTTATTTTTATTTTTATCTTTATTTTTATTTTTATTTTTATTTTTATTCTTATTTTTACTTTTACTTCCTTAATATCCTTTATCTTCTATTATTTTTCATTCTTCAATGTCTTGGATTTGTTATTGCTTGTATGGTATGTAATTAACCTTTATGCTCTGATGAGTCCCACTTATAGTGCGGATGAAACAATGTTAGCAAGTAAAGATATGCATATGCTATAGGCGTTCTTTGTTATTTATTATATTATTTATATATATATATATATATATATATATATATATATATATATATATATATATATTAAAATACAAATATTAATAAAATAGATGTTCTTTTGATCAATAACATTTTATTATACATATTTCAGAGGTACAACAGTACGCCCTCACCAGACAAAATATAATGATACATGACATACCCTGAGCTGTTAAATGGTTAAGATTTAATCAAGGTAGTGATAATGAGAAAATGCGAAAACGTAATAAATTCAATAGAGAATGTGTGAGTAAGAAAGACGTTGGTTAATGTGACAGCTATAGAGATTTTAAAATGTAGGATACTACAAGTTATGGTTATCTAGGAAACATTTCATGAATTATAACTGCCCATGAAGTCCGCTGAAAGAGGATTTAAAGAGAGGGAAAGATAAAGGGGAGTAATATATGCAGAAAGAGATTTTTTTCCCAAAAGCTAAGCGGTTAAGTTTCAAAATATTTAATTTATGTATTTTAAGGGTGAAGAATCAAAATTTTAGGTTATTTATATTTATTAATTTTATAAATTCAATAAGTGTATTAACATTTCTGAACTTCTGAATTTTATGAGGATAAAATTTAAAGGATTCACCTGGCCAGCGAAAGGAACATTTACACTGTTGAATATTTTCCTAAATGTAATCTTTAACGAAGATTACCTATAAAAATGTCAACATTTTCGGTATGTAAAGCTTATAAAGTACTTATTGTTAAAAATATTTAAATAATGATTAGGTATATAGAGATATATTAATGAGCCAGTATATTTTAGGTAAATGATAACGAATATAAAATAATAGATTCAAACATGCTGAAGTTAAATAGATACATATATATAAAAGGGTGTAAATGCATGAATTATTCACAGTTCAAAATAAATAATAATCTAAAAATTTAGAAGTTATCCAGAAATTATGTATAGAGAGATACATAGAGGTATATATAGATATATATTAAGTATTAGTGATGCAGTATACTTTAGGTAAATGATAACGATTATAATCTTATATAATAGATTTCAACGTGTTACAGTTAAATACATACATATATATAAGAAACATAATAATAAATGCATGGATAATTCAGAGTTCAAAATAAGGTCCGTAATAATTTACAGGTTGGATATTTGCTCTATATTTGAATCATGGATAGAAAAATAAGGTAGGTATATTTAAAAACTTACAAAGGATAATTATAAATAAAAATAAAAAATGTAAACACATGAATGATTCACAGTTAAAAATAAATTCCGTAAAAATACACGGGTTGGATATTTAAACTAAAATTTAAAACTTAGATAGGAAAATAAAGATAGAAAAATAATGATAGAAAAATAATGGTATGGATCAAAGTTAATAATATTATGTTATGTATATCAACATGCCAGCGTGTTATTGAACAAATGTCATTCATTCGAGCGTTATTTCTTCTATAGATAGTTATAAGATAATGCAATATTAAGGCCATTAACTTGTAGTATCCTACATTTTAAAATCTCTATAGCTGTCACATTAACCAACGTCTTTCTTACTCACACAATCTCTATTGAATTTATTACGTTTTCGCATTTTCTCATTATCACTACCTTGATTAAATCTTAACCATTTAACAGCTCAGGGTATGTCATGTATCATTATATATTGTCTGATGAGGACGTACTGTTGTACCTCCGAAATATGTATAATAAAATTTAATTGATCAAAAGAACATCTATTTTATTAATATTTGTATTTTAATATTAATAACTCTGGAAAATTATTTTTTTGTAGAGTGCTTCCAATCTACTGTAAAACTCATTATTTGATGTACTCATTGAATCTGCATTGACTTCGCTTCTAACCAACTTTTAATTAATGATATATATATATATATATCATTAATTAAAAGTTGGTTAGAAGCGAAGTCAATGCAGACAGATATTATAAGCGCGTGACGTTATAGCTATGTATCTATCTAAAAAGTCAGAGTAAGAAAGAGAGAGGAATGTCGTATTATATCTCCTTATAATATATAACCAGCAATTTCTCTGTTTGTCTGTCTGTCCGACAGTGGAAACACGTGCGCGCGTGCGAATGTTTTTTGCGCACGCGTAGAGAGAGAGTGAGAGTGAAAGAAAGAGACAGACTATAGGAGGCGATAGCGGGAGGGAGAGAGAGAGAGAGAGAGAGGGAGTGAATAGACGCTAAAACACGTGCGCGCGTGCGCGCGTGCGAATGTTTTTTGCGCACGCGTAGAAAGAGAGTGAGAGTGAAAGAAAGAGACAGACTACAAGAGGGGGATAGCGGGAGGGAGAGAGGGGGAATTGAGGAGTGCTACAGAAACATATATACATTTCTGTGTGTGTAATATATATATATATACACACACAGATATATATATATATACACACAGAAATATATATACATTTCTGTGTGTGTTATATATATATATACTAGCAGAAAACCACACGGCGGGCGGTTTTCTGCTAGTCTATATATATAAAACTGAGGTTGTCTGTCTGTCTGTCTGTCTGTCTACTAAAACGGTCGGCACACATCTCTTCCTAAACCGTACGTTCAAATTTCGGTGAAATTGCTACACCTATAGATGAAGGTCCGGCGGAGACATCGGTCAAAAATATGTTCAAATCGACCCACGCCAAGTGCAAAAATCGAATTTGTAATGTATTGATTTTTCAGTTCAAATGTATAAATAGAGATGAGAGACGAGTTATTTCCCTTTTATGGCGTCATTTGCTTATCTATTTATGTTACGTATAAACCACGCGTGCAAAAGTACAAAAATATACAAACAACTTTCGGGCCAGCAAAATTTTAACCTGCAAAATTCATGAGTTCGAAGTTTCAACATTAAGCTTCCATTTTGCTTCATTTCCATTAAAAAGTCTTTTAAAACAATATTTTTACTTGAAAAAAACCTATTTGAATACACCGTAAAACAAGCAAATATTTTGTAAAAAAAAAAGCATTCATCTCGAATAAAGCCTTATGAGATTTTCAGTTAGAAGCAATGATTTTAAACGACAGACAGATAACGCATTTTTTTTTTTTTTTTTTCACGTCCATCCAATTTCTTTGTTTCAAAATAACTGATAGTTTAGTTACGCTGATGTTTTGCTCTGAGACAAGTGTTGCAGTGTTTACATTTTCAATTTGTTAATAGATTACCAGTGCAGTTTTTATCCCCAGCATCCTCTTTTGTTTTAACATTCGGGTTATGGTTATGTTTTCTTAACGTCATGAGGCATACTGTTGGTTGAGGGAATATTAATCAAAAGTACCACATGAAAGTCTACACTGTAGACTCTACAGTTTTTAAGCCAAGAAAGGAACTTAACATTGTAACACAGTTACTGAGCAGCCCCGAGCAACGCCAGGCTTTACTGCTAGTATATTATATATAATAAAGTACTGGTAGGATAGAGATTGATATTTAATCCATGATACATAAAAAAAAGACGATATTATATATAAACTGCGCAATATATTTTATGTTTATTTAAGCTATCGCTAACCGGATGTGTTGACATTTGGTAATTTTAAAGAAGTGAATCTTTAGATAAATAATAAAATGTCTTTAATTAATAATAACGACAAAAATACCCTCACTTTCTTTCTTGGAAAAAGTTACATCTATGGTGCAAATTTGGTGCTGTTTGGTCCAGCTGTTTTACCAAAAGTTTGTTACATACATACGGCCATCAGCTTTATTAATATATCATCATAATTTTACGTCCGCTTTTCCCTGCTTGCAAGGGTGGGATGGGAACTGATTCTGGCTTGATTTCTGCAGCTGGGTGCTCTTCCTTACACCAACCTCATTTACAGTGAGTGCTGGGTGCTTTTTTGCTGTGGCACCTCCACGACAACTTTGCAGTGGAATGATATGGACCCCAGTCCCTATCATCTCATTTCTACAGCTGAGTAAACTGGAGCAAAGTGAAATAAAGTGTCTTGCTGAAGGAAACAACACTTCACCCGGTCTGAGAATTGAACTCACAACCTTTCGATTGCAAGGCCAATGCTCTAAACACTAAGCCATGTGCCTCCATTAAAATGAAAAGGTTTAGCAGGAACCAATCTCCTGACCAGGATCACCACCGTCTATGATTCCTACAACTAGGCCACTGAGACAGCTATATATATATGAAACCACATTTTGGGAGCTCAGCACTGGATGATACCACTATGAGGAGAGACAGGCCAATCTGGCCATGCCAAACCCATTTCACAGTGGCACCCCAATTTCGGAGCCAAGCACTCTCAACGCTAAAATCGTCATCATCACCATCATCATCATCATCATCATCATCATCATTATCATCATCATTTTTTTCTAAATTTACATGGGTTAATAGGGGTCTTTCCTTTGAGATCAACCATCACCACTTCTTCCTATGACCTCTTTCACAGCTCTTTTCCAATTATATTGCTTGACACTTCTTCACTCAACTGTGATCTTCCATGTGCTTGTTTTTACTAACTCAAATATATCTCTTGATCATTTAATTTCATTCTTCTTATACCTAGCTTTTCTCTCCACTTATTTGTGCTCTGTTTTATTCACATTAACTTCTTGAATCATCTCTCCATCAAAGGTGAAGCATGGAGAAAGTTATTTGTTCAAACTTCCCTATTTCTCATTGCAGCAAGAAGTTCCTGTCCAGTTAGACCAGTGTCCCTTGCCAATAGAGTCCTGGTGGTTATGTTTAGATGTCCTACTTGGCACTTTTCATCTAGTGACTAGAGAAGCAGCTTCCCTGCAGGTTCATCATGGGAGAAAACATGCCCAGCAAGAGCCAAGCGACAGGATTGAACTTTCAATGAAATTTGTGGCAAATCACCATAAAGATCTTTGCCACAAAATGTTGAAAACCACACATAATATCTTGGTGTAAGG
>OZ024740.1:275365493-275445493 GCA_964016885.1 Eledone cirrhosa | reverse complement strand
TATATATACTCTATATATATACTCGATATATATACTGAGGGCGGTAGATTGGCAGTGCAGTATCGGTAGAGGGTCGGACGCTATGCTTTGCAACATAGAGTCACGGCCCTTTACGGTCTCATGTCAAATCCCACCAAGGTTAACTTTGCCTTTCATCCTTACGGGGGTTTATAAAATAAAGTACCAGTAATACACTGGGATAATTTTTGGCCTTGTGCCAAAAAGTAGAAACAATTATTTCTCCAGTATATGTCTATATAGAAATACAATTTTAAATGTGTGTGCATGTGCACTTGCATGTGTGTGTGTGAATGTAAGCGTGTGCATGCCTGTGTGTGTGTGTGTGTGTGTGTGTGTGTGTGTGTGTGTGTGTGTGTGTGACATTATCATCAACATCTGAAGGGTCTCACTCTGTTTCCTTATTTGTCACAGCTCGTGCCACCTAGCAGAGACAGCAATAGATAACAATATAAAATAAATTGTTAATCCTGGTGTGTTGCCTTTCATTTGTGACTGCTCCACACCATCAGATCACATCTTGAATCCTAAAGTCTATATCTGGCAAGCCTCATTTAGTCATTGCAAACTGTTGATTCAGCGAGATTGAGGAGACATTGTTATTATTCAGCTTTAATTCTATGAGTTTGTTTAATCCAATACATTTATAACCGTCTTCTTCTTCACCCACTTATTCCTGTGAGGGTCGTGAGGGCTCAAACGTACTTTCCAGTGGGTCCTGTCAGAAACAACCATCCCCAACTGATCCAGCTGGATCCCCAAACATGACCAGTCAAGATCATGGATGCTATCCCACCATCTTGTTCGGCGTCTACCCCTGGGTCTCTTTCTGGTTGGTTTTGCCCATAAAATCTGTCCAGCGATTCTTTCTTATATTTAGAAACAATTCATTTAATTAGTTGGTAAATGCTTTGAGGTGAAAAATCTCTGATTAAGTCTTTTTTTCCCTTTGGAAGTTAATAAACGTAGAGCAAACATTAGATGTAGTGCTTTTGGATTAAAGATATCTGATCATCGTATGTCTGTGGATGTGTGTATATAAGTAAGAGAGTATGCTGAAAGTTGCATAGGCTGATTATGAAGGAATGATGCTAGAGCTGTGAAATCTTGAATGCATTAATTTCAACTCTTGAGTATGTTCGAAAAGGTGAGGAAAGTTTAAGGGGTGGACAGTAATTCCTAAATTGCTACTGAATTCTTCCTTCTTGATCAACATTTGAAACAAGGCTTTAAGTAAACACCTACATACAGATACATTCATTTATTGACACACACACACACACACACACACACACACACACACACACACACACACACACACACACACTCACATACTCTCTCTCTCTCTCTCTCTCACATACACACTCACTCGCAAAGAATAATTGCTCAGAGTTGTTTGCCAAAAAATGGTGTTTAGGTAAACAGGTCACTTGATAAATGATGTGATAATTTTAACAGATGTTTTAGTCAAGTTGTGTTTATATGAGTGTGGGCTAAATAGTTAATAGTCTGTCTACAAAGTAGTGATGCCAGAGCTGTGAAATCTTGCATGCATTACTTTCAACTCTTCTTATGAATAACTGCCTTGTTTTTTTCCAGGGACTATGTTGAAAAATAAACCTCATTTTGTCATACCATGAAAGCATCTTGGTCAGCCTATGAACTTTTTAGCCAGCCCTTGTATGTCCCTTGAGCTTGAAATATGTGAAATGTCAAGAAAAATGTTTGATTTTGTAAATTGCATAGAGTGCTCTTAGTATTGAGTTCTCTTTTCTTTTTTTCTTTTTTTCTTTTTTTCTTTTTTGCCATTGACAGCTACTAATGTTAAAATAAGTCAAGAAGGGAGCCTGTATGTTGTTCCTTAACTCTTTAGCATTTATATTACTCTATATTTACTCTTATATTTTCATGGTAAAAGGTTTACTTCATGTAATTATCTCTCATAATATTGAATCTATAAGATTTTGATATTATTTATTTTGAGAACAATTCATTAACATCAGTATGAGTGGCCAGTTACAGCCAGTTCAAACAGAAAGAGGTGGGAGAATTTTGGTCAGATATGGTCGGTTTAAATGCTAAATGGTTAACCTGCTGGAAATAATAGAAATTTCTAATAAATGTAACTCAGACAATTTTTAACTATATTTAAGAAATATGCAATTTCGAATACCATGTTTAATAGATGAATTTAAGCATTTAACTACAATTTAATCAAACTAAAACTGAAGAAATCTGTGTGCATGTGTCAGAATTACTTGACAACTTGCTATTCTATGAACATCAATAGTTTATGTCTTTAATGGTAGATTAAAAAAAAATAAAATGGCCTCTCCAGGCCTTAACCCTTTAGCATTCACATTATTCTATATTTATTGTATTTTCACAGAAAAGGCTTTATCTTATATAATTATCTCACATAATATCGAATCTATGACATTTTGATGTTATTTATTTTGAGAAAAATACCTTAATGTAGGTATGAGCAGTCAGTTACAGCCAGTTTGAACAGAAAGAGGTGAGAGAATTCTGGCCAGGTATGGCCGATTTAGCTGCTGAAGGGTTAAGGGATTGACAAATCATCCAACCTATTTTTTAACCTGTTGTCTTACATTCAACTGAAACAGAAGACAATTTCTACAAATGGTTTTGAATGGTTGATTTAAATATTTTATATCTGTTGGCTATCCAACAAGATCTAATGAACATAACAACAGAAACCTATCATTTCAACGACTAGGAATTAATATATATAAAGAATAAAATAATAAAGAAAAAAAAATAGTCAATGTATTAGTTTCATATTTAGAAATCATATTTGAGTAATAACTCAGACACTATAAGATCGATACACTTCCATGTCCAGTTTGTTTTTGTGAAAGCATGTTTGATTTATCTTATCAGAGTTTATTCTGTTATTACTCAGATAAAAAGCAATATGCTAATGAATACATTGACAGCATATATACATATGTGCATGAGTAGATGTATAAATATGAGGGTGTGTGTGTGTGTGTGTGTGTGTGTGTGTGTGCTTATAAAATGGCCAGTGAGTAACCAATTTGGTAGAATGAGGAACATGTTTATGTATTTAGTTATGTCCCTTTACATCCTGAGTGGAAAACCCATCACGGTCCACTTTCATTGTCCCAAGATTGAAAGAATAAGAAAAATGACGAAAGGATAAAGAGATAGATGAACAAATACACATGCATTGGAACTTAATACCATCACTTGAACCTTGAGGGTTTTTAGTGCAGTAAAACCTGTGCATTCAAACCAGTTATCAAATATGAAGATAACTTCCTACCATCAGTCTGGAAAAGGATTCATGAGCATTGTTCTTCTGCCCATAACATAACGACAATGGCACAGAGTTGGCTACCCACAGATGTAAGCCCCAGGAGCTGGAATGGCTCTTCCAGCACATCTCCCTCGCCATCCTCTGGGTAAACGCCTTCTCTATTCTGTTTTCCAGGGTTGCGGGGCAGCCAGTTTGCCAGGGCTGCAGGGTGGCCAGTGGGTGGGTCCCCATTTGCTCATAATAGGGAGAGATGGAGGCAGTGACAGTGGAAGTTTGGTTCTTTTGTGTTCAGACCTGCCGTATATGTATATGTTTTATGGACACTAACAATTTTGTTGTTTGTGTATTCTTGTAATATCTTATTACTATTTTTCGATGTGCTCATTGCCTTCTTACTACTGCTGCTACTACTACTACTACTGCTGCTGCTACTACTACTACTACTACTACTAATAATACTACTACTACTACTACTACTACTACTACTACTACTACTACTACTACTACTACTACTACATGACTATTAAAAAATAACCTTATAATCCTGGCAATATGGTCAAAAGGTTTAACATATAAGTATGTGTATTTGCAGTGGATCCCTGTAATTTAAGAGTCGGTCTTCTCCCACAACCTCAGGTTGACTATTGTAAGCATGATATACAAATATCTGTATGGTTAACAGTGATTATAAAACTAGAAATATAGGCTTCAAATAGTACTGGTAGTTAATCCTCAACAAAATAGGATGAAACAAAAGAGTAATGTCTTCAATATTTGAAACCAGTATTATGAAGTAAATATGTAAATTAACTGTATCTCTTATTACCAGCTGACCTCATTTTACTGCAAGGTTTTATAGATTCTTGCACAACAATAATACCATGGAAAACCCATTACTAGAATGTTGTATTTATATCCATTGCATGATTTTGTTTTGCAGTTTACTCACAATTTGTATATGATTGTGGTTGTTATTGTTTAGAAAGAGCAGAGTGTTCATTTATTTTAGGGATATATAAGACTACATTTACCAACGTGTAGATTCTTTATTTAAGATGGAATGGGTGTGTTTTGAACTCAAAACCATACAGAAGAAAATATGTTGTTAATCTAGCTCTTTATTATCGTTGATACCTAAAGCATTCTATTTTGACAGAAGATGGTTTTCCTCTTGAAAATCATATTGCAAAGTGTAAGATACAGAAATCTTAAGTTTAAATAAAACATTAATCGTACTTATAAAAATTAATATTAAGAAATTCAAAAAAATTGCTTTTGGCAAGAATTCTTCAACTGAGAACACTGATAGAAAATTTAGTGCAAATTCATAAGCCAGTTGTTAACAGCATTAAAATAAGTAAAGTTGATAGATATTAGCATCTTTATGAACATTTTCTGGACTTAGCTGACTTCTATATTTAATCATCTGTCAGTCACCCATCTTGAATAATGTGTCTATTGAAACCCAACCTCACATTTCAGTGACAAATAAAACTATTCTAATTGGACCAACAAACCGAGTTAAAGTTTCCATTTTAATCAGCAACAGCAGCCTTGCATTCATTTTCCCACCACAGACATAATGTTACCATAATCGTAGGTATATATTTACAGTTATGTAGATATAATCTGATTAGGTGAGTGCAGAAAATTTCTGATGGTTGTCTTAATCGATTACCTGACTAAATACCATTATTTGACTTATGAATGCTTTTAGTGCAGCCTAGTCTGTTGCAAGCATAAAGACCAGCTTTCTAATATGGGTAATTTCCTACTGTCAGTCTAAAAAAGTGTTCATGAGCATTGGTTTACCTCTCAGGACAAACACTAAGATTTGCAGTCATAATCATCATAGTATGGTCAATATTATTGATGTGTATATATGTGGTTCTCAAGTGGATCCTAACAGCATATGGGAGGGTCTTCTACCACAGCATCAGGTCAACCAATGCATTGCAAATTGGAATTATGAAGAGAAGAACATACAAAGGTCACTTGAAAAGTTGATAAGCTGACCAAGATAAATCTCATGGAATGACCAAATGAGGCTTATTTTTCAACATAGTCCCTGGAACGAAACAATGCAGTTATTAATAAGAAGAGTTGAAATTAATGCATGCAAGATTTCATAGCTCTAGCATCACTCCATAGTCAGCTTATGAACATTTCAGTCGATCCTCATACAAGCAAGACAGCCATCTAAAGGATATTAACACACACACACACACACACACACACACACACACACACACACACACACACACACACACACACATATATATATATATATATATATATATATGTATATATATATATATATATATATGGTGGCTGCCAACTCGTTTTCGAGTATGGCCACTACTTTATATCCATGTAGGAGAACCCCTACCGATGCGCTGAACGAGTGTGACATTTTAGTTCAGCCAGTGACTTGAAAACTCTGGTACAACCACTACACTTGTGACAATTATTGACACATATATATATACACACACACATATATATATATATATATTACATAAGAAATGGAGAATCAGTGGTACGACGAATAAAATTTATTAGACATATTACAATCGTTTCTCTCGCGACCAACTCGAGGTACGATCAATGCAATGATCAAATCTGACTCTGAAATCGCAAGATCCCCAGATATGTCTCGATTCTACAAAGCAGAGATTAAATATATATATATATATAGTAATAATAATAAATTTGGGCAAAGCGGGCTCGATAAGGATAAATATATATCAAATATATAAGAACCGTAGAGAAAATATTTATTAAAATAACAGATTAAAGTTTAAGCAAAGAATCGCTGCTTCCACCCTTAACGGGATCTTCTGAAACTAATAAAGTCAATCTGTGAACGCAGAAGTGAATATTTCAAAAAAACGTTGCAATCGGAGGAAGACAGCAAGACAATACTTTGGTTCGTGGAAACGTTCCCTGGCAAAGAACGGGAAAAAACGAATATAATACGTCATTATTTGGATCGGTGAAAAACAATTACACGCAAAGACAAAACAACGTTTATGGTATAAAAGAAGTCGTAGACTAATATTCTATTAGGTGATTCATAGAGACGTTCTCTGGCAATAAACGAAAAAAACGAAGATAATACGTCATATGTGGAGCGGGGCGAACAATTGCGCGCAAAGACAAAACCACGTAAATGGTATAACTGAAGTCGTAGACAAGAATTCTAATTAGGAAACCGAATGGTTCTCGGCTTCGGATTTAAGAATAAAGTAAATAAAATACAGAGGTAATTGAAATTAAATAAATACATACACGCATCCATAAACGTAAATACAGAAGCATACGCGAAAACATTCGCCATAGATATACAAATACACGCACGTACACGAAAAAAAAAAAAACCCGCACGCACTTACAGAACCCACGCAACGCCTGTACCCGCACGCATACGAATGTATGCACCAAGTACACATAAAAATATATATTAAAAAATATATATATATGTGTGTGTGTGTGTGCATGTATACAAATAATTAAATAAACGTATATAAATAAATAAATACGTATATAACAAGCGCACACACATACCTACATGTAAATACACATATGTTCGGAGACGTACGTCAACCAAAACACAAAGTACACATATACACACACCCTACATACGTACGAATCCGCATACTCACACAAATACAAAACTCACGTATACACATAACCAAAAGCATATGTACCAGAATATATAATATATACGCCATAACATATACAATCAAATATACGTACGAGAAAGTATACGTACCTTCACAAAACATACAGGTAATATATACTTACCTATACAAATAAGTAGTGGTATAAACATAACATATACTTAGCTACCACATCAAGACGTAAAATATCCGCGTATAGTTCGTACTATCCATTAGGGTATAATGTGGGGCTGTAATACAGGAAGGTTTTGTGCAATTTATGTTTACAAGCCAAAATTGCCTCAGATTTTTTATTTCAGATGTGGACTTTGGCGTAGAGTATTTCCAGGGCCTCAGCGAAGCAGAGGTCACACGGTCTTTTATTTCCGTTATACGATCTAGCCCTAGCTAGGATCTCCCAGTATAACTTATATTGGGTGTGGTTGTCTTTTAGACTCCAGATATAAGCTGAAAGTGAGGTCATATTCCTTCTTAAACGGTAACGAAAAGAATAGGTATGCATGTAAAGACGCTGCTTGAATCTATTGGCGGTTAACCCTAATCATTCGGTTTCCTAGTTAGAATTCTTGTCTACGACTTCAGTTATACTATTTACGTGGTTTTGTCTTTGCGTGCAATTGTTCTCCCCGTGCCACATATGACGTATTTTCTTCGTTTTTTCCGTTCATTGCCAGAGAACGTCTCTATGAACCACCTAAGAGAATATTAGTCTACAACTTCTTTTATACCATAAACGTTGTTTTGTCTTTGCGTGTAATTGTTTTTCACCGATCGAAATAATTACGTATTATTGGTTTTTTCCCGTTCTTTGCAATGGGAACGTTTTAACGAATCAATGTATCGTCTTCTTGCCTTCCTCTGGTTGCAACGTTTTTTGAAATATTCACTTCTGCGTTCACAGATTGACTTTGTTAGTTTCAGAAGATCCTGTTAATGGTGAAAGCAGCGATTCTTTGCTTAAACTTTAATCTATTATTTTAATAAATATATACATACACACACATATATATATATATATATATATATATATATATATATATATATATATATATATATATATATATTAAAATAACAGATTAAAGTTTAAGCAATGAATTGCTGCTTTCACATTAACGGGATCTTCTGAAACTATATATATATATATATATATATATATATATAGAGAGAGAGAGAGAGGAGTTGGTTGTGGTAAACACTGGGTGGTTGTATCCATAGTAAGTAGAGCACCCAGTACATAGGATAAGTTCGGTATGAAGTTAGTTCCACAATAAATTAGCATAACATACTTGAGGACATGCGTTTCACCCAACAGTGTGCTCGCTCTAGTTGAGAATCCATTGGGTGAAACGTGCATCTTTAAGTATGCTTTGCTAATTTGTTTTGGAACTAACTTTATATATATATATCACATCTTATTTATGTGTTTTCATGTATATATATATATATATCAATTTCTGATGTATATCATCAAATGATGTAAGCATAGAGAAAACTAAAATATAAACACAATAATTGTTTCTACTTTTGGCACAAGGCCAGCAATTACCCAGTACATTACTGGTACTTTATTTTATCGATCCCGTTAGGATGAAAGGCAAAGTTAACCTCGGCGGGATTTGAACTCAGAATTGCAAGGGCAGTAACTCTATGCGTCAAAGCATGGCGTCCAACCCTCTACCGATACTGCCAATTCACCGCCCTTATAAATATAAACACAATAATACTTTATGTTGTCTAACAATACACATAGTCGATCTCTTGAACTATTAAGCAGTTGATGTAAAGGATGATGTGGTCATGCACAAAGAGGCTACAAAATAGCTTATAAAATTGAACCCCATATCTCCAAGTCGGTTTGGGAGATATGGGTTCAAATCCTAATAATCGCTGATGGCAGTTGCCTTTTCTGCTTTATAAGTGTTTTCATCCTAGTTTATAAGATAATCTATAGCATCTCTGTGCATGAGCACATCATCTTTTAAATCAACTTTATGCTGTATTTTTCCAAGCATTTACATATTCTATATATACTATTGTATTTTCATGGTAAAGGCATTATCTCACATAATTATCTTAGATAATGTCGAATCTATAAGATTTTGATATTATTTATTTTGAGAACAATACCTCAATGCCAGTATGAACAACCAGTTATAGCTAGTTTGAACAGAAACATGATATGACCACTTCAAATGCTAAAAGGTTAATACTTTTACCATAATAAATACAAAGAATCAGTGATCGTCCACATTGGAAATCTGTAACTAATGTGACTACAATTCATCAGTTTCAATATAAATTATAAAGTAAATGAATAACAAGCAGTTTTACATTCAAATGTTTCTAAGCAACATAAAAACTGTTGAGTTCCAACACATTTACTTAATAATTCATTACTTTTGGTTTGGAACAATAGGGCTCTGAACCAAATATAAAGAACTAATAAAGAAATATGAAAGATATGAAACTTGAAGATACATGTATTTTTAATAAAGCTTGTTTGACAGAAAAGATGTTCTCTGCTTGTAGAAACGTATATTTCTTTTTTATCTGTTCCAATGGGCTGTGGGCATATATATATATGTATATATATATATCATATTGTTTTTTTTTATGTTCATACATGGAACAAAAGCGGTACCTAAGGTTTCAAGGTCCAAACTTGACCATATCTCCAGCAAACAAGAGACATCAAAATAGTGACCCTTCCTCAGGTGCTAATTTGAGTTATATATATATTATATATATATATATATATATATATATATATATATATATATATATAAAGAAAAGAAAGAGGCACATTCAATATCAGTTTATTTCATTACATCATACCCATTATATACATTTCAAAGGTATCAAAAAGTCATTATGCAACAATTATCCAATGCAATGTCATCACACAGGTGTTCAAATATAAATAAAAATGAATATAAAAAAATAAGAATAAAAATACATAAAAATAATATATATATCTAGGTATTGTAACATCCAGTTACTGTAGGTTCACCAGAGTGAGCACTTGATGTGTAGTTTCCAGTAAGCAGACTGTAATAATGATAAGAAAAAGGATGACTTTGCCTTTCATCCTTACGGGGTCGATAAAATAAAGTATCAGTAATGCACTGGGTAATTGCTGGCCTTGTGCCTAAAGTAGAAACAATTATCAATAAGCGTAATGAAGACATAATCAATCGTCCTTTTTATTATTATCATTATTATTATTATTATTATTGTTATTATTATGAGGGCGGTGGATTAACAGTATTGGTGGAGGGTCGGACACCATGCTTAGCAGCATAGAGTTATGGCCCTTTATTGTCTGAGTTCAAATCCCGCTGAGGTTGATTTTTGTCTTTCATCCTTTCGGTGTTGATAAAATAGAGCATCAGTAATGCACTGAGATAATTGCTGGCCTTGTGCCAAAAGGAGAACAATTATTACGTATATAAATATATATATAGAATACGATTTCAACTCCTTTTAGCGATTTTAAGGGTCTTCACCCTATTTTATAAGCTGTTTTATAGTATATCTGTGCTTGAGTACATCATACTTTATACTTATATATATACATATATATATATTCTCACCGCTTAAAAGCTCAAAATCCAGTGTCAAAGATCGTATGTGGTAAAGATAGTGTTGGAGCAGAGAGTAACAAAAAAGGAAGAAAATTTGATTAAGAAGTCTTGGTTTCATTTTAAGTGTCTATGAAAACTTAGGTAAAAGTACATTTCTGGTTGTGTCCTAGTAATGGATGGTAATATATGTCAATAGAGCTTGAATTGTGGCAAAGAGTGGTAGAGCATTGAAATGAAATGACAATATAGAGAGAAGGTCAAGGAACATGCTTTGGATGTGAGCCAGTTAGTAAGAGGAAGGGTTGGCTGTGGTAAGAAATATTTAAAGGAATTCACAATGTAACACCTTCTGCTACCTTTGCTACTCTACCCACCTTCCTTTCTCCCTCATACTCGCCCACTGTCCTTTCACATGCTACCTTGTATCTCAATTTATGTTCTTCCTTCCTATATATCTTTCTATCACTCTATCTCTTTCTGCACACACATGATACCATGATACATACAAAAGTACACACCATTACATATAGGCATTAACACACAAATACACACAAAGAAACCTGTACACACATATATACGTATATATATATATATATATATATATATGTATATATATGTATATATATGTTTGTGTGTGTGTGTGCATGTGTGTGTATGTATATGTGTATATATATATATATATATATATATATATATAAATATGTATATGTGTATATATATATGTGTGTGAGTGTACACATATATATATATACATATATATATATATATATATATTGAGAGAAAGAGAGAAAAATAAATACACACATATATTCTCTCTTTCTATCATACAATTCTCTTTCTCTCTTTACCTCTCTCACCTCCTGTCTTTCTCTCCTCCTACCTCACTCAATTCTCACCCCACTCCCAGTTAGACATCCCACAGAACCTTAAAGAAATTAGGGGTCTCCTGTCCAGACAATTTAGAAAACAAAACTACTGGGGAGTGTGGGGTAATGACAATAGATCAAAGTTCAAACATCTATAATAATAGCAGCTATCATTCTCTCTTGCTCCCTCTCACTTTCATATTTTCTTACACTTTCTCTTTCTTTTACCCTCTGCCTCTTTCTTTTTCTTACTCTCTCTCTTTCTCTTTTATTTTCATGTTTTCTTCCCTATTTCTCATTCTTTTTCATTTTCCCTGTATCTCCCTCTTTCTCTCAATTTTTTCCTTCTTTCTCACTTTTTCTTTTTTATCTCTTTCATTGTCACCTTTTTTTAATCTCTCCTCTTTCTATTTTCATTCACATTCCCTCTCACTTTCTCTTTCTTCTTGTCTTTCTCATTTTCTTTCTGTTTCCTACCTTTTTCTTTATATTTTCCTTCTACCTCATTCTCTTTTTCATCTCCTCTCCCAGATTCATTTTCATTCCCTTTCTGCCACTATTCTGCTTTTTCATTTCCCCCTTCTCTCTCTGTCTTGCACTTTGCAACCACCCAACTACCCATTATTTCTTTCAAAGGCAGTGAATTGGCAGTATCGGTGGAGTGTTACCCGCCATGCTTTCCAGCATAGTTACGTCCCTTTACGGCCAGCAATTAACCCTGTAATCTACTGGGTTAATAGCTGGCCTTGTGCCCAAAGTAGAAACAATTTCTTTCTTTCAGGGTGGTGAACTGGTAGTATCGGTAGAACATTGGGCAACATGCTTCGCGGTATATAGTTACGGTTCTTTATATTCTCAGTTTAAATACCGCTGAGGTTAACTTTGCCTTTCATCCTTACAGGGTCGATAAAATAAAGTACCAGTAACACACTGAGGTCGATTTAGTCGACTTTCCCCTTTCCTTCAAATTGTTGACCTTATGCCAAATGTAGAAACAATTATTTCTCTACTCCATTACATATAGGGCTTTTTCAGGGCCCATTCAATTTCTCCCTCTCACACTCTTTATCTCTCTACTCCCTTTTTCACTTGCTCTCTCTTTCTCTTCTCTGTCTCTCTTTCACTACCCTAGACCATCTTCCTCTCTTTATTTTTTTCAGTTCTATTTTTGTTTCTTATTTATTCTCTCTCTCTCTCTCTCTCTCTCTCTCTCTCTCTCTCTCTCTCTCTCTCTCACACACACACACACTCACTCTATTATATTTCCCTCATCTCTTCCTCACCTTTTTTCTCACCTTGCCATTCACCTTCTCTCACTCCCCAATCCTTCTCTCCATATCTCTTCCTTTCTGTTTTCTATTCTCTCTCTCATTCTCACTCAGTCATGCATCTTTCTCTTTAGCCCTCTCCATCATTCATTAGTTCTACCCCACTCTTAATTCACCCATTTTACTCTCACATTTTCTTTTGCTTATCTTTCCCCTCCTCTGTCAATTTATCTCTTTCTTCTCATTCTCCCTTTGCTACTTTCTTTTTATCTTTCACAATCATATCTCTAGTCCATCTCTTTATCTCTCTTCTGCTTTTCTTTTCCATTCTAAAGAGTATATATATATATATATATATATATATATATACAATGATATTAAATAAATGGAAACTATATTTATAAAACCATATTTATTCTATTATATATATTTCAAGGGTACCAAAAATTTTGGTATGCTTTCATCAGATAAAATACAAAATGTTTTATAAATACTTGACATGACAAGGATAATAGACCTTAACGGTTCAAGTTAACCCTGGAAAGTTATCTCCTCTATCTATATATATATATTCAGAGTGTTGACGATATTTGTTCGCAATTTTCAACTGTTAATTTTATGCAAACTTCTTTTACTTCCGTTGTCACTCTTGTCTTCATAAAAACAGTGACTATATTTCTATTATTTATTTTCAGAATAATTTATTATGAATAATTTTGAACCTCCAAATTTGTGGAAGAGACACAGAGTTCTTCTTGGAATCCGCGCCGAGAGGACAAATAAGGAAATTTCGGACTTTCTCAGCGTCAGCAGGAGAATGGTAGAGAAGGTCAGAAAGGAATTGAAAGATTCAAGATTCGACTACGAAGCAACATCAGAGAGCAAAACACATGATCGACGATCTGACGCCTTCAGAACGCCCGAGTTCGTCGCTGAAGTTCAGGATATCATCAACAATGAACCTAGCAAGTCGATGCGTGCCATTGCAAGGGAGAAAGGCATGGATGAAAAGCTCATTAGGCTGGTGGTACATGAAGACATTTGCTACGTTTCATACACGATGAGGAAAGGACAATTTCTGTCAAAGGTGACGAAGGCCTGTAGCCGGTTCCGAGGCCGCCTTGAGGCCGTCATCAAAGCCAATGGTGGGTTTATTGAGTGAGATCAAAAGAACAAGTCATGAAGACAAACTGTCCCAAGTTTGATAAATATATCTTAAAAAGTAAAACTACTATGCTACCTTTTCCTAGACAGTAATCTTGCGAACAAATATCGTCCGCACCCTGTATATATATATATATATATATAAGAAGGTAGTACAGCATAAATCGAAGCTCTGGTTGTGAGCAAGCTAACAAATGCTGTTGGGAAGTGCAGCCAAAAGCACTCAATAAGGAATTTAACCTTAGAGTTATAACATTACGCTTAGACAGCTATGCAAATTTGAAGCCAGCGACTGAAAAGCGAGCCGTTAGAACCAGAACAACGAAAAAACCGACTCAGGGAAAAGTTTGACTGTATATATATATATATATATATATATATATATATATATATATACTCTTTCACTCTTTTACCTGTTCCGGCCAACTGGCTGAGACCATTCTGGGGCACTGCCATTAAATTTCCTATGTGTATCAACTGGGAAGCGAACCTAGGTGTCTCATTTGGCTGATGAGCATTCTACCAACATCTGCTTACATGACTATATATATTCCACCTGAAGGGGCTCAATAAATAATTAACAATATGTTAGAATATTTAGAGCTACAGTAGAATATTTAGTAGTCAATATGATAACTAACTATGGTACAGCATTAAGCACTTCAGAGTAATCACATTTTGTATAGAGAATCATATACATTCCCATACAGACACACACATACATAGACAAATCTATTTGTTACATATATGTAATGTTATTCTTATGGTTGCTTGCATTGTAAGCACTGAAGCATATATAACTACAATACTGTGTAGGTTATTACTTAATTGGGTGTGGAAGTCTCTTACATGGTAGACAGTTGGGTTAATGCACTTCAACATAGAATAATATCTTGTCTGAAAATGGGTGGCATTTCTGTCAGCCCTACCCAATAGAAGCTATAAACATGAAATTTTGTTCTTATTGTTCTCATAGCATTTTTACACATTAACTGTATGAAGGATTATAAAGATAAATAATTTTCATGAAACATATTGTCTTTGGCATGTGACCAGTAACAAGATGGTCGACTTAATCTGTCACCAGGTTTAACACTACAAATTGGTCATTGTGTGTTTACCTTTAGCAGATCCCATGATGCTCGAAGGTTTCTGACCAATTCTCTGGCCTAATGATAAATAATTCAATACTCAGATGCACTGCAGTAACTCAGGAGTTATGATTTCCACTCTTTTCCAGCATCAGCAAAATTTCATGTTAATAACATTTCAGCACTGATTAAGCTCCAAAAATATATTTAAAAATAATGATGATAAAAATAGAGGTAACTAGTAGCTTTCTGAAACAAATTGACCAATATGTTTTCACATTCCTGCATACACATGCATCTATATATATGGACATGTATGTGATAAATTATATATCACAAATATCTGTGTATATCATGACTCATACACTGTTCACTTTCCCAACATTTGTACATTATTCTATGTACTATGCCTGCACATTCGATGAGTTGTAGTGCACCTGAGCACTGTACACAATAATTTTGATTATCATTACTATTATATATACATATCATCATCATAATCATCATTTAACGTCTATCTTCCATGCTAGCATGGGTTTAGATGGGAATTGTCCCACTTCAGACAAGATTGGTCGTCTCGCTCGTATAGGACTGTCTGGCAGGTTTTCTACGGCTGGATGCCCTTCCTAACACCAACCACGTTTACAGTGTAGACTGGGAGGTTTTTACCGTGTTACCTACATGGCCACATTACAGCGTGGACTGTGTGTTTTATTTTTGTTGTGACACCTACACAACCGCATTTATTTAGGACTGGATGTTGTGGTACCAACATAACTTTACAGAGAAAGGGGGTGGTGTTGAAGGGGCTGGGGGTGGAGTAGGGGTAGTGAGGGGGGTGTATATTTGGTTAAGAGGTGCCTACTGACTGTAGGTTTTGCTTTGTACATAGGTAAGGCGGGTCTTCTGTATTACTGTGTAGCACCAAAGATCTTGGTCCAGTGACATTATCTTAGAGAGGTGTAAGTGTGTAAGGTCGGACTTTATCAAATCGTCCCAGGTTTTTCTGGGTCTACCTACTCCGTAACTTCCACCAATTTTGATCGCCCTGCACTTTTTTATACAGCTGTCGTCTTTCATGCGCATCACGTGGCCATACCAACGTAGTCTTCTCTCAAGTAAACAGCATCTGATCCCTCTTATTCCTAATTTCTCACTTAGTTCATTTATGCTTTGCCATTCACGTATATTACTATTACACATCCAACGGAGCATGCATGCTTTGTTCCTCTCCAGTCTGCGCAGATCCTCTGCACACAATGCCCATACCTCACTGCCATGTCACATTGTTGTTCGTATGCAGGCATCATACAGTCTGCCTTTCATTTTTAGAGTGAAACCTTTAGTGGCCAATAGTGGTATAAGCTCTCTGAACTTTTCCATCCTGTTCTGACTCTAGCTACTGTACTTTCAGAGCACCCTCCACCACTGCTGATTTTGTCACCCAGTTAACGGAAGGTGTCCATTATTTCTATAGAACCACCTGGGCAATAGAAGGAGCTAGTATCTTGTGGGCACTTGCTATTTGTTGCACCTGAGCACCAGCCACACATAAAACCTATGTTCTTAGATAACTTACTTGTGATCCCACTTCATCTTTTATGCATCCATACTTTGCATTTGGGACATAAAATGGAATTTCTGCCTACTCCTTTCCTACACACTGAGCATGGCCATTTCCCAGAGGGGACCTGAACCCTATTTTCCTTCCTACATACTAGGACTTTAGTCTTAGAGAAGTTAACTTTAAGGCCTTTTGATTCTAGGCCATGCTTCCATGTTTGGAATTTCTTCTCTAGTTCAGCTATTGATTCAGCTATGAGTGTTAGATCATCTGCATATAGAAGTTCCCATGGGCAGCTGGTCTTGAACTCCTCTGTTATAGCCTGGAGGGCAATAATAAATTGGAGGAGGCTAAGGACAGAGCCCTGATGAACACCAACTTTTACGCTAAACTCTTCACTATATTCGTTGTTAATTCTAACCTTGCTGACTGTTTCTTTATACATGGCTTGTATAGCTCTCACAAACCATTCATCAACACCTAGTTTTCTAAGAGCCCACCAGATAATGGAGCGAGGGACTCTGTCAAAGGCTTTCTCCAAGTCAGCAAAAGCTAAGTATAGGGGTTTACTTTTAGCTAGGAACTTCTCCTGTAGTTGTCGTACAAGGAAAAGGGCATCTGTGGTACTTTTACCTGACACAAACCCAAACTGCATTTCATCTAGATCAATTCGCTCTCTGATTAGTTGCGCTATAACTTTTTCTGTGACCTTCATGACCTGGTCAATTAATTTAATGCCTCTATAGTTTCCCCTATCTAGGACATCTCCTTTACCCTTGTAGCAGTTAATGATGCTGCTGCTGCTACGCCAGTCATTTGGTATGACCCCATTCTGTATGACTTGGTTTACTATCCGGTTGACCATAGTGTGTCCTACCATTCCAGATGCTTTCAACATTTCAGCAACTATCTCCGAAGGCCCAGCTGCCATGCCTGTCTTCATATCTTTGATTACCTTACTTATGATACTACCTTCAACTTGCACTGCTGGTCCCTAACTCGTGAAATATTATTATAATAATATAAACCTGGTGACAGATCTTGCCATGTCGACATCAAATTCCAGATTCTAGAATTTACTATTGAAGCAGCAAGAGCTCAGCTGTTGCTCCCTGATCTCTACTCTTTCTCTCTCTCTCTCTCTCTGTATATATATATATATATATTAGTTAGGTAGGGAGAAAGAGAATGAGAGAGAGAGAAAGAAATATTATCAGAAGACAGTGGTTTATTTCATGCATGACAACAAAAGATATCACCCATTTAGTAATTATTTTTCTTCTTTTTATTAACATGTTTAAGTGGTGTTCAGAAAATCTCTCAATATTTACTTATTTTTATCCAAACAATAAGGCAAAGCATACAAACATGTATTCATCATTCAAAATACTAAATGAAATGTTATTACACAAACACCATTAAACAAATATAGTGAACAAATACTATTTCACTGGATGTTAACATAATGAAAGCATGTCTAAGATTTAAGTATTTTTCAGAGTTTGACTAGTCATCTAAAAGAGAGTTATTTGACCATAGTTTGTTTTAATGTAGAAAGATTCATCATTGATATGGAGTAACTATGATGTTATGCTTGTAGTAGAAATACTGTAAAATTGATGAGTTTCTGTCAGCTCACACAATCTGATTTCTGAGGACTTGGGTTGTTTGTCTTGGAGAAAATAAAGGCTTAAGAAATAAATCCTAAGAGAAAAATCCATTCAAAATAGAGCTTCTAATGTAAACAGATTAACTACTATGTGTTAAGGAAATAAGTTGCTCTGCTACCAAGCTAATGCCAAATGCTGTGCACCCCATTCCTTTACACCAGTGGTCCTCAAACCTTTGGGCCCACTGCCCTCATGGCCACGTAGTTCCCTCAGCAACCCCCAACTCTATTTCCAGAAAGACCTGCCTACAAGCAAATTGTAAGTAATATATCTATATATATAAAACTGAGGATGTCTGTGTGTGTGTGTGAGTTTGAATCCCTAAAACTCGAGAAACACCCAACCGACTGTTTTCAAACTTTCCACATGTAATTCGTATGTTTCGGGAAGTGTTCTGAGCAAAAAGAATTTCAAATTTTCAATGCCCTAGGGATCGCATTAGGCGATTTAGCGAGCTCTCTCTATAATTCTTAGTCTTTCTCTTTTTAGATAGATACATACATATAACGTAGCGCCCTTATAATATCTGTCTGTAAGTCTGGCTGTCTGCATTATGTCACTTCACTGAGGATGTCTGTGTGTGTGTGTGTGTCTGTGAGTTTGAATCCCTAAAACTCGAGAAATACCCAACCGACTTTTTTCAAACTTTACATGTGTATTACTTATGTTTCAGAGAGTGTTATGCACATTAAAAAAATTAACTTTTTGATCCCCTATGGGTGAATTAGGTGAAACACTGCGTTTTTTCAGGTTTTTAGGGGTTTTTTTGAGGCGATACGTCAGACCGTAAGTATGTATTAGTCAGTCTCTTCCTCATACCGTAAGCAAAGAAAATCCAACTTTTTTATGGCTAGGGCCCACATTAGGTGAAAAACTTCATATTTTCAGCTTTTTAGAGCTTTTTTGAGGCGTTATGTCTAGCCAATTTTCCCGAAATTTTAAGGCATGAATTTATGCACATAAAAAAAATTCATTTTCTTGATCCCCTAGGGCCCGCATTAGGTGAAAACCTGCATTTTTCCTGCTTCATCGTGTAAAATCTTAAAGATTATCGAGCCATCAGAGTATTCCGTTTATTTTCTTTACATATTGTTCAGGCATGCAGTTTTTCCACGATTAGGTCTGTTGGCGGCCTTCGTTTCAAAATACCTTATCCCGTGCAACGCCGGGTACCACTGCTAGTTATAAATGAAATTGTTAGTTTATATATAATAAATAATAAAACATATGCTTGTAAAAATAAATATTATATATTTTAATATATATATATATATGTATCATATGATATTTAATATACTATTATATCATCTCTACTGCCTCACTACTGCCCCTTTAGGCCCCAGCAACCCTTTAGATCTTCTCAACACCCACCGGGGTGTGGCAGTGCCCACTTTGAGAAAGTGGTCATGTAGGAGTTACGTAAAAAACTCCCAGTCGACACTGTGAAGTGGCCATGTAGGTGTCACAACAAAAAGCACCCAGTACTCACTGTAAATGAGGTTGGCGTTAGGAAGGGCATCCAGCTGTAGAAACCAAGCTAAAATCAGTTCTGTATGAGCAAGACATAATCACCTGACCTAGCATGGACCACAACAGGACAACTCGTCTAACCCATGATAGCATAGAAAAATGGACATAAAATGGTGATGATGATGATGTCATTTATTTTATTACACTCTACTTTAACGAGTATCAGCTGAAAAATTCATAGGCTGACTATGAAGGAGTGATGCTATGGCTGTGAAATCTTGCAGGCATTAATTTCAACTCTTATTAATAATTACATTGTTTCTTTCCAGGGACTATGTTATAAAATAAACCCCATTTGGTCATTCCATGGGAGTATTTTGGTCAGCCTATAAACTTTTCAGCCGACCTCTAACTACAGCAAGTTTTGATTGAATGAAGTCTCTTTTTTTCTTTTCTTTTATAATATAGTCAGGGGAAAAAGCAAGGAATAGGGTAGGGCGGAGAAACTATAACTCATCAGATACAGTCCTTCTACTCATGGGTCTCAAATAATCGTGCCTATGAAACTTTCACTCTATGAACTTTTCAGCCGACCCTCATATATTGAGTTCTGAGTAAGATTCTTGTTTTTTTTGTTTGGTATAACTATACAAAGTTACTACAATATGTGTATGTGCATGTGTATGTATGCTGCACATGCATATCAGTGAAAGATATAAGCATCAATATGATAACAAGAAGATGGTGACATCCTTGTCATTTTTTTTTTGCAAGAAATGCAATGAACCAATGACTGACCAATTGAAATCCTGTAAGTAACATATGCAGGCATAAAATCAGTATTTTCAGACACAGTGTAACACACTACAATGTATGATACTTACCAAACTTTTGGGGTCTAAATTATCTTTAAAACACATATCACAAATGTTACCCAAATGTTTATGAGAATAAATAATTAATTATAAACCAATATATAAGTTTTAACATTTCATTTTATATAAAACAATTTATGTATAATAAAATAAAATAAACTTTGTCATCATCATCGTTTGTAAGAGGAGATTCATTGACAGATTAAGAAGCACGTCAGTTGTATCTAAGACATGAAAACCTCCCTAATCTTAGTATTCTACATAAATGCTCTCAGTACACATAGTAAAAGAGTTTAACATATGAATAACAACTGGCCATAGAAAATCTGCTAAAGAGGATAAGAAGGACTCTTAGGCTGTGTCAAGGACATGACAACTTACTAAGTGATGGTAGTATGATAAAATGCACTTGGTAATCCAAACCTTGCTTCCTTGCATATATATATATATATATATATATATATATATATATATATATATATTCAGGTTTGAGGTTCACCCCATGGATTTTACCTATTACATTCACGTATTATATTTCGAATACCTGATGATATCACCGGATTCATACGGAACCCGGTCATTGAAATGATCATAGTATAATAAACCTTTCAAGGATTTACACAAATCCAGCCTCCTGTCATTTCATTATAATATATATATATATATATATATATATATATATATATATATATATATATATATGCATATATATATATATATGCATATATATATGCATATATATATATATATATATATGCATATATATATATATATATATATATATATATATATATATATATATATAACTCAGAGCTGTATGGGAGCATCCCAAAAGTCAGCTCAAAAGTGACACAGAGAAGACTGAGGTTAGCTGGACATGCTCACCGACATCCAGAGTTGACATTGCACTCTGTGCTCCTTTGGGAGCCCCTACATGGACAGACTAGAAGAGGAAGACCAATGTTAACGTATGTTGATGCCCTAAGGACGGACACTGGCCTGTTGGAGACGCAGGACATGGCAGCGATAATGAGGGACAGAGACCGCTGGAGAGAACTCGTCCATGGATCTCGGGATATATATATATATATATATATATGTATATATATGTATATATATGTATATATATATATATATATATATATATATATATATACATATATATCCTTAGACATATATATATATATACACACACATTAACTATAGTGAGAAAAGTGTGCAGATATGTATAGTAATTAAGTTCATTGATTGTAGCACAGACTGCCATTCACACACAAATATGTATAATACACAAACACACACACACACACATATATATATATATATATATATATATATATATATATATAGAGAGAGAGAGAGAGAAAGAATGTTTTCATATTATCACCAAAAGAAATACATCAGTCAAATTATTACAAGAACAATTTGGACAGTTCGTTTCAGCATGTTAAATAGCAGGCCAGTACCTATTGCTGTGGCTTTTTGATCCTTCCCACCAAATGCCATTTGTAACTTTCCGATCTGAATGTCTTTGTATGCTTCAGTAAGTTATTCCTAGAGATATGGTCTTTTTATAACGCTAAGCATCATTGCTAAACACCACTGCGATTCTTGAGGAATCCACGAGTAGAAGGTGAATGGGTTATGACATGGCTGTTTTTCTTTTTTACTGTTTTATACTTTTTCTAATGATTTTATCCATATCATTTTGTTTTTTAGTTATCGTATATATTGTGTTAAAAATTGGTTAAGCAAACAAAAGAAAAGATTATATATATATGTGTGTGTGTGTGTATATAGATATATAGATATATATAGAGAGAGAGATGTATATATATATATGTGTGTATATATATATATATATATATATATATATATATGTATATATAATATAGTATTTACGTATCGAGAAAGAGAGAAAAAGGAGGGATAGGTGATACATATAGTTATTTGCCAAGTAGCGTATGCCAAAGGTGCTCGATACTAGTGCCGGCAGTATTAAATATTCGAAGTGTTAATATTTAGTGGGCTAGAGAGTTAGCAGAGCGTAAGCACGTGGGAAAGTGAAAAATCGGAGAATAGACCGTTAAAACATGTTTATTTAAAATATCACCTACGTACGTTTCGCCCAGTTGGGCTTCTCAAGGGCATAAACAATCACAAGTGTTCCTTATATAGTTCGGAAAGAGTTTTGGGGGTATATACATACTTCCCCCTAAGCATTGTACTTTTGTATCTCTGTGTTTGACTTACTTTCTTTGGGTCGTCAAGTATGAAATTTGTAAAGATTTGCTTTTTTTTTCAACAAATTTCTACAAATTTCATACTTGATGACCTAATATATATAGGCACTGAATTGGCAGTGTCGTTAAGACGTCAGATAGAATGAATTACACCATTTGTCCCAACACATTGCACCCACTGAGTTCAAATTCTGCCGGGGTCAACTTTGTCTTTCAACCTTTCGAGGTAGATAAAAAATGTACCAGTCCAGTACTGGGGTCGATTCTTCCTCTATAGAAAAATTCAGCTATGTTCAGACATGGAGATGGTTGGGCTCCACCAGGTTTAAATAGGGCCTATACACACCGTATGATGGTACCTCTAGGACTCCACAAGGAGTTATGGCATCTTTACCCATTATTATATATATGCATTCGAACAGCAATGTTACATGGTAGTGAGACCTGGGCGCTGTGTGTAGAAGACTTGTGTAGATTAGAAAGAAACGAAGCTTGCATGGTCCGATGGATGTGTAATAGTAATATACGTGAAGGGCAAAGCATAAACGAACTGAGAGAGAGACTAAACATAAGAGGAATCAAATGCTGTGTGCAGGAGAGGAGGATGCTTTGGTGTGGACATGTGATGCGTATGAAGGATAACAGCTGCATAAAAAGGTGCAGAGCACTAAAAGTTGATGGAAGCCATGGAGTGGGGAGACCCAAGAAGACCTGGGACAAGGTGATAAAAGTGGACCTTGCCCAATTGCACCTCTCAACGGCGATGACACTGAACCGTGACCTCTGGTGTCACGCAGTAATACAGATGACCTGACTTCCCACGGGAACAAGCCAAAGCCGAAGCATATAGGCAATATGCCTCCCCCCCCCACTGCAAAGTGGTCGTGGTCGTGGAGGTGTCACAACAAAAAAGCACCCAGCCCACACTGTAAAGTTGATGTGTAGGCGCCATGGAAAAAAGCACCCAGCACACATTGTAAATGAGGTTGGTGTTAGGAAGGGCATCCAGCTGTAGAAATCAAGCCAGAATCAGTTCCCATATGAGCAAGACAAGGTCACACGACCTAACATTGCCCACAACAGGACAACTCGTCTAACCCATGCTAGGGTGGAAGAATGGACGTAAAATGGTGATGATGATGATATATAGTTTCAGAAATGTATATATAATTGTTTATATATGTGTTTGTATAAATGTACATTAACCCAATATAAGTTGTTACATTGATCATAACAATAATACGAACAATAAATATAACATTAAGAGGTAAAAACGGGAAGGAGGAAGTAAAAGCAACATATAAAAAAGTTGTGCCAGCATTGTCTCATGCATTATGTCATTAAAAAAATCTGATTAGTTTAAACTTGTCCGTTTTATTCCATTTATAAAAAAATTATTTACTTTTTAAATAATTCTAAATCAGTATTGTTTTTGTATTTCAAGTGTTTCAAATAAGAAAAATAAATGTTATAGCATTGGGAAAAAAATTATTATAGGGTTTAGTTTTGTTCTGATTTGAGTTTCTGCTTAGGCTGAACTTTTATTTCTACATTACCAATGTTTAAACATAAGTATGAAAGTGCCCATGTCTCAACAATTGATCGACAGTCGATCAACTTTCGCCAAATCAGACTGAGGAAACAATGTTCCAATTGCTAATACTGTCTATTGCTCGCTACTCTATGTAGAAGGAGGGCTGTGGAATAAAGTGTCTTGCCTAAGGACATAATGCATTGCTCAGTCCAGGAATCAAACTCACTACCTCACGATTGCGAGTGTAATTCTCTAACTACTTGCCTACGCACCTTCTAAACAATGACTTAGTAAATAAGCCCTGAATACGTATTTAGTGGTATTTGAATATTTCAACTTATGAACTTCATACTGATTAGCAATATAATACATGAGATTGATAAAATAAGTACTAGACTTGAAATAATAAATACAGGGGTTGATATGAACTACCAAATGCCCTTAAAATGGTGCACCCACTATGCCACAGTCTAATGACTAAAATCAGTAAAAAATAAACATAAAAGAATATGACCATCATTTAAGAATTTGTAAATCCATTATGCTGCAAATAAAAAATAGCCAGTATTAAATAGAAATTCTTTTATAAATAATGATGAAAATATCTGCAGTAATTCAGCAATTTCAGCCTTCTATTCAAAACTGCAAAAGTCTGTAATGCAGTGTTACACTTCTCAAAAAGACAGACAGACATTGCACCTACTGATTCCAATAAAATAGGAATGTGTGTTTTATAATAAATTAATTGATCTTAGATTTATTTGGATTATGAAGTGGGAAGGTATCTTTCTGAGTGTTTGTATAAATAAATATGATGTGGAAATTGTTTGTCAAAAAAATTTTCTGTCAGAACTTTATGATGTTTGATTCACTGACGTCTGCTAGGAAGACATTAACTCAATAATATGATTCTTTAGAGAGACACATACTGTGGAGAGAGTAGATATTAACATTGTTGCAATTACATAAAACAGACGTTTTTTTGTGCATTCATATCTGAATGGTCTCTTCTGTTTATATTGGCTATAGAAGTATCATATTTTTTGCTGTAATCAAAGCTCACATTATGATGTCTATAGTCTCTGGAGAAATGGTTATTTATAGTGCTTAACCCTTTAGCATTTACATTACTCTATAATTACTATTATATGTTCATGGTAAAGGCTTTACCTCACATAATTATCTCACATAATATTGAATCTATAAGATTTTTATATTATTTATTTTGAGAACAATACCTTAACATCAGTATGAACAGCTGGTTTGAATAGAAAGAGTTCAGAACATTTTGGCTGGATACGGCTGATATAAATACTAAAGGGTTCAGGAATTCTGAAAACATTTAAACTATAAGAAGGGCTATACTATTTTATACCATATACCATTTCATGTTATGTATTCTATCTTTGAAACTACTGCTCTTTAATGTGTGATTGAGTAGTAACATTAAAAATTACTTGTCAGATAATAACAGTTATATGATGATGATGATCATCATCATCGTTTTAAAACGTCCGTTTTCCCTGCTAGCAAGGTTTGGACTGGTCTACATAGACCAAGTTAGTAGTGAAGCAGTGGCTACTGATCTCCCAGACAAGTCAGGCATCTGTCGTCTGGCTTATGTATGATTGTACACTCTACTGAGTGCACAGGGGAGGTTGCCATGTCTTTTATACAACTGAAAGTCCTCCTAACCCTAATGATCTTAACTAAGACTTTTGTTAAGATTATTATAGCAATTTGGAATTTATATTAGTAACTACAATTTCTTGTTAGGATTAATACATATGCAATATTGATGTGCCTAAATATAGAGTTATATTTATAAAAATACTATGCCTAGATTTGTATATACTGTAATCATCCTCATCATCATCATCATCATCATCATCATCACCATTTTACATCCATTTTTGCATACTAGCATGGAAATGCTATTGAAATCCATTCATTGAATTGGCAGTATCGGTAGAGGGTCAGACATGCTTTCTAGCATAGTTACGTCCCTTTACGATCTGAGTTCAAATCCCGCCGAGGTTAACTTTGCCTTTCATCCTTACGAGGTCGATAAAATAAAGTACCAGTAATATACTGGGCAATTGCTGGCCTTGTGCCAAAAAGTAGAAACAATTATTTGAACAGTCATACAATTTAAACTGTGCAAGCCTATTAATTCACAAACCTCAACTCCATCATATGATCTTATGCTTATATCAAACAATATCTAGTTACTATAATCAACCACCAAATAATTATCTTCAAGTAACAAAGATTACCTAATGTGTTATATTAATATAACTTTTAGTGAATTCTAAATTTTTCTAAAAGTGAATTTTAGATATAAACAAACTGCATGAATATATATGTGTGGTTTGTAATTATATAATTGAATCACTTAATGACAGATAAAATATTTATTATGGGAAGTGGTCTCTTTAATTTTTACAATGATTGAATCTAGATTATTTCACAGATTCTACTTATTTCAAGAACTCATACTAACCAATTTGATAATTACAGATATATTCTAAATTATTATGATTTCTAATTATCATGTCATTCTTTTATTGGAGTCTAGCTTAACTTTTCTTACAAAATCTTATACTTTTCCGACCCTTTCAGAACACAATGTTATTGTCAGCCTTAAATATACCCAATTATCCAATTGCCCAACTGTCTCACAACTAGAGAAGAGTAATATTTAAATTAGCATGATTATAAACAACTTCTTTTTTAGGCAGCACACACTAAACCAGCGTTTCTCAACTGGTGTTCCCAGACTGCTAGGGTTTGGCAAAAGGTTGTTAGGGGTTCTGCAAGAAACAGTGATAAAGAAGCTAATGCATTATTTGAATGTAAATAATAGTGTAAAATAGTTTTTTTCCAGGGGTTCCCTTAGACTTAAAAACTATTTCAAGGGTTCCACAAGGGTTCCACTTTTGAGAGACACTTCTCTAAACTATCATTATTCTTAACATATTAATTTTATTTTCACTATTTTATCCATTTTCTATTCTTTATTGTTTTTCATATTATTTAAACTCTTTGTTCTTTCTTTGGTGAAGATATTTTTCTGTATGAGTTCTGTCCCAATGGAATTGTCTGACTGATATCTCTACCAATCTACACATAAAGTTACAAAACTGTCTCCTTGAAATTAATTTTGAAACTATAGGTTTGAAGTTTTGTCTTCTCTATCATTTGTATTCCTATTTTATCATGTTTAAAGGCCATGCATTCACAATATCGATATATTGAAATCAATGTTACTTATTTCAAATTAAGCAAAAAACATCTGTATTGCTGACAACTTCTCAGCTTACAAAATGTCTTCTTTACAAAGTAGTTCTCTCTAAACCTAATGAAATACAAGTACAGAATTCTATCATGGTAGTGACAGAAAATAGTTATTGAATTTGATAAGCAACAATACTGAGGCAAAATTGAATTGATTAAATTTCACAATTAGGGGAGAACCTTGTAAAAATGGTGAGAGTAGGGAATGATACACAGTCGCTAGGAGAGAAGCTAGATATCAAGTGTACTTAGCACACATGGAGGCTGAGAGTAGGAGGTTTGCCAATGTTCTGCAATGGGAAGATCAGAGATGTGCGGTGTTCTGCATTCCAAGGCAAAACAGGATGTTGTTGGAGATAAGCGTGTCCGGAATGATGCCAGTCATGAATGATCAAAAAAAGGAGGCCTGGAAATGTCACTATGAGAGACTGATGAATGTGGAGAATGAATGGGAGAGAGAGAAATTACCCCCAGTAGACCCAACAGATGGACCAGCTATTGAGATTGACGAAAATAGGGTACAAGAGGCAATTAAAGAAATGAAGAATGGTAAGGCTGCTGCACCGTCGGGGATAGTTGCTGAGATGCTGAAGGCATCAGGTAAAGTAGGCATTAAATTGGTTGCACGCATCATCAATCACGTTATATATGGTGGTGTCATACCCAAAGACTGGTGCAGCAGTATTCTCATAAATTGCTACAAAAGTAAAGAGGATGCTCTAGCGAGGAGCAATTATAGGGGTATAAAGCTACTGGATCAGGTTTTGAAAGTGGCAGAGAGAATATTAGCGCAACTGATTAGAGAAAGGGTCAAATTAGATGAGATGCAGTTTGGTTTTGTGCCTCAGAAAAGTACAACAGACGCCCTCTTCTTAGTGAGGCAACTATAAGAGATGAATATATTATTGAGCAGACAAGGGGCGGATGGAGGCTCCATAAGCCATATTGTTGGCAATCCGTCTAGGAGATCTACCACTCCAAATAAATTGGTGCGGGGTAGAGAAGTCTCCTAAGTCCAGTAAGACAACTTCTCTAGTGCTGGTGGCACGAATAAAAGCACCCAGTCCATGCTGTAAAATGGAGCGGTGAATAGGGACCCTGAGTCCAGTATGACGACCTCTCTAGTGCTGGTGGCACGAATAAAAGCACCTAGTCCATGCTGTAAAATGGAGGGGTAAAGAGGACTTCTGAGTCCAGTAAGACAACCTCTCTAGTGCTGGTGGCACGAATAAAAGCACCCAGTCCATACTGTAAAGTAGTACTAGTGTTAGGAAGGGCATCCAACCAGTATATATACTACTGCCAAAAACTATGAGCACAACGAATGAAAAAAAAAAATATATATATATATATATATATATATATATACATATATATATATATATATACGTATATATATATATATATATATATAAATATATACTCATATATATATATATATATATATATACTACCACCTATATAAACATACATATAAATTCGCATACACCAATTGTAGTCTTTTGGTGCAATTATGCAGTAAATGCCAAATTTTTATGTTATTTGATTATCAAGTTTTTCTTTTTAATTTCGCTTCATTGATTTGATAAATTTTATGTCTAGAGTAACATTACTACACCCAAAAAAATGGAATAAATGAAAAAAATAAATAAATTAAAAAAATAATAAGTAAATAAATAAATGAGAGACAACAACCTGATAAAATTTGAATATAAAATTGAATAACTATTTAATATTAAAAACGGTAAATATATATATATATATATAAAAACTGAATGCAGAAACTTTATTTGTTGATTTGATGTTTCAGTTTGATGTCAAGAAATTTCATCACTTGTCAGAATTCAGTTGTTTTGTCCTGGTTCAAGCAAATTCAATCTAAAGATAACTTATTTTAGCAGTTCCATTTGATTAAATAACACATTTTTGGTGGTGTTATTGTTGTCTGTAAGTTTTATCTATTTATCAATTTATTTTTTACTAATAAATAACTTTACAGTATTTTTTGTGTTTTTCTGTTTCGACATTTTTTGGTGTGTAGGGAGGTGTCTTTTCATCACCATTATCATTATTATTATTATTATTGTTGTTGTTGTTGTTGTTGTTGTTGTTATTTGAATTTAGGTTTTAAGTAATATTAGCAGAAATGGGACAAATATTTATTCATGTTTTAGGGGATTTTTTTTTTTTAATTCCTTCCACAAAAATTTAAGAAAACATGAAGATAACTTTTTCCTTTTTTTATGAGGAGTAGCAAAACTTATCAAATCATGAAAAATATCGAATTTACTGTAGAATTACAAAACCAATATAATACAAAAAAAAAAAAGTTGCAATAGAAAAAAAATACAAATTAAAAATGCTCTCATGTTTTGGGTAATAAATAGACCATCAAACTAAATCTAGTATGACGTGATGTGTTTCAGTTTGGTTTGTATATTCTATTCCTGAGTTCAAATTGCTCTTCATGTTTAATCAATTGAAGAGTTATTATTAACAGTAATATACTGGAACAAATATACATATTGTTCTCATTTGGTTATCAGGTTAGATCGTTTGGAGATAGTGGATTCCAATAGAACGCGCTTGAAGGTGTCTATGAGAACTCTTCTCCCATGACCCTCTTGGGAACAAGTAAGAGAGGAAAATGAAGTAGCAATAGAATGAGGGTTGGCTGAAACGTTCATGACCAAATGAGGTTTATTTTTCAACATAGTCTCTGGAAAGAAACAATACAATTATCAATAAGGAGGATTGAAATTAATGCATGCAAGATGTCACAGCACTAGCATCATTCCTTCATAGTAAGCCTATGAGATTTTTAGCAGCAGCAGCAACAGTCATCATCATCACTCGTCGACTACTGTCGAGATGATGTATCTCACTCTCATGCTCCAGAATCCCCTGTCCCCCATCGCTGCCCCCAGGTCCTGTCTACTGATTCCCGTATCCCTAGAGATAACGTCAGGGAATGACAGCTTCCTACTCCTAGTCAGGCTGGAGTCAGGGTTCCAGAGCAAGAGAGCGGATATGATTTCATTGCTGGCACGGTGACAGTGGCCAGCAAATTGAGCTCTCCGGGATTTTAGAAGGGCAGAGGCTCGAAGGAGTTTGCCATAGATTTTAGACAAGGTGGGATGTCGTTTCCAGGATAGGTTTTGCACTCTCATTAAGAGGCAGGTATATGTGCCATCCAATCTCCTCTCAAGTTGTGATGTTAGTGTCCAAGTTTTGGATCTATAAAGTAATATGTAGCAACAGTAGTAGTAGTAGTAGTAGTAGTAGTAGTACATCAAAATTGGATCTACCTGCTAGTGGGTAAGTTTTAACATTGTTACTAAACCTGCTTAAAATTGCAACCAAATATTTCAAACATATTATCCATGTCCTGAAAATGAAAATAAAAAAGAATTAGGCCAAATAAAAGCATTCAACTATTTCTAGAAAGATTTGTGGGTATTTCAAGGATTTCAATTCAGGGGCATTCTTACTGCTAGGAAGATTGTGCATCTGCTATAGACAAAGTTGTTCTCATTCAGAATGCCAGCAATCCCAATGCATCCCTTGTGCACTCACAGTTTGCAATGAGTAACCTATAAGGAATTCATATCTACTCATTATCTACAGGGTAAGCACAACCAGTTCCCCAATGTTAGTAGAATCCTGCTTTCTTACCTACTAACTAAAATCTGCTAGGTATATTTAAAGGCCTTTAATGTGTGTGCATATATACATATATGTATATACATACACATGTGTGTGTGTGTGTGTTTTTTTGTGTGTATGTATATATATATGAATATATATATATATATATATATATATATATATATATATATATATATATATATATATAAGGCTAAAAGATATATATATATATATATATATATATATATATATCAATTTAACATGTTAGTTTTCATTACATGTGTTTCACTTATGATTTAGCTCAAAACCTTTGACAATTATTAGATATTTATGTATGGTTCAAATCCAAAATCAGGGGCTTTTCAGATAAGCAGAAACATTGTCAGTTAAAACTATGCACCTGAAAGGCAAATGATTCTGGAATTGAACCCTATAATAAGGTTTATGTAATCTTCAATGGTTTTAAGCTGAATCCTGAATGAAACATGAAAATAAACATATATTAAATTGATATCTCACTCTTTACTTCTTGATACTTATACTCTGTGATCTCACTTCATAACAGGTAGCAAATCCAGGTAGAAGAGCAATGTAAAATAAAGTGTCTTACTCAAGGGCATAATGCATCACCCAGTCCGGGAATCAAACTCACAACTTCACAATTGCAAATTGAATTCTCTACCACTCAGCCACATGCTTTCACAATCTCTCTCTATATATATCAGCATTTTTTCTGCAAGCATATTTCTCATATCTTAAATATATATAAACACATTATACATAGTACATGTTTTATTAACAACAACAAGTGTTTTAAGACTAGCCTAAAGCAGAGGTTAACCATGCTGGTCCCATGGCATACATCTCCATTTTCACTCTTAGCTAGATATCCCTCATAAACACCCTGGATTTCATTACCGCCTCTATCATTTTAGTCTTTCTTGGTCTTCTAATTCTTCTATTTACTTGCACATTTATTTCCATCACTCCTCTCACAAAATCACTTTCATTCTTCTACTACACTTGACCCAACCTTCTCGTTCTATTTCTCTTCACAACACTTATAACTAGTTTTATTCCCCTTAGCCTTTGCAATTCATTGTCTCCTTTCTCCCTCAGCAATATTTCACTTATCTACCAGAACCTTCACATTTCCATTCTTTCCAGCCTTCTCTGTTGCTCATCATTTGTATCTCACTCACATAAACCATGACACTTCTCATACATGCAGTATGCACCTGTCCTTTCAATGTCAATGACACTTCTCTCTTCATTAGCATATCTCCCATCATCACTGTTTTATGCCTGCTTTCCCTGCTAGCAAGGGTTGGACAGATCTTTATAGACCAAGTCAATACTCACTAGTGTCAGGAATAGGAGGAGTAGCTAAGGAGTGATAGTAGAAGGGGACATGGGCAGGGTGTGTAGGGATGGAGAGAGTAGTTACTAGGGTGCAATAGTGAAGGTATCTAAGTGCTTTATAGGAATTTATAGGAGTGATACTCGAGGGGGAATGGATGGAGTTGGGCTGTAATGATGTTGAGAATATCTGCTAGAGTGGAGAGGAGAGACAAAGAAATGAATCAGTTTACATTTATGTTATTGGCCAGGTCTTCACCAGTACAGCATAATGCCAGCCTTCATGGTCATTGTCATCTCTTTTGTGGAGTCTTTTCATCAAAATTCTATCAGACATATCTCACTCTAATTACTCTGATGGGGTCTGATCCAACCCCTCCCTTTACCATGTTTCCAAGATAAGAAAAACGTTTTCACATCTCCCATCTTCATACTATTCACAAGATTAAGTTTAACCCTTTAGCATTTAAACCAACCGCATCCAACCAGAATTCTCTCACCTCTTTCTGTTCAAAAGAGCTGTAACTGGCCACTCATACTGATGTTAAGGTATTTTTCTAAAATAAATAATATCAAAATCTCATAGATTCGATATTATATGAGATAATTTTGTAAAGTAAAGCCTTTATCATGAAAATATAATAGTAAATATAGAGTAATGTAAATGCTAAACTGCTAACATCATCTCCACCTGTAACTCTCAAGTATATCTAATAGAGATAACTGCAATTAAAGTTTACACTAATATCACTCTGGGCCTTGCATTACTATTTTGACAATATAACTAAAGGTTTCATTATAAATTACAAGTTTATATAGGTGCTATATATTTAATCAATAAGAATTACATACATAGTGAGATTCTAAGAATAAAGTGCTTATATTATAAAATGTTAGATTTAAAATATTTAATAATCGACAAGTTATTTAGATATAAAGCTAAAAATAAAAATGATAGGGTAAAATTTTGACAATATTTCATCAACAGGGTTGTGCTGTTACCATTGGCCACTACATATACACATACATGAATAAACAGTTCCATGGTTGCCATTCAGTTATCATGTAGTATAATAAAGGAGTATGAAATAAAAAAAGGAAGATATGACAGAGGAAGTGGAAAAAAGATAAGGCTAAAAGAGATAGCTGGTCTGCTAAACTAGGGTAACAGTGAATGCAATTAACTAAGGTAGCATGATAAAGAAAGTGTATATTATGAGGAAGGAGTGTAAAAGTGAATAAGTAGGTGTAATGCTTATGACTTAAGTAGCTGACCAAATGGAGAGAGAAAAAAATCAGGGAAGAAGAAAAGCTGAATATATAAGAGATTATGTTAAATTGTGTTTACAAAATACAACTACAGACTTCAGTAAAGACATTAACATATAAACAGGAATTTCATTTGATATATACACAATGTACACTATTGAGTCTATACATAAACAGACTCATTAACTGCTTAATGAACACAACCACAAAGGCTTGGTCCGAACGTGGAAGAGCCAAACTCCCACTGTCATCGCTTCCATCTCTCTCGCCTCCCCATCTCTCCGTATGGTGAACAAATGGGGTCTCCACATGCTGGCCTCCCCACAGCCCCAGCGGACAGACTGGAGAAGGCGTTTCTCCTGATGATGGTAAGGGAGATGCGCTATTAGGGATTATGCTAGATTTGAAGAAGGGAAGGAAGTAATATAAAAAGAATATTCACAGTAACTTCTATTCATATCTTCGAAGCATGTGGTTATATGACAGTTTCCCATTTCTTTACACAGTCCTTAAAGAAGAAGAAGAAATAAAAAAAGAAAACATAAGGTGGAGAGGGGTATGTATATTGGAATTTCGGGGGAAATACCTGATCAGTATTTAAATAGGTGAAATAAAATAAGATTCAAGCAGCACATTTCAGTTATTTTTGCAATTGTAACAAAAAGGGAAGTCAGCTTACTAATAGATTTTCAGTCTATTGAGAAATACCTTTCCACAGCATGTGTCTACGAGAGTCTTTGACATAAAATGTAGGTTAGAAAGGAGAACTCTAACAGTTGTAGGCTAGTTATAGAACTTCAAAGAATTTTCAAAAAGATCAAAGAATTTCAAAGAAATTCTACCTGCATAATTACAGCATGTAGGTCGGGCTGGTTTTACTAGTAGGTCAAATAAGTAGACACCTAGGGTGCACCCATATGAACAAGACGTGGTCTCTGTACTTTTATTGTCTCATAATGCAACAACCACTCTAACCCATGCAAACGTGAATGTTAAACAATGATGATGATGAGTGGTGTATATGAAAGAATATAGAATATGTTTCTGTATAATAAGTATACAACAGATTTTGCTATGAATGTTTTAAGCTGTAATCATGTCAAAGATGTCTCAGTAGCTGTTTCCAAACTTGTAATTGTCATAGGACAAGAAATGTTGTTGGAGATGGTCATTACATATAGTGCAAACTTGATTAGCTAGTATTAATGTGTGTGTGTTTATGTGTGTTTGTGAGTGTGTTTGAGTATGTAAAAAGATATATGTGTGTGTGTATATAAGGTATATGAATGTAGTCTACTACACTTCATGCAATAAGTTGAATATAATTTTAATGAAATCATAACTATAATTAGAAATGAAAATTCACAAGCATATTTTGTTTCAATATCTGAGTTGGGGAATTATCATTATTATAAACTGATTAATTTAAAATACTATCCTCATCTTACTTGTTATATCTACAGTGTATCAAGCTGATCAGTTGTGGAAGGAAAATGAGAATCAACAAACCTTGTGGAACAAAATTAAGATAATATATAGGTAATAACACTGTGAGATAAGATGATTGAGAGAATCAGGTTATATGCTCTAGTAATATCTACAGTTGGCCTAGGATAGATTATAAACACCACACTGGAGACTTTAGTTAAAGAAAGAAACATTAAGCTATAAAAATGTTAATGATTAAAGTTCCTAATTTTTATCACCTGATTGACTGGTGAGATAATAGCATAGGGAATAAAAACTTTGGTTAAGTTTACTAGTTTATCTGGAAAATTTGAGTTCAATCCTTCGGTTAGGGCATCCATATATAGCATGAAATATGGAGAACAAACAAGCTAGCTTACAAGTGATTAATGATTAATATGAGGATGTCCTGGCCAAAGACAATGAAATGAAAATATGCTACATCTCTTGTGTACTCAAGATCTGCATTGTGTACATTTTATGGAATTTATGCCAGTTCCTTTCCTACATATTGAACACGGCCATTTTCCTGATAGAATCAGAGTATTGTCCTCTCTTCTAGTTATCAACAATTTTGTCTTAGCTATGTTCACTCTCAGTCCCCTTGATTCTAACTGCTGTTTCCATAGCCAGAATTTATTCTCTAGATCCTCTACTGATTCTGCTATAAGACCCAGATCATAGGCATAGAGAAGTTCCCATGGGCATCCAATCTTAAACTCCTCTGTTATGGCTTGGAGGACTATAATGAACAAGCGCGGGCTGACGACCGAACTCTGATGTACTCCTACTTGTATCTGGAATTCCTCAGTAACTTCATTCCTACTCTCACTTTACTGACAGCACCCCTGTACATAACTTGCACTGTCCTCACAAGCCATTCCTCTACACCTAGTTTCCTTAGGAACCACCAGATAACAGATCGGGGTACCCTATCAAAGGCCTTCCCTAGGTCAACAAAAGCTAAGTATAGTGGCTTATTCTTCTCTAAGAACTTCTCTTGTAGTTGCCTCACTAAGAAGAGGGCATCTGTTGTACTTTTCCGAGGCACAAAACCAAACTGCATCTCATCTAATTTAACCCTTTCTCTAATCAGTTGTGTTAATATTCTCTCTGCCACTTTCATAACCTGATCCATCAGTTTTATGCCCCTATAATTGCTCCTCTCTAGAGCATCCGCTTTACCTTTGTAGCAATTTATGAGAATACTGCTGCACCAGTCTTTGGGTATGACACCACCATATATAGCTTGATTGAGGTACAAATTTGGTATTTATATCAAAATGTTAGAACACTCAGTCCATAGAATGACTTAAGTATAATTAGTTTCAACAGTGATCTGTACAGGTACTTAAGTTTTGTTGGGTTATTCCCCCCCGACTCATTCATCATGTCATATAAATAAAAATGGCTTCCAACCATGGAGAATTTAGAAAGTATAGGAGAGTTCTAAGTATAGACATCTTGAATTTATCTATAAATAGACAAATCCCTTGAATAATGTACAGGAAAAGGGAGGCAACTATCAAAAACCCAAAGCAGGCAACTTACACAGGGAGCCCAAAGTTAGGATGAAAAATCGAAGAAAATAAATCCAGTTAATCTGGTTTAGACCATTTTTCAGAAAAAGGTATGTGTTTAAGCAGCATTTCCCTGAAGCCAGTTGCAAGAGTATATTCTGTTTCTCTGAGTTACACTGCTGGCATTCGCCCCATTGAAATAGTGTATGTATGTGTCTTTATTATATATAGAAATGACTTCTACAGAACTAGAACTGTTTCATTCATATGAAATAATCAGGGATTTCATACGAATGAAACTGTTCTAGTCCTGTAGAACTCATTTCTATATATATATATTATAAAGATGTCTATACTCAACCCATGTATTGAATACCCTTTTTAGTTGTGGTTACCCCCTGACCCAACACAAGAATTTACATAATATATATATATATATATATATATATATATATATATATATATATATATATATATATGTCAAAACGACAGAAGATCCAACTGTTCGGATCTAGCTGTTGAAACAGCTGGAGCTCAGCCATTGGGGTCCTGAATCTTTTTAAATTACCCCCTCTATTACCCCAAGTATTGAGGACTCTGGTGCATTATGGTTCACCAGGTATCTTACCACACTCTCTTTGATATATATATATTTTCAGTATGCAGGTGAACCTCCAGAATAACAATACTCATCACTTACCCATAATAAATATATATTAATAAATATTTGCTCTACGGTTCTTATATATTTGATATATATTTGTCCTTATCGAGCCCTCTTTGGATTTTAGTCTTCAAATTTATTATTATTACTATATATATATATATATATAAGGAAAAAAGATGAAATCGAAAATGCAACTGGAGTCTTATTTTTTTTAAAAATATATATATTTATTTGGTTCCTTTACCGGTTTCGCAGTTCTTCTGCTTTTCAAACATCTGTGAGAAAAACCACAGACCCTCCATCTCAACTCACCTTTTGAAAAGCAGAAGAACTGCGAAACCGGTAAAGGAACCAAATAAATATATATATATTTTTTTTAAATAAGACTCCAGTTGCATTTTCGATTTCATCTCTTTTTCTTTATATATATATATATATATATATATATATATACGTGTGTGTATGTGTGTGTGTACATATATATATATACATGCAAACACACAAACATACATATTCATTAGCTTCACATTCATCACAAGCACAATTCTTTAATATGTCAATACATAACTGGATATGTCATTTTAAGTGAGTAGCAAAGGTAAAAAAAACATGTATTAATATATACAATATATCTACTAAAACCTCAGCTTATTTTTTCTAATCTAACTTAACTGGATACCACTGATAACTACTACTACTACTACTACTACTACTACTACTACTACTACTACTACTATTACTACTACTACTACTATTGCTACTACTGCTGGTGGTGGTGCTGGTGGTAGTGATGCTGGAAGTAGTAGTAGTAGTAGTAGTAGTAGTAGTAGTAGTAGTAGTAGTAGTAGTAGAAAGCTTCAGCCCTGAACAGTGATTAGATAAATGAATAAGTCAATGTATATGCCATATAACTAAGTAAATAACAATGTCATAAGTAACTAAAGTAACTGATAAAATTGAAGTGAAAGTCATGGAAGCATACAAATGTAGGCTATCACTCATCCTTGTTAAAGTAAAAAACATACAACAAAGCAGCAACACAGCATGATGATGATAATGACGATGATGATGATGATGATGGTGATGGTAGTGGTGGTGATGATGATGATGATAACAAAATTAACAACTGAATCAACAACAACAACAATAGCAATAATATATAAATAAATAAACACAAAAAAAATACATATCAACTAAACATCTAGAACAGCCGGTAAAAATATATCTCAGCTAAATAATAGTCAACATCCTATGCAAGATGCTTTAAATTCACTAGCAAAACTGCCACTGTAGACTTTCTGCATTACTAACACAACATATACTCTACAGAGAAACACAATCGCCACCAAATATAATAACACAACTCACACATCATATACTCTACAGAGTGACACAACATATACTCTACAGAGAAACACAATTGCCACCAAATATAATAATACAACTCACACATCATATACTCTACAGAGTGACACAACATATACTCTACAGAGAAACACAATCGCCACCAAATATAATAACACAACTCACACATCATATACTCTACAGAGTGACACAATATATACTCTACAGAGAAACAGAATCACAACCCAACAAAAACACAACTCACACAGCATATACTCTACTGAGAAACCCAATCACCCACCACCACCACCAACAAAAGAATGCAACCCACTCAACATATACTCTGTTGAGAAACAATAAATACTCTGCAGAGAAACACAATAAATACTCTATAAAGAAACAATATATATATTCTCTACAAAGAAACATAATCACAACCCAATACAACTCATACAATATATACTCTACAGAAAAACACAATCACAACCTAACAAAAGAAGACAAATCACACAATGTATACTTTTTACTGAGAAACACAATCACCCTCTCCACAAAAGAACACAACTCACACAATATATACTCTACAGAGAAACACAATCACCCCACCTCCTTCAACAAAAGAAGACAACTCACACAACAGCACCTATCCACACAACAAACAGATGAAATACTAATGTAGTAGCACTATCAACATAACACAACATAACACACCCTGCAACAAAGCAAAACTAATGTAATATGCAAATACATTGGACCTGGTGTGCAGCATCAGTTGTCCGTAAGGAACTAGTGATTCATATATATATATATATATATATATGTGTGTGAATGAAGTAATTCCATCGGATTTTTTCATTCTGATGATTGAAAGCAAAATTTTTTTGCTTTTAAGAAACCACTGGTAAATGAAATAATTGCCTTATGTTGTTTATTACATAACTATATATATATATATATATATATATATATATATATATATATATATATATATATATATATATATATATATATATATATATATATAAGTATTATAGCATCAATATATGTATTCTACCATGAAACATTACTTAGTGATACCCGATTCTAGACTTCTAAAAATCTAAGCTGCATACAACTGGTTGTTCTGCAGAAACTTGTGGCAAAGCTACTACCATAAGAGACAAAGTAACTAAGGCTGTAAATATTAAACTACATTAAGGTTAATAGTTAAAGTCTGTTGCAAGCTTAGGGGCTCTTCCGGCAAAAGCTTATGACCAGTTTTAATGGTGGTAGTACAAGTGTGAGTACAATACTACGCACTGGACAATATGCCAGTCCATTGCATGGTTAACCACCCTGATGTTTCTGGCATTCATTTTCAGCTGAGTTGACTGGATCAATGTTGAACAATACATTGTGTGAACAGGTCCAGAGGTCAAACCCATAACATTACAATCATAAACCTACTACCTTAACAATTATGTCATATATAGTCATTGAATTTAAAGAATAATCCAAGAAACACCAATGCTAATGCTAAAGAGTAGGTGAAACTATTAAGGTAGAACACACAGAAATGACAAAGAAAATTAAAAGAGAACAAACAGTCAGAAGAGTTAGATTGATATTCATAACTGAACTCAATGCTAGAAATATGATAATAGGTGAAATACAATGGTAATCCCAAATATAAACTAAATCTTTAACATAATAAACTGGAGGTTAGGTGAATAAGACATTATTCTGAAGTCATCTCCCCAAAGCTGATATTGATAGAATATACCAAGTCCCCCACACAAAAAAATAATGTAGTCTGCTACAAATAAAAAACTACCACAAAGTAACATGAGTGTGACTAGAAACATACTTAGAACCAAGCAAAGGGGAAGATTTAGTGTAATAAGGGAACATGATGAAAACAAAATACTTTCCTCTCTATATAAGGAAACAAAATAGTTTAAATTGGAAAGAAAATATGTTAAAGAAAAATAAAATTCTGACTTATACCAAAGAAACAATAGAATAAAAAAAAAACGATTGCATCACCAATACTCTACAGAATGGAAATAAACTAGATTGAAAGTCAACAATGGTGAAACATTTCTGGTTTAGAAAGCAGAAACAGAAGGTCACATTCTTGCTGCACTGAACCAATGCCTACCCATAAGAAATTACAAAAATCAAATAATGTAAAATAAGCACCAAGTGCAAATTATACAGTTGGTACATTGAACAGTTGACAACATCATTTCTAACTGTGTAGCCTTTGCCAAGTCTATTAGATCACTGAGTTGTTTGATTTATTCATTAGGCATTATGTTGACATTTTGACATGAAAAAGGAATACAAATTGGTATAATCATATCTCAAACATGGTATATTTGATAATCCATTATCCAAAATAATTCTAACAAGAAGTATTTGGGATTTTAGATTCCTTTTAATTTTAGAATTATCATTTATTTGCATTTATAAAATAGGACCCAGTTTAAACACGTTAAACATTTATAGTTTATTTAATATAGCTTATAAATATACCATGAAGGTAGCCTTTTTAAATTTGGCACTAGTCCAATTTCACACAAAATGTACTAGTTTCAATTTAGTAATATTTATCATTTTACATGAAGACAAATCCACTTATACTTTTACTTCAGTTTCTCAATGAGATACAAGCTGTAAAACAGCTGCACATCCCATGTTTTCTTGAACTTTCAATTTCTCCCACCCACAACACCTTTCCTATTTTAAAAACTTACCAAATAGATAGAGAAATAATTTTAATGAAACATCTTTTTCACTGTTTGACATTGCTTCACAAAATTTTAAAGGGTGTAAACCTCCCTGAAAAAGCAGTAAAAGTTTACTTGCATCTCTTCCTTCTTTGTACTTAATCAGTTATAAGAAAGATGGAAAACAAAATAGTGACAAAATGCCAAACTCTCCCTCTGCTTTATTGCTTCATTCTGTTTTTTCTTCCCCTTTCCTATTTTGTTTCCTTTAAATATTATTATTTTGTCTAACTTTACAATGTTACCTTATGATTTCTTCTTCTTTTTCTCCTCCTCCTCCTTCTTTGCCCACTTATTCCTGAGAGCGTCATGGGGGCAGAGTCCTCTAACACTCATTCCAGTGAGTCCTGTCAGAAGCAATCATTTCCAACTGATCCAACTGGATTCCCTGAATGTGTTCTTTGATAACCCTCATTATGATTCTTTTTCTTAACTCTCACCATATTGCAGTTTTGGTCGTCTTATTCCTGTTGGTCACCAATTTGATACTTCCTCAAACCCCTGAAGACTAGACTCTTTTAAAGGCAGCATTTACTCACCGTTACTCACCTTTACTCGCATAGTTATATCACTGGTTGTGAGATTTTTGGGGGGAGTTTAAGGTTTCACCCATTGCTAAGTCTTCCCTAGTAGTTTACCACTGTTGTTCTGGGGTTGCTTATTCATTCAGTAGCTGTTATATCAATTAACCATTATATCTGGTGGCGCTATCACTCGCTGCAACCCATTCTCTTGCAGAACAGCTCTGCTGAGAACCTTATGACTTACACTTTGATAATGTTCATGTAAATAAAGTCCATCTGCCTTGAAAAAATAATTTAGACTATCTTTCAGTTTCACATTTGAATGACAATAATTATAAGATTGCTCTGGCAATAAGGTTTTGAAACAATCAATACTGTTTTAATAATTATAATGTTTCAAAAAGTGAGGCAAATATTGTTCATATTTAACTAAAAGAAACTTTGTCAAATGTTTGGTAACAACCACATTTATATGAATAATTTACAGCAAATGTCTGAAACTTCCATTAAAAAAAATATCGAAGATTTATAAAAAGAAGAAAAATATTTTAATAAAAGAAAAAGATGTTCAGATTTTGGATTTTTCAGAATTTCAGATAAAGGATTATCAACTGCAATGATGATGTTGATTATATAACAACAACCTTGCATCAATCATCTGGGACTATCTAGATTGACAAGGAGATCAAGGCAAATCATGCAGATATAAATATCAAGGACTAAGATGAAATTGTCTGTACTCTGATAGACATATCGATCACTTGTGACCAAGTAAATTGCCTAAAAACTGTTTGGGAAACTGTCAAATTTCAATATTTCATGTGAAGCATGAAAGTGAAAAGAGTACCAAAATCTAATTGAAACACTATGTATGATTAAAAAAAATAAAAATAGAAATAAAACGTATATCAGTGCTCATAACAATACAAAGTCAAAAAGATAGCTCTGCTAAACACAGCTGACATCCTATGCAACACATGTTCAATTCAATAGTGAAACGCAGACAGTAACTCTCTGTATGCAGCACATATTCTAAACTCCTATATAGTTGCCACCCAATATAACAAATCATTAAAACAGCACTAGAAACATTAAAACAATTTCCAAAACAAAGTAAAAGTAATATAGTATACACACACTGTACTCTAACTCCATAAGATAATTCTGCACACTCCTCAGAAACACAGAGATGAAACTGATGGGGCAGACAATACTCACATACTACTGTTGAAAACATGAGGATAATAAAGGTTACTTACATAGTTGTTTTATTTATTGGCTGCAAGGGTCGATTTTTTTTTTTTTTTACTTTATTTTATTGACTGCGTAAGGAGGAAAAGTAAAGTTAACCTGAGTGGGATTTGAACTCAGAACGCAAAGGACCATAACTCTATGCTTTGAGGTGTGGTGTCCGATGCTCTACAAATACTGCCAATCCACCACCACATAATAATAAGAACTATTATTGATAGTGGATTGGCAGTATCAGTAGAGGGTCGGACGCCATGCTTTCCAGCATAGTTACGCCCCTTTACGATCTGAGTTCAAATCCCGCCGAGGTTGACTTTGCCTTTCATCCTTACGGGGTCGATAAAATAAAGTACCAGTAATGCACTGGGTAATTGCTGGCCTTGTGCCTAAAGTAGAAACAATTATTGATACAAGGTACAAGGCCAGCAATTTAAAGGAAGGGGAAAGTTAATTAAAGCAAAACCATGACTTGACTGGTATTTTATTTTATCAAACCCAAAGGATGAAAAGCATAAATGACTTGGAAGGGATTTTTACTAAGAACATAAAACGCTGTAAGTAAATACCACAAGGCATTTTGTCTGATGTTCTAATAGTTCTGCCAATTCAGTATCATACTATTTTAATAATAATAATAATGGTTTCTGATTTAGGCATTAGGCCAACAATTTTGGGAGAGGAGAAAGTCGATTAAATTAACCCCAGTGCATTACTGGTACTTTATTTTATCGACCCCTTCCCCACAAGAATGAAAGGCAAATGTTACCTCAGCAGGATTTGAACTCAGAACACAAAGGGACATAACTATATGCTGCAAAGCATGTTATCGGACACCCTACTGATTCTACCAAATAACAATAATAATAAGGAATTGACATTAAGTAAAATAATGGGCTTAGGAAAAATATCAATAAGAACGCAATAAACAGGCAATATGTAATAAGTAGGTAATACTTATTACATATTATTCATTTATGTGGAGGCATGTGGTCTAGTAGTAAGGGTGTTGGACTTAAGATCATAATATTGGGGGGTTCAATTCCTGGGTTGCATGTTGTGTTCTTGAGAAAAACACTTCATTACATGTTGTTCCAGTATACTCAGCTGAAAATGAGTACCAGCAATAACTGGGGGTTTAACCCAGTGATGGACCGGTGCCCTGTCCAGAGGGTAGTTTTGTACTCTCTGTCGCTTCATGCCATGAAACTGGGATAAGCACTGGCCAAATGAGCCTTCTGGCCTAAGACAGACTTTAGATTATTTGTTTATAAGGTGCAACTCTTTGTGGTTAGAGAATTGGAGTCATAATGGTAAGTTTTTGAGTTCAATTCCAGGACCAGGTGATGCATTATGTCCTTGAGAAAGACACTTTATTTCATATTGCTCTTTCTAGATAGTATCAGCAATGGAAAGACCAATGGAAACATTGGTTTCTTGATCTGATTTAATGAGATCCACTCCACTGAGTAAGGAAATGAGGTCTGGGATCTTGCTGATTGATTTGATTGATCAATCGAATAACAATAATTATTTTTACATTTGGCTGAAGGCCAGCCATTTGAAGGGAAGAGGGAAAGTCAAATAAATCGACCTCAGTGTGTTACTAGTACTTTATTTCATCAACCCTGGAAGAATGAAAGGCAATGTTAATAATAATAATTTTACTACTTTAGGCACAGGGCCAACAATTTTGAAGGGGAGGGGAAAGTCGAGTAAATCAACTCCAGTGAATTACTGGTGCTTTATTGTAACGACCCCATAAAGATGAAAGGCAAAGCTAACCTTGATGGGATTTGAACTCAGAATGTAAAGGACTGCAAAATAATGGTTGCTAATTTTGGTTCACGGCCAACAATTTGATTACATCGATCCTAGTACATGTCTGATAACATATGTTATTGACTTCAGTAATGATAAAAGGACAAAGTCACTGCAGGTGGGATTCAAATGCAGAATACAAAGGGATTCAAACAAATATTGTGAAGTATTTCATTTGGTAATAATGATGAAAAGTATTTTGAAACACACACCTACATAAATATTTCGAGGCTTGTCTGTATTATGAAGAAGAAGAAGAAGAAGAAGAAGAAGAAGAAGAAGAAGGAGGAGGAGGGGGGGGGGGGAAGAAGAAGACCAGATTTAGTTAGACTGATCCATGAAACAACCAGCTAGCTAATCAGCCATAGGAGTCTCTCAGAAGGCCGTAGAAGTAATTAGAAGCAATTAAACTATTATAGTAAACAGCCAACCAAATAAGTTGTAAGGCTAATTAGCACTAGTTAAACTGATCCAACTAGCAAGCAATCAATCAAAGAGATTTGTAGGAAAATCCAGATCTAGTTAAACTGATCCAGATTCAGGATGAGATAATTTAATAAAATTTAAGTCAGTTAGGCTTATGGAGGAATCATTTGAAAATCAATTTGCTGATTCTTTGTGGTTACTTTTTTCTTTGTTTCTTTCTTGTGTATCTGTTTTTTGTAATTTTTTTTTTTTTTAATTCATGAGATGTACTGAAAAATTCATAGACTGACCAAGATAGTCTCATGGAATAACTAAATGAGGTTTATTTTTCAACATAGGCCCCAGAAAGGAACAATCCTTTTATTAAAATTAACCTGGCTAAGACTAAAGTTTTAGTTTGTAGGAAAGAAAATAAGGCGGCGGTTCCTTCCGGGAAATGGCCATGCTCAGTGTGTAGGAAAGGCGTAGGTAGAAACTCCATTTTATGTCCCAAATGCAAAGTATGGGTGCATAAAAGATGTAGTGGGATCACAGGAAAGCTAACTAAAAACATAGTTTTTATATGTGGCCGGTGCTCTGGTGCAATAAGTAGCAGCAAGTGCCCACAAATACTAGCTCTTTCAATTGCGCAGAGGGTTCTATAGAAATAGTGGACAGCTTCCGTTACCTGGGTGACAAAATCAGCAGTGGGGGAGGGTGCTCTGAAAGTACAGTAGCTAGAGTCAGAACGGGATGGAAAAAGTTCAGAGAGCTTATACCACTATTAGCCGCTAAAGGGTTCTCCCTAAAAATGAAAGGCAGGTTATACGATGCCTGCATACGAACAGCAATGCTGCACGGCAGTGAGATCTGGGCATTGTGTGCAGAGGATATACGCAGACTAGAGAGGAACGAAGCTTGCATGCTCCGCTGGATGTGCAATAGTAATATACGTGAACGGCTAAGCATAAACGAACTAAGGAAAAAATTAGAAATAAGAGGGATCAGATGTTGTTTACTCGAGAGAAGGCTACGTTGGTATGGTCACGTGATGCGCATGAAAGACGACAGCTGTATAACAAAGTGCAGGGCAATAAAGATAGACGGTAGCCACAGAGTAGGCAGACCCAGAAAAACCTGGGACGACATGATAAATTCCGACCTCACACGCTTACACCTCTCCAAGACAATGTCACTGGACCGAGACCTTTGGCGGTACTCAGTAATAGAGAAGACCCGCCTTACCTAAATACAAAGTAAAACCTACTACAGTCAGTTGGCATCTCTATCAAAACACACCCCCGTCCCACCACCCCCACCCCATCCACACCGCCCCTCTCAATGTAAAGTTATGTTGGTGCCACAGCATCCAGGCCGAAACAAATGAGATCGTGTAGGTGTCACGACAAAAAAACACACAGTCCACGCTGTAAATGTGGCCGTGTAGGCAACACGGTAAAAACCTCCCAGCCCCACACTGTAAATGTGGTTGGTGTTAGGAAGGGCATCCAGCTGTAGAAAACCCGCCAGACAGTCCACGCTGTAATGTGGCCGTGTAGGCAACACGGTAAAAACCTCCCAGCCCCACACTGTAAATGTGGTTGGTGTTAGGAAGGGCATCCAGTTGTAGAAAACCTGCCAGACAGTCCTATGCGAGCAAGACAACCACTCTTGCCTCAAGTGGGAAAACCCCCGTCCAAACCCATGCAAGCGTGGAACACGGACGCTAAACCTTGATGATGATGATAATGATGATGATGAGTTGAAATTAATGCCTGTAAGATTCACAACTCTGAAATCAATCTTTCATAGTCAGCCTATGAACTTTTCAGCCGAACTGCATATATTTAGATAACCAGGGTAAATGGAAATCCATATTTAAAACCAAGAAAATCTTCTGATTGGGTTAGTTAGAAAGGAAAGGTTAGTTAAAAAAGAAAGAATCTACATGATTGATATAGGTAAGGCTGGAAAAAAAATATGGTGCACGAGTTATCCTCGGACTAAAGACCTAGTCCGACCACTTAAAACAAAGCAGATTGTACTAAAAACATGAAGGGCCAGATGATGCTTTTAAACCAAGAAAGAGGTTAAGTTTACTGCCTAAGAACAAGTACACTCCATTTAATGGTCCTCAAACAGTTTCTTTTTTACCCAATTTAAATTACAAGACTTGTGTAGGTCCAAAGTTATAGCAGAAAATTAATTATCCTCAGGGTGCCAACCAGTGTGATCAAACTCAGAATCATGTAACTGCAAAGTGATCTTTGGCAGAGGTTTAGAACAGGGTCCACCTTTTGAAGGAGATAAAGAGATTATACTGATACAGTGTCTTGATAGATTTATGCTGCAATAACAGCAGCAAACATAAACAAAGAAGGCTAAACTACTCAACCCATTATCAAAGAGGTACACATTAATGCTCTACAACTACTAACCTACATGTCATTTTATCTCACTGCTTTCATCCCTTTAGCATTTACATTACTCTATATTTACTTATGTATGTTCATGGTAAACAATTTATCTCACATAATATCTCACAAAATATTAAATCTATGAGATTTTATATTATTTATTTTGAGAACAATACCTTAACATCAGTATGAGCAGCTGGTTATAAACAGTTTGAACAGAAACAGGTGACAGAGTTAAAACAACGATAAAAACACTTCCTCTCAACCAGCTACCTCAAAATCCTATCCACTCATCACTTATCATTCATCATCCTACTATCTCTTCCTATCTCACCTCTCAATTATTATCTATGTTTCCAAATTCTACCTTATATTCATTTTCTTGCTCACAATGATTTTTAGGTGTTGAAACTGAACCTTAGCTACATCAATCTCTCCCATGCTTCAGAACTTGCAGAGGTTCGTAACCATCATTCACTTTTAACTAATAAAACAAAATGTTTGTTTTTTCAAATTTATTTCAATACCCTTCAATACCTCTTTTATAAATAAAATGCTAATGTGAATAATAATGATTTCTGATTCAGGCACAAGGCCAACAATTTTGGGAGAAGGGAAAGTCAATTAAATTGACTGCAGTGTTTTATTGGTACTTTATTTTATTGACTCGGTAAAGAGGAAAGGCAAAACAAACCCTGGCAGGATTAGAACTCCAAACATAAAGTGCCGTAACTCTGTGCTGTGAAGCATCTTTTCCAATGCTCTATTGATACTACAATTCCACCACCCTTATAATTAGATATCACGGTGGATTGGCAGAATCGGTAGAGAGTCAGACACTGTGCTTTGCAGCATAGAGTTACCGCCCTTTACGATTTGAGTTCAAATACTGCCGAGGTTAACTTTGCCATTCATCTTTACGGGTTTGATAAAATAAAGTACCAGTAATGCACTGGGATAATTTCTGGCCTTGTGCCAAAAGTAGAAACAATTGTTAATCACTGATTTAAGATGATAAGTTAGTAGAACTGATGGAGTGTTTGACAACATGCTTAGCAGCATAGAGTTACGGCCCTTTATATTCTGAGTTCAAATCCTGCTGAGGTTAGCTTTGCCTTTCATCTTTACGGGATCGATAAAATAAAGTACCAGTAATGCACAGGGGTCAATTTAATCGACTTCCCTTCCCACAAAAATTGTTGGCCTTGTGCCTAAATCAGAAACCAATATTAATCACAAATGTGATTAATAATATCTAAAATTCCCATAACACTGTACATATTGAGTAAACTAAACCTCGCACTTGTCTGGTACTTATATTATAAAGCCGAAAAAGATGAAATACGCATTTGATCCCAGCAGGATTTGAACTCAGATGTAAAAGGACAGAATTAGACACTTAATACTACAAATCATATTGTCTGATGTTCTATTGATTGTGCCATCCATTGTTCTACTAATTTTATTAGTAATAATTGTTTCTACTTTTGGCACAAGGCCAGCAATTATACCAGTGTATTACTGGTACTTTATTTTATCGACCCCGTAAGGATGAAAGGCAAAGTTAACCTTGGCGGGATTTGAACTCAGAATAGCAAGGGCCGTAACTCTATGCGTCAAAGCATGGCGTCCGACCCTCTACCGATAAATGATAGTAATTTAGTTCATTCAACAGATCCAATGTGTCTTTATAACATATATTGGTGATTTTCTTTGTTCTCCTTTCTGATATCATCCTTGTTTTTGCCTTCCTTACTAGTATTAATGTTGATTGTGATATTGTCATTGTTGTTTGTGTTGTATTTCTCTCTCTCTCTCTCTGTATATATATATATATATATATATATATATATATATATATATATATATATATATATATGTATATATATATATATGTATATATGTATATATATATATATATATATATATATATATATATATATATATATATATTTGTGTGTGTATGCATATATGGAAGAAGTGGGCAAGGGAATTGACAAACCTCACAATTATGATGATTTCTGAAATTTTTCCACTGGAAAGACAAGGAATTTCATTTGCTCCCTTGACATAAGTATACCGCTGCAAACAATTTGGTACTGATGCCAAAAATAAAAGAACTTCTGCATTGTAATCACTGTTATCTCCTTTTATAGAATCCCATGAGAGACTCCGATAAGTTAATTTGTTACCATAACTCCCAAAGCTGTGCTAATATATATATATGTCTGTATGTGTGCATGTGTATATATATATATATATATATATATATATATATATATATATATATGAATGTATGTATACACATATAAATGTATATATATCAATTCACTCATCCTCTACATGAATACATCTTCCTTCTGCTCCTTCTCTCTCTCTTTCTTCTTCTCTACTTCCTTTCTGTCCATCTATCCAACTATCTATCAGTTCAACCATCTGATGTGGTGCTACCAGCATTACACTGTCAATGTTTGAAGGATCCTATAGGTTATGTAAAGACTTGAATAGAATAGGATAGGACTAGTACTAGTGAAACATTGCATGAAAACTTCTATTGCTCTTCATCTTTATATCAAACTAATCAACTTTAAAAGAAGCGTTATTGTATATAAGGTTACATTCCTTCACTTTTAATCTAACATTGAGTTTAAAATGTTTTATGTGTGGATGCAAACACAAATGAATCATACATAAAAGACAAAGAAACAAAAGAGTGTTCCAAGTGTGAGTCATTGTTTCATGTCCTAGTTGAAACTATGGTGTACATTAACCATTTAGCCACTCATTACACACACAAATTTACTGCCCCCACCCCACACTATAATATGTTTCATGTCCTTGTGTCACCATTTTATTTCATGCATGTGTGTGTGTGTGAGTGAGTCCCATGTTCAAGCAGGGGTAACCACAATTAGTAAGGTACTCAATACATTAGTAGAGTTTAAACATCAAGTTTAATATCAGAAAAAAAAATTTAACTTATGCTTGAAAGATCTTTTATTTTAGGGTTTGAGTAAGTTTTTATTTATAAACTGTATTTGTTACTTAGAGTAGTTTTTTGTTAGTCTTTTCTATTTTTAATTTCAGAGCCTTTTGCTTCGCACTTTTATATACTGTACTGACCAAAATTAAAATGATGGATTTGTATGATCAAGATGATATTTAGAGAACAACTATGTGATAATTTGATCAATTCTCCCTCCAGATCACACCCAAGCATTTTAAAATAAGGAAACACACATTGAACAATAAAATCCTTGATACACAGACGGAATTATCAAAACTAAAACATCTTTAATCATAAGTTTGGTTATGAATGATACCTATCCTCTTGGAAGAGGATAGGTATCATTCATTATTTCTTTTAGTGTGGGGGATAGTTTTTTTAGAGTCTTTAACAAATTTGTCAAGTATATATGTAAATATGTATGCACGTATATATATATATATATATATATATTTATATGACTTGATTTTTTATTTCATTGTTTTAACTTATATATATATATACAGAGAGAGAGAGAGAGAGAGAGAGAGAGAGAGAGAGAGAGAGAGAGAGAGAGAGAGAGAGAGAGAGAGAGAGAGAGAGAAAGAAAGAAAGAGAAAGAGACTTCAATGTTGAGACCAAAGGGACCACAAATCCTGGGAATACTCAATGCATAGGAGATGCAGAGTAGGTATAGAGATTATACCTTTCTCTTACTTTATACACACACATATATATATATATATATATGTGTGTGTGTGTGTGTGTGTGCAGTTGTATAACAGTGCAATTGTATAACAAAGTGCAGGGCAATAAAGATAGACGGTAGCCACGGAGTAGGCAGACCCAGAAAAACATGGGACGAGCTGATAAATTCCGACCTCACACGCTTACACCTCTCCAAGACAATGTCACTGGACCGAGACCTTTGGCGGTACTCAGTAATAGAGAAGACCTGCCTTACCTAAATACAAAGTAAAAACCTACTACAGTCAGTAGGCATCTCTATCAACCCCCCCCCCCCCCCCCCCCGTCCAACCACCTCCACCCCATCCACACCACCCCTTTCAATGTACAGTTATGTTGGTCCCACAACATCCAGGCCGAAACAAATGAGATCGTGTAGGTGTCACGACAAAAAACACACAGTCCACGCTGTAAATGTGGCCGTGTAGGCAACATGGTAAAAACCTCCCAGCCCCACACTGTAAATGTGGTTGGTGTTAGGAAGGGCATCCAGCTGTAGAAAACCCGCCAGACAGTCCACGCTGTAATGTGGCCGTGTAGGCAACACGGTAAAAACCTCCCAGCCCCACACTGTAAATGTGGTTGGTGTTAGGAAGGGCATCCAACTGTAGAAAACCCGCCAGACAGTTCTATGCGAGCAAGACAACCACTCTTGACTCAAGTGGGAAAACCCCCGTCCAAACCCATGCAAGCGTGGAACACGGACGCTAAACCCGATGATGATGATGATGATGATGATATATATATATATGTATATATATATATATATGTATATATATATATATATGTATATATATATATATATATGTATATATATATATATATATGTATATATATATATATGTATATATATATATATATGTATATATATATATGTATATATATATATATATAGTTAAAAGAATAGAGGTGTAACACACAAGTTATTATATATTGGTAAACGGAATAGAAAATGCTGACAAATTGTTCACAGTTGAAAAATGGTTTAATTAGGAATAAAAGAGTATTAGTGATTGTATGGGTTAGTATTCGGTTGTGGTTTTAAGTTTTTAAGTTTTATGTTAAAAAAATTGGCTCCAGCGTTATTTTTGTGTTGCAAAAATGCTTGTGGTCAAAACAATTTTGATTGGTCGGTAGAGGTCATGTGGATAAAAAATTGGTTTTGCGCCAAGATTGAGAAATGACTCTTTCACAACACTCTCACTTCCACAATGCACAACAAACCCATACCACACGATACAACCAACAACGTAGGCCACTTATCATACCACAATACAACAGGGCACATAGAAACACACACCCATACTCGCAGTACAAGTACACCCCATTCAATCTACAACCACCAACCCGAACCACATTTTACAACAACAAGGAATATAACAAACACAGGAGACCACTTAACATCAGCAGACAACCCCTCTACCCCAACCATTTTTTAGACACAGCACACAGATACAGGCAAACAAAATAACACAAGACAGGGAGGAGAAACCGATAGTAATAAAAATTATCAATCTTACTAGTGCAGAACCAACACCCAACCTTATCAACTTACTCTCCAAAGGTCTTAAATTCACACCGACCCCACTACGTCCTAACTACTATGAAATGAAGGAAGACATCACAGACTTCTGTAGAAAGTTACGACTTAGTGAACAACTATTCGACCAGTACAATGAGGATGAATCATTAGCCAGAAATAGAAGCAATTACACCCCTTCAAAAGGTAGAAATAAAATCCTGGACGAATTCTGTGAACACATCACAAACTTCCCTTACCAACACTTGCACAGACAAAAACACAAGCCAAACCTCAACAAGAAAGAATGGGAAGAATTAAATAGATTAAAAACCGACAGAACCATTACAATTAAAGAGGCTGATAAAGGGAGTACAGTAGTCCTAATGGAGACAGAATTCTATATCAACTTAGCGCTCTCCACTCTGGAAAACGAAACATACTACGAAAAGGCTGAACACTACAATCAACAGAAAATTATGAGAAACCTAAAAACTCTAATCAACCAATACAAAGAAGGACTCACTAACAAGGAATTCAGCTTCATCACAGACTTCACAAGTAAATCCAGCCTTTTCTACGGTATCCCTAAAGTACATAAAAGCGAATCAATCAGTAAGGCATGCAAGGAAGCCACAGACATAGTCATCAATGTCCCCTCACCCAATGATCTCAAATTAAGACCTATAATAGCAGGCCCCGCTTGCGAAACGCACCGTCTTAGCAACTTCATTGATACCCTTCTCAAACCCTTCCTCAAGCACATCAAAAGCTATATAAGGGACGACCTAGATATGCTCAATCACCTCCCTAATATGCCACTTTCTGAACAAACCCTACTAGTGACGTTCGATGTAGTCAACCTATACTCCAACATCCCCCACAACCTAGGAATAGAAGCTATCCAATTCTGGCTGGATAATTTCCACAATGAACTCCCACAACGCATCAAAAAAGAATTCGTGATAGAGGGACTCAAATTTATCTTGGAGAACAATTACTTCGTTTTCAATAACAAACCCTACAGGCAGAAATCTGGGACCGCTATGGGAACGAAAACAGCCCCTACTTATGCCAACCTAGTCATGGGATACCTGGAAATCACCCTCTACACTAAAGTCCTAAACAAATTTGGAAACACCCTCCACTTACACATTGAAAGGAACTGGAAGCGATATCTAGATGACTGCTTCATCCCTTGGCACGAAAACATCGAAAAACTTAAAGAATTTCACACCCTTATAAATGGGCTCAACACAAATATTAACTTCACGATGGAATACAGCCATCAACAACTCCCCTTCCTCGACATCCTCATTAAGATCCATAACAAAAAAATAGAAACAGACATATACTACAAGCCCACAGACTCCAAGCAATACCTCTCCTTCAACTCTTGCCACCCTAGACACGTTAAAATTAATATTCCCTACAACTTAGCCAAGAGAATCTGTACTATAGTCTCCAATAAAAACATCTGCTACTTACGGCTACAAGAACTAAAGGACACACTCATAGGCAGGGACTACCCTGCATCACTAATTGACAATGGAATCCAACGTGCCCTAAAATTCAGTACCCAGGACCTTAGACACCCTAAAGTAAATCAACCAAAACTAAAAGCTCTTCCATACATCTCCACACACAACCCCCTCAACAATGAGGCCTTTGACACCATCCTCCAGAACATCCCTGTATTGAAAAAGCACCATAGAATGAACCAAATTCTACGAACACACGATATCATAAAGAGCAAAAGACAATCCAAGTCAATGAAAAACATCTTAACACATGCCAAAGTACTGCCAACCACAACAACGAAACCCACAGTAAAAAAATGCGATAAACCCAACTGTGGCATTTGCATCAACCTAATAGAGGGTTCGGAATTCTATTTCAAAGATGGACAACGTTTTATAGTAAAACACAATTTCACATGTGCATCGGAAAATCTAATATATGTATTAACTTGTTCAGGTTGTCGAGAACAATACATAGGCCAGACCAAAAACAGCCTCCGCCAACGCATGACTGTCCATAGATCCCAAATTAAAATACGGGAATACAGGAAAATACCACTGAGTGAACACATTGATACCTGTGCCGCCCAAAATCATCCCAACTTCAGAATCTTTCCCCTCTACAAATTTAAAGATAATGCCACCCACACCCAGCGCATCAGCAAGGAATCTTACTTCATTAACAAATACGGACCCCGTCTAAACACTTCTCCCTAAGACGAACCCACAACATACACACGTCAACATACATACCTACATCAGCACACATCTCTACCCACATATAAACACAATGACACACGTAAACACACATGCTCTATGGTGCGATACAAAAAAATATATGTGCATATATATGTATGTATATGTGTATATATATATATATATATATGTAGTGAATATGTGTGTGTGTGTGTGTATATATATATAGTGAATATCATTTCACACCTTTTATTGTTAAAATTTTTGATGTTCTCTTAAGAGAACCGATTTTACTGAAAAAATCGAATAATGTACACCATTTTACCAGGGGGAAAAAAATACTGGTCCCCCCCCCCCCACACACACACACATATATACACAAACACACGCGTACATCAACATACAAAGAGACTTATACACACACACACACACACGCACTTCTCCGTATAAGACAAAAGCTGAAAAATATCCTTTGACCTTCGAATGACTCTGCTGTATATATACACACACACACACACACACACACACACACACACTTATCTTAATAGCCATTTGACACACATCGCTGCTGGCTATTGTCGCAGCATTGAATACCTTACTACACACACACACACACACACACACACACACACACACACACACATATTTGTTGTGAAAGAGTCATTTCTCAATCTTGGCGCAAAACCAATTTTTTATCCACATGACCTCTACCGACCAATCAAAATTGTTTTGACCACAAGCATTTTTGCAACACAAAAATAACGCTGGAGCCAATTTTTTTAACATAAAACTTAAAAACTTAAAACCACAACCGAATACTAACCCATACAATCACTAATACTCTTTTATTCCTAATGAAACCATTTTTCAACTGTGAACAATTTGTCAGCATTTTCTATTCCGTTTACCAATATATATATATATATATATATGCACACACATATGTATATATATATATATATATATATATATATATATATATATATAAATGAAAATAGAGAAATTAATGTGAGCAAGAAGCCAACAGTATTTCATAATATATAAGTGACTATAACGTCAAGATGGAAAATATTTAACGTAAGATATGGGAAAATAATTCAAACTCAATTTAAAAAAAAGTCAAGACAGAAATATTATCCACAGATTTTGTGAAATCCAGGGAAAAAACGAATAGAGTCTTAACTCAGAATAAAATTAAGGTTAAATACTTATCCTTCAATTTGGAGAAAACTACAAATGCTCTATATATTCTTAAAAAGACTATTTCACAAAACTTTTCAGTGGGGTTAGAGTTCACCGTACACATGTACACTAGGCACGAATCAAGGCACCTCTTCGCCGTATACCTTCCTGCCAGATGATCGAACGTCTGAAAGTATATACTTTCGTTATGCATATTAATGACTAAGCAGCCTAATTTGCATATCGAGTGAGCGCATCGGCCGGGCGCACCGAAAACGATAAATGGAGAAAATGAAACGAAATTTCATTTCTCACTCTTAAATCCATACGTACATATATATATATATATGTATGTATATATATATATATACATACTACTGTACGTATGTATACATATATGTATGTACGTATACATACTTATATTTAAGTAACAGCCGTACTAAGGGTGAGAAATGAAATTTCGTTTCATTTTTTTCCATTTATATATATATATATAGTATAAAAGATAAAACACAGGTAAGCATTAAGAGAAGGATTTTATCCAGGTATTTACGACCGTTTCATTGGTAAGTGCAACCTTATATTGCTATACTGCAAATAGCAGCCACTCAAATATAATTGTTGTTCACAGTCCATTTTGTGTTCACAGTGACTATTTTGAAAATTTGGACTTTGAACAACAATTCCATTTGAGTGGCTGCTATTTGCAGTATAGCAATATAAGGTTGCACTTACCAATCAAACGGTCGTAAATACCTGGATAAAATCCTTCTCTTAATGCTTACCTGTATTTTCTCTTTTATACTTTATACTCCAAGATTGAACGGAATTCTTACAAACTTGTGGAGTTACCCCTAACCGTACATTGAAACCATCCATGAAACTGGCTCTCTTAACCACGAACTGGATCACAAAAACAATTTTCTGCTTCCCTAACTATATATATATATATATATATATATATATATATATATATATATGTGTGTGTGTGTGTGTATGTATATATATATTTGTTATATTTGGGGAGGGTCATATTGTTATAATATTGCCAGAAATAATAATTATTTCTACCTTTGGCGCAAGGCCAGCAATTAACCGAGTGCATTACTGGTACTTTATTTTATCGACCCCGTAAGGATGAAAGGCAAAGTTAACCTTGGCGGGATTTGAACTCAGACCATAAAGGGTCGTAACTCTTTGCTGCAAAGCATGGCGTCTGACCCTCTACTGATACTGAAACACACTCACTGTTTGGTTTGGATTGGTTTTCACTTCTCTATCTTTTATATCTCCAAACCAAACCAAATAGTGTGTGTGTTTTATTTTTATTTCTGGCAATATTATAACAATATAACCCTCCCAAATATAACAATATTTGTTTTAACAATGATTTCATATCAAAAACCTTGCAAAACACACACATATATATATATATATATATAATGATAATAATAATACTAATAATAATAATAATAATTGTTTCTACTTTAGGCACAAGGCCAGCAAATTATCCAGTGCATTACTGGTACTTTATTTTAACGACCCCATAAGGATGAAAGGCAAAGTCAACCTCGGCGGGATTTGAACTCAGATCGTAAAGGGACGTTACTATGCTGGAAAGCATGGCGTCTGACCCTCTACCGATACTGCCAATAATAATAATAACAATAATAAACAAGACGGTTTATTTTGTACATCCCTATTTATTTTGTTATACATATTTCAAAGACATATAGCAGTTGTAAAACAGCTGCTCTACGTATTCTCTTCAGACAAAAGTTCCAATGAGATGTAAATGTCCATTGATAAGTTACCAGTCATATGTATTGTTCGTCGGCCAGTAAGCATATGTCAGAAAATTTCAAGTAGTAGTTCCTATATGTGAGGGAGATAGATATCTCAATTGGTGTTGCTGCTGTGAACTGGCTATGGTATCAAATTACCAGATTGGTCGCTTTCTTCCTAGTGGGGCATGTCTGAACTGTTAGTCTATCTTTTATTTATTTGTTATACTAGATTTCCTTCCCTTAGATACTGATTCAAATTTTAGATATTTGTTCTTCTATGTTGATTTTATAATGTATCTATATATTAATGAAAGTTGAATTAATTATTTGGTGGTCTATTTAGCATTATTATGTTTTAATGGCAGTGGATTGGCAGTATCAGTAGAGAGTCGGACGCCATGCTTTCCAGCATAGTTACGTGCCTTTACGGTCTGAGTTCAAATCCCGCCGAGGTTAACTTTGCCTTTCATCCTTACGGGGTCGATAAAGTAAAGTACCAGTAATGTACTCGGTAATTGCTGGCCTTGTGCCAAAAAGTAGAAACAATTATGTTTTAATGGCAGTGAATTAGCAGTATCAGCAGAGGGTCGGACGCCATGCTTTGCAGCATAAAGTTACGGCCCATTACGGTCTGAGTTCAAATCCCACCAAGGTTAATTTTGCCTTTCATCCTTATGGGGTAGATAAAATAAAGTACCAGTAATGCACTGGGGTAATTGCTGGCCTTGTGCCAAAATAGGAACAATTATTAAGTTTTAATTATATAATCTATGAAATGTGTTATTAATTTTGTATAAACAAGAATTAAAAATTTCAGAGCATTTACTAATAATTTTATGCCTACTATTTATGATGTGAAGAGTCTCTGTAGTACAGAGGTCACACCCCCTAGATATAGATCCATTTATAAATGGAAAAGCATGTGAGAGTTTTGACCAAGTAAGGGAGTAGTCCATTTGTTTATTTCTTAGTGACCAAATTAGTTCTGATAGGGACGTGCTAGATCTATTATCAGCTCTTTTAAATGAGTGGCGATGGTTATACCACCTTTCCTTAAATCTAGTATAAGTTCCACCAATATATCTATAAGTCTTATTATTCATTTTTACTTCACATTGATAAACAATTATTATTCTGTAAACAATTATTATTCAATGGGCAATTATTACAATTTCTGCAATGTAGAAATAAAACCGTCTTTCTTGTTTATTATTATCATAGTAAAACACCAGATGAACATAAATCGCAGAGTGCTTTAAATCTGTTAAGAACTAGTCAGCAGATTTTCAATCAACCAACTTTCTTCGATTGAATAAATAAATAAATATATATATATATATATAGTTCTCTTGTGCTTTTAACATCTCTTTATATATCTATGCACATATGCAAAAAACATTTACACACACATATCTGAATATCATCATCATCATTAAATGTAGAAGAGAAAAGACTGCACTGATATGGACATGTGATGCATATGGATGATAATCATTGGGTAAAGAAGTGCCAGGATTTCCCAGTGGGAGAAATCTGCAGTAGAGGAAGATAAAGGAACACCTGGGTTGAAATGGTTAGAGGAAAGCTCAAAATACTGAACCTCAAAGAGGCAATGAGGGAAGATCATAACAAGTGAAGGGAAGCTCTGTTGGAAAAGACCTGTTCAACTTATGCAATTATGATAATAATACTAATAATAAATAAATAATTTTTATACAACTATATCTTGTTCTCGTTAGTCAAGAGTTAAATATTTCTACTTTTGTTATTTTTTTTAATTTTTGCATGATTAAAAAAAATATAGTATGCACTTATATGTTGATCTAAAACCATAATATCCACCCAATGAATACAAAGGTGAACACATTAATACTAGCTCACTTGAACGAGTTGTCATGGTCTGGGAATCATCATCTTCTTTTTTAAAAGTCTATGCAAGTTAAATCTATAGCTTTTTTTTTTCAGATAAAGGATGAAATATTTTGGTTAATTTTCTATGGCTAATTTGTGGCACAGATTCTTCCTTCCTTTTATATTATATATTTTCTTAAAATTTATTTAACGCTAGGATTCTTTGTTAGCTTATATTTCATTTTATTTTACTTTGTAGGTCTGCTTTATATATTTTTTTTCATTGTATATCATTATGTAGCCATTTTTCTATCTTTCTTTTTTTCTTCTTCTTTTTGTTATTTTTTATTTTTCTTGCTGCTGCTGCTGCTGCTGCTGCTGCTGCTGCTTCTTCTTCTTCTTCTTCTTCTTCTTCTTCTTCTTCTTCTTCTGGTCATGTTGCAGAGACTTCAAGTATTCTACCAGTAGGTCCTATCAGAAGCAACTGTCTCCAATTTATCTGGTTGGATCCACAAGTGAGACCAGCTAAGCTAATGGATGTTATCTAAACACCTTGCTCGAGGTCAACCGCTTGGGTCTTCTGCTGGTTGGTTTTGCCCATAAAATCCATCCAGTGACTCTTTCCTGAGACATTCTAACCATATACCCATAATATCGGAGCTGTGATCTCTCAATTTGGAGAAGTAGTGGATCAACCTGGAGTAACTCTTTGATCCCCAAGCTTAGCATTCTATCTGGTTTACCTGACAGCCTAGTTTACAAACTTCGATTGACTGGTTGCTTGGTTGCTTGGTTTAACTAATTTTAGTTGGTTTGTCCTGAAAGATTTCTTTCCTGTAGTTAAATGGTTGATTGACTTGTTATGAGTTAGTTTATTGGAGGGGTATTATTTAGCCTTTAGTTAACTCTGATCAAACTGACATGAGATGAAAGGCACTCCAGCCAGGACCATCCTCTGTTTTGTTGGCCTCTATCTACTAATAGATTAACTAATTTGTTCTTTCATTTTATATATTATGTTGGAATGTGATTTGAGGACAATTTCTTTGCTGTTTCTAGCAGGTCAATCACTTACATAAAAACACTTCATATGGTTGTTATAGATGATTAGTTGAGTAATTCGCCGAGGGGTGCTGCAGATAAATTACTGGTTAGCTGTTTAGTGAGTTGATTTGATGGGTGAATGGATGGATGGTTGTTTAGAAAGAAAACTTAAAAGAAAGGAAAGAAGGAAAGAAGAATAAAGGAAATAACATAGCAAATGTTTTTTTAGAATGAGCACAGGGCCAGAAATTTTGAAGAAGGTGTTAGGTGATTAAATTAACCCCAGTTTTTAATGGGGGGGGGGGGGAGACTGAAAAGTTTATTGGCTAACTATGAAGGAGTGATGCTAGAGCTATGAAATCTTGCAAGCATTAATTTCAATTCTTCTTATTAATAAATGCATTGTTTCTTTCCAGGGACTGTATTGAAAAATAAATCTCATTTGGTCATTCCATGAAAGTGTCTTGGTCAGCCTATGAAGGAGTGATGCTAGAGCTGTGAAATTTTGCAAGCATTAATTTCAACTCTTCATCATCATCATCATCATCATCATCAGGTTTAGCGTCCGTGTTCCACGCTTGCATGGGTTTGGACGGGGGTTTTCCCACTTGAGGCAAGAGTGGTTGTCTTGCTCGCATAGGACTGTCTGGCGGGTTTTCTACAGTTGGATGCCCTTCCTAACACCAACCACATTTACAGTGTGGGGCTGGGAGGTTTTTACCGTGTTGCCTACATGGCCACATTACAGCGTGGACTGTCTGGCGGGTTTTCTACAGCTGGATGCCCTTCCTAACACCAACCACATTTACAGTGTGGGGCTGGGAGGTTTTTACCGTGTTGCCTACACGGCCACATTTACAGCGTGGACTGTGTGTTTTTTGTTGTGACACCTACACGATCTCATTTGTTTCGGCCTGGATGTTGTGGGACCAACATAACTTTACATTGAAAGGGGCGGTGTGGGTGGGGTGGAGGTGGTGGGACGGGGGTGTGTTTTGATAGAGATGCCTACTGACTGTAGTAGGTTTTTACTTTGTATTTAGGTAAGGCGGGTCTTCTCTATTACTGAGTACCGCCAAAGGTCTCGGTCCAGTGACATTGTCTTGGAGAGGTGTAAGCGTGTGAGGTCGGAATTTATCAGCTCGTCCCATGTTTTTCTGGGTCTGCCTACTCCGTGGCTACCGTCTATCTTTATTGCCCTGCACTTTGTTATACAGCTGTCGTCTTTCATGCGCATCACGTGACCATACCAACGTAGCCTTCTCTCGAGTAAACAACATCTGATCCCTCTTATTTCTAATTTTTTCCTTAGTTCGTTTATGCTTTGCCGTTCACGTATATTACTATTGCACATCCAGCGGAGCATGCAAGCTTCGTTCCTCTCTAGTCTGCGTATATCCTCTGCACACAATGCCCAGGTCTCACTGCCATGCAGCATTGCTGTTCGTATGCAGGCATCGTATAACCTGCCTTTCATTTTTAGGGAGAACCCTCTAGCGGCTAATAGTGGTATAAGCTCTCTGAACTTTTTCCATCCAGTTCTGACTCTAGCTACTGTACTTTCAGAGCACCCTCCCCCACTGCTGATTTTGTCACCCAGATAACGGAAGCTGTCCACTATTTCTATAGAACCCTCTGCGCAGTTGAAGGAGCTAGTATTTTGTGGGCACTTGCTGCTACTTATTGCACCAGAGCACCGGCCACATGTAAAATCTATGTTCTTAGTTAGCTTACCTGTGATCCCACTACATCTTTTATGCACCCATACTTTGCATTTGGGACATAAAATGGAGTTTCTACCTACGCCTTTCCTACACACTGAGCATGGCCATTTCCCAGATAGGACCGCCGCCTTATTTTCTTTCCTACAAACTAGAACTTTAGTCTTAGCCAGGTTAATTTTAAGGCCTTTTGATTCTAGGCCGTGCTTCCATGTTTGGAATTTCTTCTCTAGTTCGGTCATTGATTCAGCTATGAGCGTTAGATCATCTGCGTATAGGAGTTCCCATGGGCAGCCGGTCTTGAACTCCTCTGTTATAGCCTGAAGGGCAATAATAAATAGTAGGGGGCTAAGAACAGAGCCCTGATGGACACCAACTTTTACGCTAAACTCTTCATTATATTCGTTGTTAATTCTAACCTTACTGACTGTTTCTTTATACATGGCTTGTATAGCTCTCACAAGCCATTCGTCAACACCTAGTTTTCTAAGAGACCACCAGATAATGGAACGGGGGACTCTGTCGAAGGCTTTCTCCAAGTCGACGAAAGCTAAGTATAGGGGTTTACTTTTAGCTAGGTACTTCTCCTGTAGTTGTCGTACAATCAAAAGAGCGTCTGTGGTACTTTTGCCTGACACAAACCCGAACTGCATTTCATCTAGATCAATTCTCTCTCTGATTAGTTGCGCTATTACTTTTTCTGTGACCTTCATGACCTGGTCGATTAATTTAATGCCTCTATAGTTACTCCTATCTAGGGCATCTCCTTTTCCCTTATAGCAGTTAATGATGATGCTGCTACGCCATTCCTTCGGAACAACCCCATTCTGTACGACTTGGTTAACTATCCGGGTGACCATGGTGTGTCCCACCGAACCAGATGCCTTCAGCATCTCAGCAACTATTTCCGAAGGCCCAGCAGCCTTACCCGTCTTCATATCTTTGATTGCCTTACTTATTATACTACCTTCAACTAACACTGCTGGTCCCTCTATTGGATCGATCTGGGGGAGACTGTCTTTCTCCCATTTGTTCTCCTCATTTAGAAGCCTTTCGTAGTGACACTTCCAAGCTACCTTCTTATCAGCATCGGTGATGGCAAGTATGCCATCATCGTTAAGTACACACTTCTCCCCGACGATATCACGGTTTTCCTTGACACATTGCCTGGCAATCCTGAACACCTCACGTTTTTGGTCCTCACGTTGTAGAACATGCTTGAACTTTCTTTCCTCTGCTTCCCTTCTTGCGAAGTACACTTGTCTCCTAGCTTCCCTCCTGGCCACTTGATAGTCTTCTCTACTTCCCCCATCCCGCCATACTTTCCAAGCCTGCTTTTTGGCCTTAATTGACTCCTCCACCTTACTGTTCCACCACCATGTTACTCTCCTCCTACCTACAGGCCTGCTCCAGCCACAGACTTTGTCTGCCGCCGTCAGCAGGTTTGCTCTCAGGAATTCCCACTGTTCCTCTATATTATACGACTCTAATTGCTCTTCCTTACTGTCGAAAGCGTCAAGTAATATGCTTTGAAATTTATTTCTGGCTATGGGGTCCTTTAGCTTCCATATTTTTCTCCTGAGGATAGTCCTCTTCCGCTGTCTAGTACGTCTCATCCTGACTATGACGTCGCTAATTATCAGTCTATGTTGGGGGGTGAATTCTTCATGGGGGTGGGATTTAGTGTTAACAACAGACACTCTGTCACGTCTTCTGGTAAGGATATAATCTACCTGGCTTGTGTGTTCCCCCGATCTATAGGTGATCAAGTGATTGTCTCGTTTTTTGAAGTTAGTGTTACAGATAGTTAAGTTATTTGCGTCGCATAATTCCAGGATTCTGGAGCCTTCCTCATTTCTAGTACCGAACCCATAGCCTCCATGGATTCCGTCATAGCCGTCACAATGTTGTCCAACATGACCATTTAGGTCGCCTGCAATAACTATATAGTCACTGTCGGTTATTTGGGAGGTAGTGAGCATCAGTGTCTCGTAGAATCTGTCTTTTATAGTGCCGGGCAGTCCGGATTGGGGTGCGTACGCAGATATTACTGTCACCGTAGTTTTATTGAGGACAAGTCTTATTTTAATTATTCTGTCGTTCACTCTATTTACGTCTATTATCTTATCTGCCCACTTTTCTGCTACCATGATTCCTACCCCACCCAACCCATTGTCATTTCCCACCCAGAAAAGCTTATAGCATCGTTCTTTACCCACGATGAATCTAGCCGACCCTCCCCTCCACCTGGTCTCTTGAATACAACAAACATCGACCTCCTTACGTTCAAGCATTTCTACAACCTCGTTAGAGCGACCCTTTAAGGTGCCTACATTCATGGTACCAACTCTGAAGTTTTGGATTGCGTTTGGAGGGTGGGAGCGGTGGGGCGCGGGGGGGGGGGTTATGTTAGCCATCCTGGGCCGAAACAAGGAGGAGTGCTTGCATTCTCGTCCACGAGGTGAATTTGGCTTTATCTTTGGCATTGTCGCTGAGCGTCCACATTTTTCTCTCTTCAACTCTCCAGAATTCCGTAGTCCATCCTTCTTATTAATAAATGCAATGTTTCTTTCTCGGGACCAAATAGAAAAATAAACCTCATTTGATCATTCCATGAGAGCACCTTGGTCAGCCTTTGAACTTTTCAGCGAACCCTTGAAGTTTATTGACCCTAGGAGGATGGAAGACAAAGTTGACCTAAGTGCAATTCAAACATATGTTATAAAGAACTGGAACAACTATTCTAAAGCATTTTGTCTTACAATCTAGCCATTCTACCAGCAATGAAATAATAAATGATTAAAAAGAAGTTATTTTGTTTTCCATTCCATCCTTTCAAAGTTTGAACCAAACTTACCTTGTTTCAGTAACTTTATTTCCCCTTCCAATGGGCCATTCAGGCCATTATACTCAAAAAGTTCTAAAAAAAAAAAACATAAATAAAAGAAATATAGAAAAAGATCATGTTTGTAAGAAATACAAGATTTTGTATATTGATAACAGGAATAACAACATCATAACTACATTAACATTGATTTAATGTCTAAATGACTGAGATGAGTTATTGTTGATCTGTCTTATCTTCTTTATTTCCATTCCGTGCTGTTATACTGAACATCGGTCTGTCCTTCAATAGTTCCAGTAGCCTATCATTAATTTCTATGAGAAAAAGGTTGCTAGTCCCTTAATCAATTCTTCTCCATTTCTGGTGGGGAAAGGACACTGACTGTGAGTGAGACCCAGAGTCATTCTCACAGACCAACATAGCAAAACCAGAGAGAGAGAGAGAGAGAGAGAGAGAGAGAGAGAGAGAGAGAGAGAGAGAGAGAGAGAGAGAGATGAGAGAAGAGAGAAGGCAAGAGAGAGATGAGGGGAGAAGAGAGAAGGTGAGAGAGAGAGTGAAAAATGAGAGAAAGACTGAATGAAATAAATAAACAATATATTCTATATCTTCTCCAGCCACTATCGAGTTTCTAGGAATCAGATGTTTATAAATGTATATGGACACGTGATTAGCAGCACTATAAACAGAGTGGTATGAGTATTTAACTGTGTATATGCACTAGGGTAGAGAAAATGATGATATACAGAAATAGTAAAAAATGTCATAAAAAATATAAACAATTGAGTTGCTTTGCAAAAGGTTTTACAAAAACACTTGAAACTCCAAAATCAACCTTAAAAATGGAGTTTAAAATATATTTACAGAAATGAACTCTTAGATTAAAATTAGGAATTTTTTGAAATTTTACTGATAATATTCCTTTTGTGGAAAGTACTTAAAAAGAGAGTGAATTGGCAGAATCATGAGAGAATGAGATAAAATACCTTGCAGTACATATAGGTACACACATTTACTTTCTGAGTTCAAATTGCACTAGAGTTAGCTTTGCATTTTATCCTTACAGGATCAATAAAATAAAGCACCAGCAATGCACTTGGTTGGATATGATTAACTTTTCCTTCCCCACAAATTGCAGGCCTTGTACCTAGATTAGAAATCATTATTATTAATCTGGATTTTATTGTTTGTCATTACTGCCTTATGAGCACAGCTCTATGTATGTTTGGTAAGCGCAGCATTGTTTTTGATGTTAGTGTTTCTATTGTATTGACAGCACACTTCGTAATATCTGTGCAGTCATCATCATCATCATCATCATTTTACGTCCACTTTTCCCTGCTTGCAAGGATGGGACGGGAACTGATTCTGGCTTGATTTCTACAGCTGAATGTCCTTCCTAACACCAACCTCATTTACAGTGAGTGCTGGGTGCTTTTTTGCCGTGGCACCTCCACGACCACTTTGCAGTGGAATTATAGGGACCCCAGTCCCTATCATCTCATTTCTACAGCTGAGTAAACTGGAGCAATGTGAAATAAAGTGTCTTGCACAAGGAAACAACACATCACCTGGTCTGAGAATTGAACTCACAACCTTTCGATTGCAAGGCCAATGCTCTAACCACTCTACCCACTAAGCCATGTGCCTCCATGTGCCTAGACATATTATTTTCTGTACGATATATATATTTGTACATCCTGGAGTTTTGGTAATGAATTTGTTAATGTGTTATTTTATCTTATTCCAAGAGCACCTATTATTATAGGCATTGCTGGATATCATGTTGTGATATCTAACTCCGGCAGTATTCCTGAAATCCTGACCTTCACAATGCTTTGCCCCAAATATACTGGATATGAAATGTATTGGTCATTCTGACAAGAGACCACAGAGTGTTTTATGACCAGATCTTCACATTTGAAGAGGACTGAAATGGTTTCAAATTGCCTGGCTCTAGAAATATCTTTTCAGTACTCTTTCTACTTCCGGTGTGGGTGCTGCCTTCAGACATTTGGTGTTTGCTGGAATACATCAGTAGTTCAAAGTTTTTTAGCAGTTGCGGTCAACACTTTGGGAGGGATGGCTAAATTGGCCAAAGTCTTATCAAATTTCACAAATTTTGTCATTTGTGCCAAACAAGCATCTTTGTCTATTAAGTCTATATTAAACCTTTGTGTGGCTGTTACAACCATTACTGCAAATATCATATAATTTTTGTTGTTCATGTTGTTGTTGCCATGTTTGTTGTCGATGTTGTCTGTGTTACTGTTATTTTTGTTTTCTCCTTCTGTTATGCTTGTTGTGGTGGTGGTGGCAATGTTTGTGTTACTGTTTTTGTTGTTTTTCTTGTGTTCATATTATTTTATCGTTTTTGAGAATATTAGAGCAGTGTCAACATTTTAAAAAGTGCAGAGTTATTTTTTGTTGCTGCTGTCGTTGTTTCTTTTTAACTTTAACTGTTCCATCTTGTGGGCTGCCAGAAATTCAGCGGTTGGATTTTCCTCGTCAGCTACGTTCAATTTTGTTTTAAATGAGGGGCGTGTTTATAAAAATAAACATATACATTTAAAGAATAAGGGCTACAAATATAGGATAAAACAACCAGCTCCCCAAGAAGATGGTTGGTTTAGCTACAAAACTATATATAATGTTTATACAAAAATGTTTTAAAACACATTAACAAACAATGAAATTACTCCACTGATTAATAATAATAATTGTTTCTACTTTTGGCACAAGGCCAACAATTACCCAGTGCATTACTGGTACTTTATTTTATTGACCCCGTAAGGATGAAAGGCAAAGTTAACATCGGTGGGATTTGAACTCAGACCGTAAAGGGATGTAACTATGCTAGAATGGTGTCCAACCCTCTACCGATACTACCAATTCACCGCCCCTATAATAATAATAATAACAATAATAATGATAATAATGGTTTCTGATTTAGGCACAAAGCCAACAATTCTGTACTTGACTGGTACTTTATTTTATCGACCCCTGTAAGGATGAAAGGGAAAGTTAACCTCGGCGGGATTTGATTAGAGAACATAAAGGGATGTAACTAAATATTGCAAAGTATTTTGTCCGACACTCTACCGATACTGCCAATCCAATCAACCACACAGTTTCTTGATGCCCAGAACTAACCAAAAGAGAATATATCCACAGGCATGATAGAGTTGGGACCTTCATACACTGGAAATTATGCCAGCATTATGAAATATCAAAAGAAAAAAGATGGTACAAACACACACCTGAAAAAGTGTCAGAGAATGATAAAGCAACCATTCTCTGGGATATGCCAATACATACAGATAGAGAGATAAAGGTCAACCAACCAGATATTATAGTCAAAACCACAAAGAAAAAAATGCCTTCTAATAGATGTATACAGACGACAATATATCTTCCAAGGAAATATAGAAACTCTTCAAATATAAAGATCTAGAGATAGAAATAATTCGAATGTGGAAAATGAAAATAGAAACAATACCTATAATAATAGATGCTCTAGGAATGATAAAAAAAGACACACAGGCAAATACATAGCCCAAATCCCAGGTCTTACAAATATACACAGCATACAAAAGGTCATGCACACATATTACTACTAGGTCATGCACACATATTACGAAAAGTACTATCAATACAACAGAAACAACCTCAGCAAAAACTACACTGCTCATACCCAAGGCACACAGATCTGTGCTTGGTAAAATAGTAATGATGCGCAATAAAGATAATAATGGAAATAATAGTAATAATAAGTAATCTGTCTATTACATTAACTCAGTATTTTACTGGTACATTACACTACTACTACTAATTATAATAGTCAGGATTATCCTTTTTCTATTTGTGTGTGTATTTGTGTCCTTTAGCCTTTCAAATGGGTTCTTAATTAGAAAAATAGAAATGTCTATTATTTTTACAAAAACAGATAAAAACAAGTAGAAACAACATGGAGAAATAAAACTGCAAAAAAATAAATGAAAAATGAAAAATACCAAATGCTCAAAACTAGCCCTTTGTTCAATGTCTAATTACAATTTTAGTAGAAGAGTTTTAGGAGATCAATACATTTCAAACTGATTTGACAATCGCTACCAACGAATGTGAGAATGTTCTCCAGGAAATTAACCAAGAGTCTTAAAAAAATCTCCCCGCCAAAGATAACAAAGAACTTACTAGATCTACCAAACCAAACTGTAAAATTATAATATTATGAAATTAAATTAAATTGTTTAGAACTACAACTGAAGTCATACTTTTCCTTTTTTTAAATATATATCATCATCATCATCATCATCACCGTTTTACGTCCGTTCTTCCACGCTAGCATGGGTTAGACGGGTTGTCCTGTTGTGGGCAGTGTCTGGTCGGGTGACCATGCCTTGCTCATACAGGAACTGATTTGGCCTGATTTCTACAGCTGGATGCCCTTCCTAACATCAACCTCATTTACAGTAAGTGCTGGGTGCTTTTTCGTGGCGCGTACACGTCCACTTTACAGTGTGGGCTGGGTGCTTTTTTGCCGTGGCACCTCCACAACCACCTTGCAGTGGTGGGTGTGGGGGCATATTGTCTATATGCTTCAGCGTGTACCCATGGGAGGTCAGGTACTCTGTATTACTGCGTGACGCCAGAGGTCACGGTCGTGTGTATATATGTGCTCTGGTGCAATAAGTAGCAGCAAGTGCCCACAAAATACTAGCTCTTTCAACTGCGCAGAGGGTTCTATAGAAATAGTGGACAGCTTCCGTTACCTGGGTGACAAAATCAGCAGTGGGGGAGGGTGCTCCGAAAGTACAGTAGCTAGAGTCAGAACTGGATGGAAAAAGTTCAGAGAGCTTATACCACTATTAGCCGCTAAAGGGTTCTCCCTAAAAGTGAAAGGCAGGTTGTATGATGCCTGCATATGAACAGCAATGTTGCATGGCAGTGAGACCTGGGCATTGTGTGCAGAGGATATACGCAGACTAGAGAGGAACGAAGCTTGCATGCTCCGCTGGATGTGTAATAGTAATATATGCGAACGGCAAAGCATAAACGAACTAAGGAAAAAATTAGAAATAAGAGGGATCAGATGTTGTTTACTCGAGAGAAGGCTACGTTGGTATGGTCACGTGATGCGCATGAAAGACGACAGCTGTATAACAAAGTGCAGGGCAATAAAGATAGATGGTAGCCACGGAGTAGGCAGACCCAGAAAAACCTGGGATGAGCTGATAAATTCCGACCTCACACACTTACACCTCTCCAAGACAATGTCACTGGACCGAGACCTTTGGCGGTACTCAGTAACAGAGAAGACCCGCGTTACCTAAATACAAAGTAAAACCTACTACAGTCAGTAGGCATCTCTAACAAAATACACCCCCGTCCCACCACCCCCGTCCCATCCACACCGTCCCTTTCAATGTAAAGTTATGTTGGTGCCACAAAATCCAGGCCGAAACAAATGAGATCATGTAGGTGTCATGAAAAAAAAACACACAGTCCACGCTGTAATGTGACCGTGTAGGCAACACGGTAAAAACGTCCCAGTCCCACACTGTAAATGTGGTTGGTGTTAGGAAGGGCATCCAGCTGTAGAAAACCTGCCAGACAGTCCACGCTGTAATGTGGCCGTGTAGGCAACACGGTAAAAACCTCCCAGCCCCACACTGTAAATGTGGTTGGTGTTAGGAAGGGCATCCAACTGTAGAAAACCCGCCAGACAGTCCTATGCGAGCAAGAGAACCACTCTTGCCTCAAGTGGGAAAACTCCCGTCCAAACCCATGCAAGCATGGAACACGGACGTTAAACGATGATGATGATGATGATATATATATATATAAATATATATATAAATATACAAGTTAATATATATTAATATATGATAAACACATACGTGTTTGTATTGTAAGAGACAAAGTTAGCTAGAATGAAATAAACTAATTAAAATGAATACGATTTGTCTGTCTCGATATAAGTCAATAAAGACAAGCTTATATTGGCAAAAGCCGTGATTCCTGGACAAATTTAAATTTCAAAATCCAAACCTGCTCCGTAGATGAATTTGAACTTCGAAACCTAAATATGTTTCGCAACGATGGTATAAAAATTGAAATATAAAAAAATTGAAATATACAAAGTGAAATATTCAAATCTTCTGTGCTTATCAACAGGAATCCAGTAAAATTAGTACATTTCACCTCCAAAAATTTTGCAGGACTGATTCACATGTGGTATAATCAGCTATACTAGCCATCCCATACTCCCGGTGCTAGAAATAACAGCCGTTTATATGGGATTAAAAATTAGCTCTACAGTTAAGGAGCAATAATATTATATTATATTTAGAGTTTAAACTCAAAGTCATTTACAATTAATCAGCTCAAAGAAAGAAGCACTTCCGAGCAGTGAAATACAAGTTAATATATATTAATATATGATAAACACATACGTGTTTGTATTGTAAGAGACAAAGTTAGCTAGAATGAAATAAACTAATTAAAATGAATACAATTTGTCTGTCTCGATATAAGTCAATAAAGACAAGCTTATATTGGCAAAAGCCGTGATTCCTGGACAAATTTAAATTTCAAAATCCAAACCTGCTCCGTAGATGAATTTGAACTTCGAAACCTAAATATGTTTCGCAACGATGGAATAAAAATTGAAATATAAAAAAAATTGTCTCTTACAATATAAACACGTATGTGTTTATCATATATTAATATATATTAACTTGTATTTCACTGCTCGGAAATGCTTCTTTCTTTGAGCTGATTAATTGTAAATGACTTTGAGTTTAAACTCTAAATATAATAATATATAAATATATATGTATATAATATACATATATATACACACACACACACACACAAATATATATATATATATATGTATAAGCAGGGAAAAGCGGATGTACAGTGATGATGATGATGATGATGATGATCCAAATATTCAAGGTTTGTGGGTAATCTGAGGACTGGACATGATGGTAAAATAGAGCAGTCATAAAGCATAGTTAAATATTTAGGTTTGAAAACATATTGGACCTTTATTTGTTCTCTCCTTGAATTCTATATATATATATATATCCACTATTAGCTGCTAAAGGGTTCTCCCTAAAAATGAAAGGCAGGTTGTACGATGCCTGCATACGAACAGCAATGCTGCATGGCAGTGAGACCTGGGCATTGTGTGCAGAGGATATACGCAGACTAGAGAGGAACGAAGCTTGCATGCTCCGCTGGATGTGTAACAGTAATATACGTGAACGGCAAAGCATAAACGAACTAAGGAAAAAATTAGAGATAAGAGGGATCAGATGTTGTTTACTCGAGAGAAGGCTACGTTGGTATGGACACGTGATGCGCATGAAAGTCGATAGCTGTATAACAAAGTGCAGGGCAATAAAGATAGACGGTAGTCACGGAATAGGCAGACCTAGAAAAACCTGGGACGAGCTGATAAACTCCGACATCACACACTTACACCTCTCCAAGACAATGTCACTGGACCGAGACCTTTGGCGGTACTCAGTAACAGAGAAGACCCGCCTTACCTAAATATATAGTAAAACCTACTCCAGCCAGTAGGCATCTCTAACAAAATACACCCCCGTCCCACCACCACCACCCCCACCCCATCCACACCACCCCGTTCTATGTAAAGTTATGTTGGTGCCGCGCCATCGAGGCCGAAACAAATGAGATCGTGTAGGTGTCACGACAAAAAAACACACAGTCCACGCTGTAATGTGGCCGTGTAGGCAACACGGTAAAAACCTCCCAGACCCACACTGTAAATGTGGTTGGTGTTAGGAAGGGCATCCAACTGTAGAAAACCTGCCAGACAGTCCTATGCGAGCAAGACAATCACTCTTGCCTCAAGTGGGACTACCCCCGTCCAAACCCATGCAAGCGTGGAACACGGACGTTAAACGTTGATGATGATGATGACGATATATAGTGACGAAACATAAGTCAATTGCATGAACTCATAATCCTTTATTTACTGCTATATATATTTCGATGATAGCCATTGAATGGCTATGACTTCATCAGGCAGTTAGTCAGTTCTTAGATATGCCAGCTCTGTGTTTATAGTGTCGATGGTATCAGAGCCTTGGGGCATATATATATATATATATATATATATATATATAAGGAAACATCAGCCTTGAGGAAAATACTCCTGCTTTGTATTGTTTTGCCAAAAGTTAGTTTAAGGAAAGAAGTTAAATCAGCTCCCCCTTGTCATCAACTTTATCATTTAAACCACCCTGTAACATACATACACACACACAATTGCACAACATACGCAATGAGGTAAGTGACTAATGTAGTACTAATAGTAGTGTGGTTTGACTGAGACTTATTATCAAGAAAATGTAACACACAATCGAATGGAAATTTCACTGATTTTTCCAATATCCAGTCGGCAGGTGAAAGTTGGCGTTTAGTAAATTGAATGTGCCAAGAGGTTCTGGCCATCAATAATGAATGGCAAAACTCCTTCAAACTATCCTAAATCATGGGATATTTATAGAGTTGCAATCAATCGAGTTGACGAAACATAAGCCATTGTTAGTAAGGTTTTCTGCTTTTACAAAGTGTTTAACCTAACAAAACAAGCCCATTGTTTCCGACGCCACCATCCTTCATTTTGGTAAATACACTCACCTCTGCCACCACCACAACTATTCTCTCCACCATACTCCTCTACTCTCAGCTCCTAGTGTCTCACTCTTACTTAAACAAAATTATATTTTATTTTATTAACATTATATAACACACACATGCATACACACAAACACATAATACATAAAAACTAACTATGATGAATACACACACACATATATATATATATATATATATATATATATATATATATGTATATTATATATATATATATATATATATATATATATATATATATATATATATATATATATATGTATATTATATATATATTATATATATATATATATATTATATATATATATATATATATATATATATATATATATATATATATGTATATTTATATATATGTATATATATATATATATATATATGTATATATATATTTTATATATATATATATTTATATATAGCATAAAACTATCTATAAACTTATATACTCATACAAGCATACATAGCAAAAATATCTACACAAGCCCATATAAATACCATGTAGTGTTGTTTGTGCATGCACATACATGCACACACCTACCCACTTACATACATATCTATACACACAAATAATATACATATACAAACATATATATATATGTGTGTATATATATATATATATATATATATATATATATATATACATATATATATGTGTGTGTGTGTATATGTGTATGCATTTATATGCATACAACCATACATGCTTAAATACACTTAACCACTTCACTCCAGATGCACATGCCCATGTATATGTATAAACATTAAATAAATGAATTAAAAAAAAAAACAATATAAAAGACCAACAATAGATTGAGTGGAAAAAGCTTAAAGTGAAAGTTAAAGAAGGCAGATTAGATTAAAAGACAAACCAAAACTAAATAAAAGCTCTAGTAAAGTAACAAAAGCAAATACAGATGAAATTTGTATAATGAACAACTTAAAGAAGAATCTCTAAAGTAAACTTCATTTGTAGAGCTACATAGATGGCATGTGTTGTTGAAGTTTACCCTAAAGTCAGCCCTTATTAAGCATATTTAAAATCAAAGGAGGGTCAGTCATGAACATTTCACATTCCTTCTTTTGTAAACTAATAATTATAATTCCAAGCAAACAACGTGACATAACTTTACTATGTAAGTGGTTGAGTATGTGTGATGTCCAAATGTGTATCCTCCATCTCCAGCTATCTTACTCTCCACCTCATGGTCTCACCTGACAGGATGTATTATACATTGTGCCAGAGGATGGGAAGAGAAATACACTGGAACAGCCACTCCATCTCACAGAGCTCACACGTGTAGGTAGCCAACTCGGGCTCCAATAGCGTTGAGTAGGGATGTGGTCTGGAGGGGCCAAGAATGCCGGAAGTCTCCACTGATTGTATTTAAGACTACATACATTCTTGAATGTTTTCTTTCTGCTTTAAGAAGATAGGTTATGATTTGAGAGAGATTTGGCTACTACTTATTAGTAGGTTAATTCTGATTGAGCAGAATTATGATAAAACATCTTTGTCTAATATCTAATAAATGCTGGACCACCATTTTCTGAGACAACAGAATGAGAGAGATTTTCCAGCTTTATTTAATAAATCAAATGACCACATGGAGGCTCTTTTGTTAGGTAAGTCTTTAGTCAACCGGCATACTGAAAGATAAACATGGTACACTATAACAAAAAGGCTAGTTTCAGCCCATGGCCTTAACATTTAACTTTTAAATAATCCTGATCACATAAATGTAAATCGGTTCAATGAGTATGTAAACTCACACCAGTAACAATTAGTAGCTTGCTGTGTTAAGGATAAACCCTGTAACATACAGGGCTACTCTAGAAAAAATCTTGAGATGAACCCTTCAGTCAGTGGGCACATTGAAAGTCAATTGGGTTATGAGAATCATAAAAAATGTCTTTGTAGAAATATAGCCACTAAATTTTTAACATATTTTAAGCCTGTCTGATTCATGAAAAATAAAATATGGAATGTATGTGTATACAGCATAGAAACTACAAAGGAATTTTGTCTTTTTTGTGGATTCATAAAGAAAAGGTGATTAGTGGTTCATTGTATAATGAAGAATACTGATTAACTATAATCTTTATAAAAAAATGTATTATCAAAATATATAGACATAATATATTACTGATACAAGTCTTTATTTCAGGATTTCAGTTCTATTTGAACCTAGGACACAGAGGTACCACTTAAACTAGTATTCTAGCATATTTGCAAATTCATATAGCTTATTCTCACTTCCTGACAAGTTATAAATTTTGATGGAGTATATATTTGATTAAATCTTACCAAGTGCGTAACTGCTACATTATTTTATTAAAGCCAAAAGCATGAAAATTGACCTCAGTAAGATTTGAACTCAGAATGCAAAAGAGTGTATATATGTAAATATCACAATGCATTTTGTCTGATGCCATAACAATTCTGTCAATCCCAAATCCAAACTTCCAACATTAAAATAACTTGAGACACAGTGACAATGTACCAGATCACTGAATAATATGATGATGATGATACATATATAAATATTCATTTCAATAATGTTTGATAATATTGAAACAGTACTGATTACAAAAGAGTGTTCATATATATACTGCAAAAAACTGTGACATTATACTCTTCAATATCACTGACTCTATAAATATGGAGCTATCATCATCATCACCATCATTTAACATCCCTTTTCCACACTAGCTTGGGTTAGATGAGTTGTCTCATTTGAGACAAGTCAGGTCAGGTGACTGTCTTGCTGATACAGAACTGTTTCTGGTTTGGTTTCTATAGCAAGATGCCCTTTCTAACACCAACCACATTTAGAGTGTGTAACAGGTGTTTTTGTTGTGACACCTACATGACCATTTTATTGTGTGGACTGGGCACTTTTTGTCATGTCATTAACATGACCACTTTACAGTGTGGACTGGGCACTTCTTGTCATAACACCTACATGACCACTTTACGGCATGGAGTAGGCGCTTTTTGTTGTGTTACCAACATGACCACTTTACAGTGTGCACTGGGAAAGTTTTGTCATGTCACCAAAATGACCACTTTACAGTGTGAACTGGGGAGTGGGGAGGAGGTGAGTGGGGAGTGCAGAGGTAGATCTAGAGATATGAGTGAGGGGTGGGGTGTTAGGACATGGGAAGTGTATATATGTACATTTTATTTATGTGTCAGTCAGAAACCATGGGTTTCATAGAAAACGCTGCAGTTAATCCAACACTCATCTGTTGATAGATATTATGACAATAAACAATACCAAGATGTCTTTGGCAATTTAAAATCTCATGTGATATAATAATTTACATTTTAGTCACATTTCGTTTTCTGGAACAATAGCAGCAACACTTATGTTAGAGGATGGTTCTTTTCCCTTAACTTAGTTTCAGAAATAACTTAAGGCTCAGATAGTTAATAATGAATAAAATGAATATAATGAAGCCCATAATGAATAAAATTTTGAATAAAATTATAAGATAATGACATTAATATAATAATGTGAATAAACAAAATAAAATTTATATCAAATGAAATTCATACATAATGAATTGTTTTTAGAGACCAATATTTTGGAGGAGGAGGAGGGAAATTTGAATAAATAGACCACAGCACTAGACTGATACTTTATTTTATTGGTACCAGAAAGATGAAAGGCTGAACTCAGAGGGATTTGAACTTAAAATGTAAAGAGCCAGAATATAATGACATTTTATCCAAAGATATACCAATTCTGCCAATCACACAAACATCATATTAAGGATAAATTAATATTTAGTGGTTACTCAGAAGAATGAAATGAAAAATATTTTTCTTTGCATATGTTGAGCGTATCTTTGATAAAGGGCTTGATATTTACTTTTTTTTTTCGCGTGGCAGTTACTATAATTAGTTTTATCTATGTTGCATCTGTAAGCTAATGTTTTTTTTGTTTAGATCAATAACCTTGTATTTATAGAACGAAGGTTATACAATAGTGGAAATATTAAATAAGGATAAAATTAAAATAAGTAATGAAAAAAGAGGGGAAGGGGAAAAGAAGGGCAGGTCTGACTGTATAGGAAACTGAAAGAAAGGACTATAAATGCCAGAAATGAAAAGAAAGGAAGGGAAAGAGCAAGGACTATTAAGCAAGGAGAGAAAGAGAAGGGGAAGGATCAGGGTGACAGACTCTATACCTAGGTTTATTTATTATTAATTTACTAATATCAATGCTTAATTATTAATTAATTATTATTTTGACTTTGCCTTTCATCCTTACAGGGTCGATAAAATAAAGTACCAGTAATGCACTGGCCTTGTGCCTAAAGTAGAAACAATTATTAATACTTATTTTATTTATTACTAATAACCATTTTAATTCCATTAACTTATTCATAATTTTATCTAAAATGTTATTCCTTATGAACCATTTGATTCATAGAAAATGGCTGGAAATCAAGGGTTGGAGCCTGGACCAAATGGAACTGTTCAAAGAGGAAGATCATTCGGACATATCAAAGGAGATTAGAATCTTTCTGAAACTTCTTCCACTTACTAGTGCTGAATGGCACACTATCGACTCTAGCATATTTGCACAGGGAAGGGAATAATGAAGGAAGACAAAAAACGTAAGGTCTATGGAAAAAGGGGCACTATGACACACATTCTATCAGGATGTAAAACTGCATTTGCCCAATAAGGTGCTGATGGATCTAGATCAAGAGAGATGCAAGAATATGAAATACAGAGGTAACCAACACTACAAATGATACAACTGTGGGATATGAGGGTTGACCTGAATGAAAGGATGCAGTTTCTCCAGGTTTTCCTGACAACCTTTAGGCCAGATGTTGTTCTATGACTGGAAAAGTTGAAACCACAATCCCATGGTAAAAAGAGTGTAGTCATGCCTTTGAGCAAGTGTGCCAAGAGCGCAGGAAAAATAGACAGCAGGTATGTCTTTTTCAAGCTGAGGTGGGATGTAGAATATTCCTGGTTCAATCAGTGAATCAGTATGGAGAATGTTCACTGCCATTAGAATGACAGGAAGCGAGGATATATGCAGGAAGCCAGGAGGAAATGGGTAGTAATTTGACCAGCATTGCAGACACACTAACAAGAGAGAATTATGGTTCAGGATTGAAACATCCAATGAACATAGGACACCATCTGGTGAAATCAACCCCTCATGGCCAAAGGTATATTCACTGAAGATGAATGAATATGAGGCATTTTATTTAAGATATATATATATATATATATTTATATATACAATTATAAACATACATACATATATACATGCATACATACATCTAAAAGATA
>OZ024740.1:275310493-275362993 GCA_964016885.1 Eledone cirrhosa | reverse complement strand
AATATTAAAACTGTAGGTTTTTACAGGAATCGTTAGAGTATTGATTTCAATTACCTTATTCTTTGTATTTAGTTCTGTTTTAAGTAGTAATCTAGTCTGTTTATAGTATTCCTTTCTGTTCTTCTCTTTCATCAGTGTGTATTGAACCCTGCCTTGTTTGTTGATTCCTATGTATTTGTATGTCTGTGTTTGATTTAATTTTCTTATCTCAGTTTCTTTATCTAGCATGATATTAGTGTTTTTCATCAGATTTCCTCTCTTCAGAGTTGCCTTGGTTGTTTGGAAATTCTACCTTTTGACCAGTTTGTTGAAAGGGAAGTGAGAGTGGTGAGCATGGGCCGAGTGAAATGTCCTGCTCTGAGTGTGCACCTGTAAATTGTAGGAGGACAACTGGGAGTGAGCACATGCCCTAGGGATATTAGTGCTCATGGCTTTTTGTGGGTTTTCTCCATGAGTGACCCTCAGAGATCTTCATATATTGGAGAATTTGTTTTTGTTTGTTTGATTTTTGTTATTTGTTATAAACATTTTTTACTCATAAAATCCCACTTTTTATCATCCTGTGTTTTCTCTAATGTTTGCTTAATGTCAGCCCTGTGTGGCTAATAAAGAAACCATTATTGTTATTGCTGCTGTTGTTATTATTATTACACTACTTCCTAATACAATTAGCATGCTAATTTATTAAAATATAGAAAACATAAATTTCAATTTAAGATATGTTTTCATGTTTTCATGTTTTGATTACATGTGTTTGAGAGAGGGGGGGGGGGGGGGTGCATCTCTATGTGAATGAATAAATGTGTAAGTTTATATAAGCATTAATATGTGCATATTTAGCAGAATTTATCAGTATCCGAGGCAGCTGTAAGCATCCCTGTGCATCAAAGTATGTGTATATGTATGTATGTATGTGCATCACGAATGTATGTATGTGCATGACGAATGTATGTGTATAGTTATGTTAGCATCACATATTGGTTTACAAGCAATAATTCATCAGTGTTAAAATGTAAATATATATATGTAAGATAGTATACATGCATGCTTGCATGTTTATGTATGTGTTAAATGTTTATAGCTTTGTATGTATGCATTTGTTTCTAAATAAATAAATCTGATAATTCAGTTCAATATGAAACATTTTTTTAATTTGTAAAGAAATATATTGGGACATGTTTCTGTAAATAAGGGGAGAAAAGTAATAATTAATAAAATAAAACATGTATGGTTTAATAAATTATTAGATAAACACACATATGCATCTCTCTCTCAACCCCTCTCTCTTTGTGAATATATATATTATATGTATTGTATATATATATATATATATATATATATATATATATATATATATTACATCCATTTTCTCTCCTGGCATATTTATATCACACCAATACACACGTATGCAAACAGATTTGTAAATGAGTGAAATATTATGTATTATATCATATACATGCATATATATATATATGTGTGTGTGTGTGTGTGTGTGTGTGTGTGTGTGTGTGTGTGTGTGTGTGTGTGATTCAACCCATGCCAACATGGAAAACTGAATGCATAATGACAGTGATGATATATGTATATGCATAAACACTCATGAACAAGAAATTATGAATGAATTCATATGTACTTGTATGTATGTGTATGCATGTTCCTATTTTTTTCTTTTAAAATGTGAAAGAAAAAAGTAAAGTATTTCACTTAGATTCAAAAACAGAAAACAAATAAGGCCAATGATACACCTTAATGGTGTTAGTTTAAATGAAGAAAGTCACGTTCAAAGAATAATTTAACACCAGTTTCTCAACAGAAAAAAAAAGTAGTGCTGCTTATTGAAAAATTACTTTTTATATTCCTTAGATTGTGTCTCAGCAAAAAGGAATATAAACTCAGATTTTATAAAAGAATAGTTGAAAAGTGGGATAAATACAGAGACAAATTTAGTTTTACAGGGCTTCTATCTATGTAAATCCTGAGTTGAATAACAAGTAATGCTAATGAATGGTTCTTAAACAAGAAAGGATTTTTATAACATTTGTGAAGGTATATGTGTGTGTGTGTGTGTGCTTGTGTGTGTTTATGTATATATACTAGCATAGCACCTGTCAAAAACAACAAGACATATAGTAAAAATATATTTAACTCTTTACTATTTACATTACTCTATATTTGCTATTGTATTTTCAGAGTAAAGGTTTTTACCTCACATAATATCAAATCTACGAGATTTTGATATTATTTATTTTGAGAACAATATCTTAACATAAGTATGAGCAGCTGGTTACAGCTGGTTTGAACAGAAAGAGATGACAGAATTCTGGCTAGATATGGCTGGTTTAAATGCTAAAGGGTTAACTTAATAATTCCCTGATTAGTGCTTGAATCCCAAAGTTTTCTTTGAGCTTCATAATTTTCAGTCTACCCACTCCTTCTTGTTGCTCCAGCTATCATGGTATTTCATTTTACATTCTTTTTTAATCAAATATAGAACTATTAATCCTCATATACACTATGGTTTACTTCACACTACAGTAAAACAATAACAACTATAATAGATAATAGCAACAATAACAATCCAGTTAACTGTTGGAAGCCTTGTTGTTGTGGCACCAAGACAGACTGAAAGACAGATAGATAGACAGATAAATAGAATTTTCTTTTGTAGGTAGATAGGTGATATAGTTGTTAATGAATGTCATTTTTGTTTTTTGTTGAAAAAAATTGACACAAAAACATGCTCACAGCATTATGTACATAAATACATGCCCTTCATCACTTGCTCAAACGTTGGGGTCCTGAATCTTTTCATATATATATATGAATATATACATGTATATATATATATATATACAAGTTAATATAAATTAATATATATGATAAAGACTAATACAATCATATAAGTGTTTGTATTGCAAATGACCAAGTTAGCTAGATTGAAAAATACTAATTAGATTAATACAGTTTGCCTGTCTCGATTTAAAATAATAAATCAATAAAAACAAACCCATATTGGCAATAGTCGTGGTACTTGGACAAATTTAAATTTCAAAATCCAAACCTGTTCCGTAGATAAGTTTAAACTTCAAAACCCAAATAAGTTTCGATAATTGAAAAAGTGAAAAATTCCATCTTCTGTTCTCATCAGCAAGTACCCAGAAAAATTTGGTATGTTTCACCTCAAAATATTTAGGAGGACTGATAGACGCACATGGTTTCTCAGCTCCTAGCTACCCCATACTCGTGCTGCTAGAAATAACAGCCGTTTTTATGGGACTAATATTTAGCTCAACAAAAGGAGCCATTATACGATATATATAGAGTTATAAACTGAAACTGTCTTTTACAATTAGTACCAAGGCTATTGCCAATATGGGTTTGTTTTTATTGATTTATTATTTTAAATCGAGACAAGCAAACTGTATTAATCTAATTAGTATTTTTCAATCTAGCTAACTTGGTTATTTGCAATACAAACACTTATATGATTGTATTAGTGTTTATCATATATATTAATTTATATTAACTTGTATTTCACGGCTCAGAAATACTTCTTTCTTTGAGCTATTTAATTGTAAAAGACTGTTTGAGTTTATAACTCTATATATATAGTATATATATATGAATATATACATGTATATATATATATGAATTTTTGTAAAATTGTAGTATTCTCAACATGAAAGGTAGCTGTAAACAGCTGAATACTATATGTATAGTAAAATGTCTGTAGGCTTAAGATATAACCTCATATTGAATGGAGAGCAGGAGAGAAAGGAAGAGAGAGTCTGAAGTATATTTTAGTTCCTCTCGCTATCACCTCTCCCTTGTTATTACCACTGCTGCTGCTCTTATTATTAATATTCGATGAGGGCGGTGGATTGGCAGTATTGGTAGAGGATCGGACGCCATGCCTTGCAGCATAGAGTTTCGCACCTTTATGGTCTGAGTTCAAATCCCGCCGAGGTTAACTTTTCCTTTCATCCTTACGGGGTCGATAAAATAAAGTACCAGTCACGCACTGGGGTCGATTTAATAGACTTTCCACTCCTCCCCAAATTGCTGGCCTTGTGCCTATATAAGAAATCATTATTAATATTTGATGATGGCGGTGGATTGGCAGTATAGGTAGAGAGTCGGGTTACATGCTTTGCAGCATAGAGTTACGGTCCTTTATGGTCTCAGTTCAAATCCCGCCGAGCTTGACTTTGCCTTTCATCCTTATGGGGTCAATAAAATAAAGCACCAGTAATGCACTGGGCTCAATTTAATCGACTTTCTCCTTCCCCCCAAATTACTGGCCTTGTGCCTATACAAGAAATCATTATTAATATTTAATAACAAAAACACAGCAGCAACAAGTACAAAGACAACAACAACAACGACAATGACAATGATAATGACAACAATGATAGCAAAGAAACGATGATGACACACAAAAAAAAAACGATAATGACAACAACATCATCACAGTATCAACAACAACAAAAACATAGCAACAATAACAACAATATGGATTTGTAAGAGTGTACAATTTAACATAATAGATTCCAATGCTTCACACAGTTTATATGCATTAAATCATATATTTCACTGAGTGAAAATTGTAAAAGAAGTGATGATAACTGAGGACACAGGACAGTTTTAGTAGATGATTATTGCTGATGCATGTTACCTTTCAGATCCACAAGAAACTCTTCTGCATACCCTTGTGGCAAAAGTAATAAATCAATTATTAATGTAACAATAAGTTAAGTTCTACAGAAATGAAAGCAGTGACGGCAGCTGGCTGAATTGGACATAAAAATGGCAAATTCGATGACCTTAATGAACAACTGATAAAAGTAGATATATAGCTTGAACTGACATGGGTCTAAAGAACTTCAGTTCCGCATACTAAATACATATAAGATAAGCTTTGACAAATATTAAAAAAAGGGGTTTACAAGACATGTTGTTGTGGTCACAAGTATGAAAATACACTCTTGACAGGTGCAATGTGCCCAAACATGGAAGATCCGAACTCCCACAATCATCATCCCCATTTCTCTCACCCTCCCCATCTCTCTATATAGTGAGCAAAGGGGGTCCCACGTGCTGGCTGCCCCACAGCCCAGCAGACAGAATGGAGAAGGCGTTTCCCCAGAGGATGGTAAGGGAGATGCGCTGGAAGAGCCATTCCATCAAAGCAAAGTATAAACCTACAAGACAGGCTACATGTAGGCAACTAGAAATGACAAATGAATTAACTTCAAATATTACATTGTTTTATAGATTGAAGGATATACTAAATAGTGTAGTTTTAGAATATTTCTAATAAGATATGATACTCATGATTGAGTAGCTTTGATTATAAACATGCTCGCTCAAGGTTGACAGAGTTGAAAAATAGAGACAAAAATGTATGGGTTATACATTTGATGGTCAAATCAGTCGGAAGTGTGAAAATATGTCATGGATGTAAGACATTTGTAGTGAAGTGTTATGGAATGATGTGAAGGAATGATGTGAAGGAAGAAAGATAGAGTGTGGGGTGTACACTGGTTTGATGGGATTTAACAAAGTAATGTAAGGGTGAAAAAGGGTTGTCGTAATCTTGGATGAGGTGCATGAGGATATGGAGTTGGTAAGAATCATAACTAAACCATGGCGAAGAGAGTAGAGGATAAATGTGACTAAAAATCAAGGTAGTGCTCTATGCATTGGAAGAAGCATGGTGGGCATAAAGGAAGTACACCCTTGAAAAAACTTTCCAAATACAAGCCGAAAATGCTAGGCAATTGCAGTTGGGTTTTACTGTCCATTATATATATATATATATATGTATATATGTATACATACATATATATATTTATATACATACATATATATATAAATATATATATATATATATATATACATATATATACATACATACATATACACATAAATATATATATATATATATGTGTGTATATATATATAAAGTTGTATTCCTGTCTGTTTGTTTGTTCACGAACACCTCCTATGGTTTTGGAGATAGACCCCCATAACTATATATAATCTGAAAATACATTGCCCAGGGTACTTGGATAAGTATATTTCATTTTAATCAAAGAGTTCCCCAGGGGCACAAAACCCCTGAAAATGTTTTGCCTTCGATTTATATGAAATTTAAACCATAGGTAAATGACAAGATATGATGCCTATTCACAAAAGTTTTGAATTGATATTTTGAGAAAAATTATTTACAAGAAACAACATAAGAATAAGATTTAATAATGTAATTTTGATTTGATATATTACAAAAAATTATGTTTTCCAATTCTTCATGCATTATATTTTATATTGAGTAATATTGAAATGCAGAGTTTTTCTCCATAAATTATATCACTGATTTAAAATCAATCATCATTTTTTTACAAAAAGAATGTGTGAAACGCAGCAAGGCGCAGGTAATTCGGCTATATATATATATATATATATCATCATCATCATCATCAATTTACGTCCACGTTTGCAAGGGTGGGGCGGGTCCTATTCAGCACAACATCTCTCCAGTTATCACAGTCCTTTGTCATCTCCTCCGTGAGTTTCAGTGATCTGAGGTCTGCTCTCACCACCTCCACCCATGTTTTTCATGGTCGTCCTCTACTGCGTCTTCCTTCTACTGGGATTTCTTGGCACTTCTTTACCCAGTGGTCATCCTCCATGCATATCACATGTCCATACCATCTCAGTCTTCTCTCCTGCACACCACAACTTATCCCTCTTATACCCAGTTTCTTTCTCAACTCATCAAGCACATTGACATATAGAATATATATATATATATATATATATATATATATATATATATATATATCATCACTGTTTAAGTTCTTATTTTCCATAACAGCTCAAGCAGATCTTCTTTTCTTCTTGAGTTTCTCTTTTTCGAAGGTGATGTATTCATTTTGCTTTTTCTAATGTCTAGAATATATATGGCTTGCCACACCTGCGTAAACATCCATGCGACTGGTGTTGTCCAAGGGAAAGACAATGGCCAATACAACATGGCCCCAGTGATGTCACAACTCATTTCTACAGTGGAATAAACAGGAGCAATATGAAATAAAGTGTCATTCTCAAGGACACAATGCACCATCTGGTCCCACAATTGAACTCACAATCTCTTGATTGTAATTCCAGTGCTCTAAACACTAAGCCACACATCTTCGCTGCAGAACATAAACAACACTAATCACAACTGCCTCAGAGGACCTTGGAAGGTAAAAGTCATTACCCTTTCCTTCATACCTAATAAGTAATAAAAGAATTTAAAACAAAGTTGAAAACAGATCAGGATTACAATTTACTACATTTTTTTATTTCTTGAATATTCAGCATTACAATCTGAAGATTTGACAGCTGAAACTGCAACAATTTGTAATTGAGATCTGCTTGGAAATTTATTATATATTTGTATTGCAGTGGCGGTGGATTGGCAGTATCAGTAGAGGGTCGGACGCCATGCTTTCAAGCATAGTTACGTCCCTTTACGATCTGAGTTCAAATCCTGCCGAGGTTGACTTTGCCTTTCATCCTTATGGGGTCGATAAAATAAAGTACCAATAATGCACTGGGTAATTGCTGGCCTTGTGCCTAAAGTAGAAACAAGTATTTGGAAGAAGGGTCTTTGGTATAACATTACTCAATAGAGTGCATAGCTCGGGGATAAGAGAGTCACTCCAGGTAGAGCCCCTACTTCTCCAAATTGAGAGATTACAGCTCTAATACTATGGGCATGTAGTTAGAATGTCTCAGGAAGGAATCGCTAAACAGATTTTAGGAACAAAACCAACTGGCAGGAGACCCAGGGGCAGTCCCCAAACAAGGTGATTGGATGACATCCATGAGCTTGGCTGGTCTCGTGTGGTGATCCAGCTGGATCAGTTGGAGATGGTTGCTTCTGACAGGAGCCCCTGGAGGGAGTGTTTGAGGACTCTACCCCCATGACCCTCTCAGGAATAAGTGGGTGAAGAAGAAGAAGAAGTATTGCACTCATCTCATTGTTGTCTTTTCATAATTCTTGTTGCATGCAGGTTAATACAAATATCCACACTGTAAACGTGGTTGGTGTTAGGAAGGGCACCAAGCCGTAGAAAACCTGCCAGACAGTCCTATACGAGGGAGACATGGCCACCCGACCAATCTTGCCTCAAGTAGGACAATTCTCGTCTAAACCCATGCTAGCGTGGAAGATAGATGTTAAACGTTGATGAAGATGATGATGAGTGGTCAGATTGATAGTATGACATGATAATAATCACCCAGCCCACCCTGTAAAGTGGGCATGATGGAAACATGACAAAAACACCCATTCCAACCTATAAAGTGGTTGTGTTGAACACATCACAAAAGTGCCTATCCACAATGTAAAGTGGTCATTTTAGTAACAAAACAAAAGCGCCCAATCCACACTGTAACGTGGTCATGTTGGTGACACAACAAAAAGTGCACAGTCCACACTCTAATGTGGTTGTGTTGGTGACATAACAAAAAGTGTCCAGTCCGCACTGTAAAATGGTCATTTTGGTGCCATGATAACGGTCCACACTGTAAAAGGCACCCAGTCCACACCTAAATGTTGTTGGCATTCGGAAGAGCATCCAACTGTAGAAACCAAGCCAGAAACGGTTCTCTGTGAAGAAGTTATGATTTCTCTCACAACAGGACAACCTGTCTAACCCATGCTAGCATGGAAAATGGATGTTAAACGATGATATATATATATATATATATATATATGCTGTCAACCCTCCCTGTCCCTCATTCACAACCCCTTAGATAATTAATAGTATTAGTAAAATTAAATATGCATCTATGGTTGTATTGCTGTAACTAATTAATTAGTTACATAGGTGTCATGTGCTACAAACTAAATTAAAACAACACAAATGTTTCTGCATTCAATCAAATTTAGTTGAATGCATTTCTCATTGAATTAGTAGAGACAATTAATTAGGAGTTATGTACATAAGACCATCATATGGCATCTGGTGTCCATTCACTACTTTCACCCATTATGAATTATTCTTTAGAATTCAAGAATTCACTATTCACTCTGGTAAGTCCCCCAGACTATGATAGCTGCATGAGAATTCTGATATGTCTTGATTATCACATATGTAACTATTAAAATATACCTAAATTTACTGAAGTATGGGAATATTGAAAGACATTCATATTGTCTTTACAAGAAACTACAGACAATATGTATATATATATATATATATATATATATACAGGTATGTACATCTATAAATATATACATGTAAATATATACACAAACACACACGCACACACACACACACACACATATATATATATATATATTATGTATAATTGTTTCTACTTTTGGCACAAGGCCAGCAATTACCCAGTTCATTACTGGTACTTTATTTTATCGACCTGGTAAGGATGAAAGGCAAATTTAACCTCAATGGGATTTGAACTCAGACTGTAAAGGGACGTAACTATGCTGGAAAGCATGGCGTCTGACCCTCTACCGATACTGCCAATTCAATGATGTGTATGAGTGTGTACATGCATACATGACATGTATATATATATATATTTGTGTGTGTATGAATGTATGGGTGTGTTTTTGTATCTATATATATATGCTTCCAAATATAAACAAATAATCATGTGTATATATGTGTGTATGTGTGTGTGAGTGTATGTAAGATGGATGTGTGTGTATATACATACATATATATATATATGTCAGGTCACCACTTGGTGCTACTGGTAACATGTATCCCAGTACAACCTGTCTCATGGTCGGGTCGTTGGCGACTAAACTGGCAACCCCACCAAGGTTTCTTGGTGTGTGTATATACATACATATATATATATTATGTCAGGTCACCACTTGGTGCTACTGGTAACATGTATCCCAGTACAACCTGTCTCATGGTCGGGTCGTTGGCGACTAAACTGGCAACCCCACCAAGGTTTCTTGGTGAGGAGGGTGACTTTGGGCATCCTGCAGGACTAAAAACAAAACCTGTCAAAGGGCAAACAGCTCTTAAGAGTCAATGGCCATCCAGAATCACCGGGAGAGATGACCCCTTAGCCTTTGTCAAGGCAGAATTCTAGGAGAAGGAAAACTCTGATATAACACCTGCAACCCTGATGGTATCCAATGATGTTGACTTGTTCTTCTTTTTGGTAAATATCATCTTGGTTAAGAGAGTGGGACTGGCTTTGTGCAGTGCCTTTGCTCACTATAAAAGCTTCACGGCACAGGCATTGCTTTATATCTGGAGATCTCTCTGCACTTGTCGTCACATGGTACCATGGGCCCAGCACTATGTGTCAATAATTGTCACAAGTGTTTGTACCAGAGTTCTCAAGTCGCTGGCTGGACTAAAAAGTCAGTCGTTCAGCGCATCGGTAGAGGTTCTCCTACATGGATATGAAGTAGTGGCCGTACTCGAAAACGAGTTGGCAGCCACCATATATATATATATGGAGGCACATGGCTTAGTGGTTAGAGCATTGGCCTTGCAATCGAAAGGTTGTGACTTCAATTCTCAGACCGGGTGATGTGTTGTTTCCTTGAGCAAGACACTTTATTTCACATTGCTCCAGTTTACTCAGCTGTAGAAATGAGATGATAGGGACTGGGGTCCCTATCATTCCACTGCAAAGTGGTCGTGGAGGTGCCACGGAAAAAAAAGCACCCATAACTCACTGTAATGAGGTTGGTGTTAGGAAGGGCATCCAGCTGTAGAAATCAAGCCAGATCAGTTCCCGTCCCACCCTTGCAAGCAGGGAAAAGTGGACGTAAAATGATGATGATGATGATGATGATGATGATGATATATATATCCAGGGAGTGTAACTTGGAGTTACAGTAGGTTCACTCGGGTAAGCACTCCATATTTAGGTTCACTTCAGTGGCGAGGTGTAGAGCTATATAGAGTGTATTATTGTGAAAAGATAGCAAGGACGATTGGTTACTCCTTCATTACATTTATTGGTAGGTGACGCGCGTTGGTGTTTCGCTACTGATCAGCTCAAGGTTCAATCTGTATCCATCTTACCCGACTGACAGACCCCTTGAAATGCTAGTAGAAAATGAATACATGCTATATGATAAAGTTAGAAGTTCATATGTTGGTCAATAAAGTTTGTTTTGATTGGTGGAATAGTTCATCGGGATGTTTTTGCCTGTAGTGTATGTGGGGGTGGATGTGATGATAAGATGGTGGTGACGGTCGCAGGCTTAGGTGGGCGGTCATGGTGGATTGTCGTTAGATTAGCTTATATTTGTGGCTGATTATTGTGTGTAGTGTGGGTGTGGTGTTGTTGTTTATGGTAATGGTGTTTATGGTGGTGTGATGGATATGTTAATGGTGTCAAATTGAATAAGGAGATACATACTTAGATACTTAGTCTGACAAAAACGTTGTATACATTACACATGTGCATATATATATATATGTATAGAGAGAGGGGCAGAGCCAGTGGAGCTAGCGTTGTACATAGAGAGGGCGTGGGGGGGGGGAGCCAGTGGAGATGGCGTTGTACATAGAGGGGGGGAGAGCCAATGGAGATGGCGTTGTACATATAAATATACTTACACACAGACACACACACTTGCGTTGTTTAGAGAGGGATGATATGTGTTGGTGATGTTAATGATGTTAATGATTGTTGAAGTATGGAGATGTGCCATTTGGTAGTGTTGTGTGAGACAAAATATATACAGGATCGAATTTTACGATGGGTTACAGGTTAAAAAGTGACATAGGGAACACGGGGAAAACAAGGCTGTGAACGTATAGCGATGTGTGTGGTAGTGGCGGTGGTGGTGGTGGCGATGGGGTGATGTGTTCAACAATATATTTACATGATCGGATGTTACGGTGGTTTATAAGGTAAAACCTGACAGAGAGGGCAGATATAACAGAGTGGTTCTGGGAGGGAGGGGTGATATGTGTTGGTGATGTTAATGATGTTTAATGATTGTTGAAGTATGGAGATGTATCTGGTGGTGGTGATGGTGGTGTGTGCGACAGAATATTTACAGGATCGAATTTTACGAAGGATTGCAGGTTCAAAAATTGACAGTGAACACAAGGAAACAAGGTTGTGGATGAGGGATGGTAGACATATAGCGATGTGTATGGTGGCGGTTGGCGATGGGGTTATATGTTCGACATTATATTTACAGGATCGGATGCTACTATGGTTTACAATGTAAAAAAACCTGACAGAGAGGAGAGATAGAACACAATGGTACTGAGGTTAGGGGTGTATGGCGATGTGTCTTTTGGTGGGGGTAATGGATGCGACATGATATTTACAAAATCTGAACTTACAAAGGTTTACATGTTATAAAACAAATGCTCTGAGATTGAACTTCTGACTTTATCATATAGCATGTATTCATTTTCTACTAGCATTTCAAGGGGTCCGTCCAGTTGCAGATTACAGAGTTGGGTAAGATCGATACAGATCGAACCGTGGCGAAACAGTGGCAAAACGCGCGTCACCAACCAATAAATGTAATGAAGGAGTAACCAATCGTCCTTGTTATCTTTTCACTATAAATATATATATATATATATATATATATATATATATATATATATATATATATATATATATATATATGTGTGTGTGTGTGTGTGTGTGTGTGTATATATATATATATGTATATATGAAAAAAGTTTGTCCTTCATCAGTGATCTTCCAACTATCATAGGCATTTCATCGCTTTAAAGACCATATACCTCTGGTTGGTGCGAGCAACGGCTAAAAAAAGTCGTTGGGACACGTAAATAAAGGGGACACGAGGGTAAACAAACAAAATGGTGAAGCAACAGAAAGTGAGGAAGAAGGGGACAAGTCCCAGATTCCTATGAATTTAAGTTCGGTGAAATCGTGAACGAGAGAATAAAGACCATCAAACCTGGTTGAAATGTGAGCAAGGAAGGAATTTCGCAGAGGTCTAACGGGAGGAAGAAGGGGTCTGGTCTGCGAATTCGGTAAACATAAGTTCTGTGAAATTGTAGACGAGAGAGAAAAAATTCCGACCAGCTTGGCCGAGAATGTGAGAGAAAATAGCTACTCACAGGTCAAACGGGAAGAAAGAGGAGGAGGAGGAGAGGTAGTGACAGAGAATGAGTGAGTGAAGGGTGAGGAAGAGGCTAACAGAGAAAGAGACTGCTAGAAAGGGTAAAGATACATAGAACGAAAAAGACGGTGTAGCAGCAGAGGAACAAATATGTGTAAATATATATATATATATATATATATATATATATATATATATATATATATATATATATATTATAGAAGGAGCTTCTACAGGACTAGTACTGTTTCTTCCTGAAGATTTCATCTGAATGAAACAGTACTAGTCCTGTAGAAGCTCCTTCTATAAAATAAAAAAATTTACTCTGCCATGTATTGAGTAACTTACTGTGGTTATCCCCGACTCAACCCGGGACCTACGTATATATATATATATATATATATATGTATATATATATATATATATATATATATGTATATATATATATATATATATAATTTTAGATATATATATATATAACGAAGGAAATGTGGTAAGGAACCAGATGGACCATAACGCACCAAAGTACTCAATTCTTAGGGTAGTAGAGTGGGTAATAGGAACGAGTAGGACCCCGACGGCTGAGCTCAAGCCGTTTCGACGGCTAATTCTGGATATATATATGTATATATATATATATATAATGTAGGAGGTGAGTTTTATTGTAGTACAATACAGCAATGCAGATATCGGATAAGAAGCACTCTACAGTTTGTGGGACTGGAGTATGCATAATATAAGATCAAAAGATGGTTAAAGGAGTTCCATATATTTTATTATGCGCATTTCAAAAACAAACATCATCAAGCAATAATATTTGTGTTTTCATCAGATATGTTATTTCCTATGATATGTTGATTTAAAACTGCACTATCCACAAGTGTTTTTTAGCCTTCATATCATGTTCTCCTGTTTTATCTGATGAAAACACAAATATTATTGCTTGATGATGTTTGTTTTTGAAATGCGCATAATAAAATATATGGAACTCCTTTAACCATCTTTTGATCTTATATTATATATATATATATATATATATATATATATATTTTCCTATATTTTCCTATATTCCTTTCTACAGTTAGGAATACCTTAGTAAATTTATTCAATTCATAAGAATATCTTTGTAAGTGTCCTTTGTATTATTTGAATTGACATAGCAATCCAGAATGATGATGTGACTAATTTAGTCTACATCTCATGTGTTAAGACTTTTCTATGTGCATTACATTCTAAATCATAGAATTATAGTTGTTTCAAGTACTTGCATAATATCTTAGTTAAGAAAAGTACTTTCTCTCTGAGGAGTTGTATATGTGCATATGCAAGTGTGTGCGCATTAATTATATATATATATATAGGATAACAAATTATTGTTATAGGTAATCCAGTTAGAGGTTGTGAGTACTCTATATTATGAATAGTTTTAACATACGGCGTTGTTTGACTCAACAAGAGGTTTCCTTAGTTAGGTGGCGAGTTCACGGGAATTCCTATGGAGGTTATCTTGGAGTAATAATAGTGAAAGGGAAGAATAACATGGTCAACAGTACAAAAAGGGTTTCATTTACAGTATTAACAATTGTTTCATTGATTAGGATGTCTAAAGGTTGCTAATCACTTGAAGTTGTGTCACTCAAACTTAAATACAGTTATTCCGATGATTTGATTAGGCATACACTGTTTTTAAGATTGAATGACATAACTTCAAGTGATTAGCAACCTTTTGACATCCTAATCAATGAAACAATTGTTAATACTGTAAATGAAACCCTTTTTGTACTGTTGACCATGTTATTCTTCCCTCTTTCACTATATATATATAAATATATATATATATATATACACATATATATATATATATATACGTTTATGCTACTATGGAAAATGGACATTAAACAATGATAATGACGATGATATATATATGTGTGTGTGTGTGTGATTGTGTTTGTATGTGTGTATGATTGTGTGTGTGCATAATTGTTTCTACTTTTGACACAAGGCCAGCAATTACCCAGTGCATTACTAGTACTTTATTTTATCGACCCCGTAAGGATGAAAGGCAAAGTTAAACTCGGCAGGATTTGAACTCAGATCAGAAAGGGGCATAACTCTGTGCTACAAAGCATGCTGTCCGACCCTCTACCGATACTGCCAAACCACCACCCTTGTGTGTGTGCATAATATGTGCTAATATGTTGCTATATTATATTATTGTTGTGTGAAATCGTTTTGTGTGTATACCGTCTAACCCATGCTAGCGTGGAAGAACAGATGTAAAATGGTGATGATGATGATGATGATGATGATGATGACTGTATATACCTTATTTTCATATTTTCTTCGACTCTACCCTTACTATTAGTAATCCATCCTGTCATCACTATTATTTCATTAATGTTGACATCATCACCATCATCATGTATATCAAGCACCTTGTCTTCTCTAGTAATTCCATTATCAACCTCCACTAATTTACACACACTTACCTACGTTACTTCCTATTCATTATAACCCCGACCTTCCCTCAAATTTCACTTTATCTTCATCACACTATATACTACGTCTGCTTCTATTTATGTTCCTTTTTCTCTTTTGTGATAATTCCAATTTTCCAAATGAAACAAGAGAGATTGTTCCAATTACAGGGGGATCTGCTAGTTAAGCTTCCCTGTTAAAGTCTATGTTAAGTGTCTGGCAAAGAGATGCAGGGAGATTGTTGAGTCCAAGCTAGCTGATGAACAGTGTGGTTTTCGCCCTGGACGCATAACAGCCAACCAGATATTCACACTGTGGCAGGCCTGTGAAAAATCGTGGGCGTATTGTCATGAAGTATATTCTTGTTTGTTGACCTTGAAAAGGCATGACAATGTTGCGCAGGCCCTACTGTGGAATGTTGTGCAGGCCCTACTGTGGAATGTTGTGCAGGAGTATGGGATTGATGGTCAGCTTCTTGCTGCCCTGATGTCTTTATATGAATGCCCAAGTATTTGTGTTCAGATAAATGGTGCTAAATCAAAACCATTCAATGTGGGAGCCGGACTCCACCAAGGGTGTGTACTGTTACTTCTCCTGTTCATTATTTATAGCCGAGGTTGACTTTGCCTTTCATCCTTACGGGGGGGGGGGGGGGTCGATTCGATAAAATAAAGTACCAGTAATGCACTGGGTAATTGCTGGCCTTGTGCCTAAAGTAGAAACAATTATTTATATGAACAGGATAGACATGCACAGTTGGGTTAGAAATGTTTTTCATTATATTGGATTGGCAGTATCGGTAGAGGGTCGGACGCCATGCTTTGACGCATAGAGTTACCTCCCTGTATGATCTGAGTTCAAATCCCGCCGAGGTTAACTTTGCCTTTCATCCTTACGAGGTCGATAAAATAAAGTACCAGTAATGCAGTGGGTAATTGCTGGCCTTGTGCCAAAAGTAGAAACAATTATATATTGTATGTGTGAACCTACATTATCTACAAACATGTAATACTAATCTAGAAAAAATGATTCCCTCCTTTCAAATCTTTTCTATTTCAGAAATTCTTCCAACAATTTTCAAGCAGTGTGTATTACAACAGCAGCCACACAGCCATTTACCAAACCATACATCATAGTTTCTATACCCCTGTCTCAAGGGGATGGGCTGAGGTGTGGGATCTTTATTGTAGATACAAAGTGATAAACGTGATAAAAGATTAAGGAAGAGAACAACAATAGCATATTGTTATGTTTATCAGTTTTGGTGTAGGAATAAGGTGGTGTTGGTAAATAGGGGGCTGGTTGCAGGGACTGGTCAAATATTCCAGTTATGGTTAGGAAATAACAAGGGATGATATGTGCCTCAGTCAGTTGAGTATTGAATGAGAGATGGGGAAAGTGGGCAACATATATTACAGGCTCGATAAAATAAAGCACCAGTAATACACTGGGATAATTGCTGGCTTTGTAACAAAAGAGAGAGGGCTATAATATATAGAAAGGGCAAGGGTTGTAATATATATATATATATATATAGAGAGAGAGAGGGTTATAATATACAGAAAAAGAGGGGTTTATAATAAAGAGGGGTTTATAATATAGTATTGGTTATCATGGAGCTGTTGGCTATTTATGAAGGTGCCCCCAAAAACCGGTATCTCAGGAACCCGTGTCTGATTTACGTGAAGCATGTTTTATTCCATTTGTATTCTCATTTCAGAGGTAATTTCTTTTCAAAGTATTTTCCCATTATGTGCCATTTTGGCTGTATTAAATTACAGACAAGCACACAATCACAGAGTTTTAGTAGTATATAAATATATATACATACATATGTATATATGTTGCCCACTTTCCCGATCTCTCATTCACTACTCAACTGACTGAGGCACATATATTCATGGACCTTACAACCCATCCCCATTCTCTTTGGTCTATACTATTACCAATCTTCCTCCTCATCCCCAACACCCACTCTTGATAACCTACTTCATATCAGTGGCATAAACATTGGATATCACTAACTACTACTACTACTACTACTACTACTACTACTACTACTACTACTACTACTACTACTACTACTCCTACTGCTGCTGCTGCTGCTGCTGTTGATGATGGTGGTGCTGTTGCCACCACAAAGGTGAAAGTTGTATAGAAGAGAAATGTTACCTCAGCATGGGAATCAATAAGGGTTGCCATTGGAGGAAGTATACTAATTAAAGGAAGGAATGGAATATGAGCTGGAAAAATATGGATATTAAGAAAGTTTAGTGAGCTAAAATAATATTTTTTATGTTTTATTACCTACTACACACACATACACATGGTTTATATCTCTTGCCTGTTTCAATCTGTCCATATCTTTTTTTAATATGGTTGCTCCCATTCAAAGCTCCAAAGAAACTTCCACAAAACTTTTGCCCCTAACCATAAACAGCAATATATTCTGAAACAACTCCACTTCATACACACATATATCATCCTCATCATCATCATCAATTAACATCTATCTTCCACGCTAGCATGGGTTATACGGGTTTGTCCTATATAGAGCTAAGTTGGGTCGGGTGACCATGTCTCACTCATATAGAAGTGTTTCTGGCTGGTTTTCTATGGCTCGATGCCCTTCCTAACACCAACCCCATTGACAGTGTGTGCTGGGTGCTTTTTGCATTGTCTTTTACACGTCCACTTTACAGTGTGGGCTGGGTGTTTTGGGGATAGATTTCTATGGCTGGATGCCCTTCCTGATGCCAACGACATTTACAGTGTGTACTGGGTGCTTTTTGTCGTGACACCTACATGATCAAATTACAGTGTGGGCTGGATGTTCTTTACAGTGTGGACTGGGCACCTTTGTCGTGTCGCCTACACAACCACTCCACAGTGGGGCCTGGTCACTTTTGTCTTGGGACTAGGGACAGTGGACGAGCCTGGGGAAAAATGTGGACAGGGTAGTAGGGGGCTATGTTTACCGCTAAGGGAGATGAATGAGAAGGGAAAGAAGGTTGAGAAGGGTGTTGCCTACTAGGTATAAGCCTTATCCTGAGAATAATAGAGGGCAGGTCTTCTGTAAAACTGCACAGTACCATATATATGTATATATATATATATATATATATGTATATGTGTGTGTGTATATATGTATATATATATATATATACAGAGAGATAGAGAGAGAATGAGAGTGGGAAAGAGAGAGAGAGAGAGAGGGAGTGAGAGAGAGAGAGAGAGGAGGGGGGCGTCTGCAGTGCTGAAACCAAGGAGACCACTAGTCATGGGAGTACTCTAAATCAATTGACAACCAAAGAAGGTACTTTAAATCCTTTTATTATTGGCTACACACATTTCAACTTCAATATTACCAGGTAACACTAAAGTATTGTCAGGGCAATAATTTGGGATTTGGAGAATGCAAGTTCCATATATTATATATGCAGCAGAGAATTATGACCCTTTATGTTCTGAATTGAAATCACGCCGAGGTTAACATCGCTTTTCATCCTTACAGGCTCGATAAAATAAAGCACCAGTAATACACTGGGATAATTGCTGGCTTTGTAACAAAAGAGAGAAGGCTATAATATATAGAAAGGGCAAGGGTTATAATATATATATATATAGAGTGAGAAGGTTATAATATACAGAAAAAGAGGGGTTTATAATATATAGAGAGAGCTGTATTGGTTATCATGAAGCTGTTGGCTATTTATGAAGGTGCTCCAAAAAACCCGTATCTCAGGAACCCGTGTCTGATTTACGTGAAGCATGTTTTATTCCATTTGTATTCTCATTTCAGAGGTAATTTCTTTTCAAAGTATTTTCCCATTATGTGCCATTTTGGCTGTATTAAATTACAGACAAGCACACAATCACAGAGTTTTAGTAGTATATAAATATATATACGTACAGTATATATATATATAACAAAATAAGAATTTAATTTCTCACTCTCATATACCGGGTTACTTAAATGCATCCATAAGTTTTATATTGAATAATAATAATAGTATTTGATTCATTTGTAAGGAGACAGCCTCATTGTTCTATGTCTTTTGATGACCATCATCATCCGTTTGTTATAGCAGTGGCTTTGAGAAACAATCAGCATGTTTCTGGATTATTGTTCTTTGCCACTCACTTGGACTGTTGAAAATATATACTATTTTCTAAAGTATACATCGGTTGATTAGCCTCATTTGCTTACTGAGCGATTTTACAGCTGGTTTAGCAAAGAAATTAAAAACAAAATTTGAATTTTATTTCTCGCTCTCACATAGTTGGTTACATAAATGTATTTATGAGTTTTATATCTTACTAGAGCTTTCGATATTGTTAATACAGTATGCTGATCTGGTGTCACAACAACAAAAGCACCCAGTCCACTGGTAGGTGGCTCATGTTAGGAAAGGCATCTAGCCATAGAAACCAAACCAAATGCATACAGATGCAACCAAATGCATACAGATGCATATGAGCAAGATTTGCTCTCCACACCTGACTAGTCTCATAATGGGACAACCCATCTAATCCAAGCAAGCAAGAACAATGGACATTAAACGATGATAAGGATGATGAGTGGAAAGGGATGATAAGTCTCCAGACCACTGAAGCAACAGTAAATAAAGAGTATTGCTAAAGGGCACAACATGTCACTGTGTGGGCAGGAATCGAACTTCTGACCTTATAATCGTGAGTGGAAGAACCTAACTACATATCTACATAGTTCCAGTAAGAGAAATATAGAAAGATATGTGTGTGTGTGTGTGTGCTCTGTGCAGTTTTATAAAAACTTGCATACGCATATACACATAGATGTATGAACATATGTACATAACTTAAAACTGAGGCACATATCTGCGATTATACAATGAACTGAGAAACCTATTTCAGTATGACCAATGTAATGGAAGTGATTTAGTCCCTGCAAAACCTCATTGCCAAAGATTTTTACCAACTTTTACTTGTATCTATGTTGAGTAGAAGAAATCACTTAGTTTTATTCCACTTGTTCTGTTTTATAACCATTGCCACTACCACCATCACCAGCACAATCCTAAACCAGCCTCATCACCATCCTTATAACCCTTTTGTTTGTCAGTTATTTTTGAATTTGTCCACAATTTTGATGGAGTACTCTAAAATAGGAAAAAATAGAAAAAAAGGACAGACTGAATAAAGTAGAAGAGAAAAAAGTAGAGATAAAGAAAACAAATAAATAAGAAAAAAAAGTAAAAGAGAAATGTAAAAAATACAATAAAAAAGAATAGCATTTTACTTATAGATTGACTTTGAAGCAAATTAGTCAAATCCTTCTTCACACCAAGAAAAATATTTTCTGGTCAATTGAATTTAATTTTTGTCGATGTCCAAATCTCTGATATTTAGAACAAACCTTTGAACTCCGGTCTTCCTTCAACTGATCTAGTAATGGTTTCTCCTTCTCTCTTTCTCTCTCTCCTGTCTATATATTTGTCTATATAACCAGCTAGCCACACACACACACACATGCACATATATATATGTATGTATATATATATATATATATATATATATATATATATATATATATACAGAGAGAGAGATCATGCCGATTGAGTTTGCAACATAAATATATACTCAAACATATACATACTTGCAATTACATCTATATATATATATATATATACACACACACATATATACATATATATATATATACATATATATTTATATATATATATATACATATATATATACACATATATATATATATATATATGAATGTATGTATGCATTTGTGTGTGAATGAGTGAGAGAGGAGGTATGTCTTTCCTGTTTAGTTTATGTTAATGCTTACTGACTTCTCACCTATAAAGTAATAGGTAAATCATAGATTCTAAATGCCATAGTTTACCTGAATGGATTTCAATATAAAGACATTTACTCATTTTTAATCTTTTCTATATTTTGTTTTGTTTTCACACCCATCAGCCCTGTCTCATCACAATGCTATTCATTCTGAATTGCAATGGATGAATGCAGATAACGTTTTCAGTCATTCTGGTCAAACTGTCAGTAGCTTAAGTTAAAAAATTATGATGTCTTTTGGCCAAAGTGCTGAAACCTTTTCCAGCTTACTTTTCTATTGCTTAGCTTTCTGCCACAACTTCCAGGTCCATCACTAATCATTTAATGTATTGGCAGTATCGGTAGAGGGTCGGACGCCATGCTTTCCAGCATAGTTACGTCCCTTTACGATCTGAGTTCAAATCCTGCCGAGGTTGACTTTGCCTTTCATCCTTACGGGGTCGATAAAATAAAGTACCAGTATTGCACTGGGTAATTGCTGGCCTTGCGCCAAAAGTAGAAACAATTATTATTATTATTATTTACCACACAGAATGTTGGATTGACACTATCAGTAAAGTGTCGGACAACATGGTTTGCAGCATCGAGTTACAGTCCTTTACATTCTGAGTTCAAATCCCGCTGAGGTTAGCTTTGCCTTTCATCCTTATGGGGTCGATAAAATAAAGTACCAGTCATGCACTGGGTTTGATTTAATCGACTTTCCCCTCCCCCCAAATTACTGGCCTTGTGCCTATACTAGAAACACACAGGGTGGTAGATTGGCAGTATTAGTAACATTTCTGATATGCCTTACTTTATATATGTACAAGCCTTTACATTTTGAGTTCAAATTCTGCTGAGGTTAGCTTTGAGTTTCATCATTATGGGGTTGATAAAATAAAGTACCAGGCTGATTGTCTTCACTTTCCTTTCCCCAAACATTGTTAGCCTTGTGCCTAAATCAGAAACCATAATTATTCATCACACTATTCAATTATTTCCATTGGCATTATATGTATTTCTTGCTTGGCTATTTCTGTACTTTCTGCACAGAATTGATTGAGAGCTTTAAAATAAGATGTTGTCACTTCAAAAGCTCTCTACATTCCAGAACCACATCATGAGACTTATGACTGGCAAGCAACTCAACGACCGTATCTGTATCAGTGAGCTGCTCAACATTACCAGACTTAGACCAATTACATCAATTGTCAAGTGAAGAGTACCCAAACTATATGGTCATATAAAAAGATCAACTCGTGATGTGAGTAAGTTATGCCTGGAAGGAAGGTTGGCTGGTAAGAGAAGCAGAGGCCGGCAGCAAAAACGATGGCTTGATAATGTCAACCTATGGACTGGACTTGATCTTTGCTCTTTAAACTCTGCCGTTGGTGATCAAACTGTGTGGAGAAAATTATCTCATGTTGATGCGCAGTCTGCAACTGGCGGGGTCTAGTGCCAAAGTAAATTATAAACCTTCACAGCTGTTTTTAAGACATTTTCAATGAAATTCCCCAAACTATTTGAAAAAGTAGCCATTTCCTTCAATTCATCGTAAATGAAGAATGATATGTTGAGCATTTGATAGTGCTTTGTAAAAGCTGTATCACACAGATGTATCATACTTCTGGGTGTAGGTTATTTTCCTATTGTTGATGATTTTCAATATTATCTCATTAAGCAGTATAATCTAAAGATAGAAAGAGGGTTTCGTGCAAGCTGACTAAATTTACATTGGTTCCTCACCCTTTGGCATCTAAGCCAGTCGTATCCGGCCAGAATTTTCTCACCTCTTTCTGTTCAAACCAGCTGTAACCAACCATTCATACTGATGTTAAGGTATTGTTCTCAAAATAAATATGAAAATCTCATAGATTCGATATTATGTGAGATAATTATGCGAGATAACGCCTTTACCCTGGAAATGCAATAGTATCTATAGAGCAATGTAAATGCTAAATGGTTAAATTGGTCTGTTTAAGGTGATAAGCTGAATTGTCATACAGAAACTTTAAGAGAACATTCTTTCCTTTTGTTTCATGACCACCAGTTTGTTTCCTAAATATATACCAACAATACAGGTGCTTTATTTTATCAACCAAGTAAGGATGAAAAGGAAAGCTAGCTCCAACAGGATTTGAACTCAGAATGTAAAGGGCCGTTACTTTATGCCACAAAGCATATTGTCCGACGCTCTACCGATACTGCCAAAATAGATTATAACATATGCAGAAATACAGAAATTTGGTGAAGAATGGATTAATAAATTATATTGAACACAATACTTGATTGCTAATTTATTTTCTATATTCTGGGAGGATGAAGAACTAAGACAACCCCAGCAAGATTTAAATACTGAGAATAATAACAACAACATAAAAATAAACAATAACAATGGTTTCTAATTTTGGCATAAGGCCAGCAATTTGGGGGTTGAAAGGAAAGTTAATTATTTTGATCTCAGTATATGAATGGCACTTTATTCTATCAACCTTGGAAGGATGAAAGGCAAAGTTGACCTCAGAGGGATTTGAACTCAATGTAAATAGCCTGAACAAATAGCGCAAAGCATTTCTCCAATGCTTTAATGAATCTGTCAATCTTAACTATAATAAAGAAAGGAGAGTGGGACTGCATCCAGAATATATTTTTTTACCCCGTTTGTAAAATAAGTTGGATTACTTTGAATAAATAATTGTTTCTACTTTAGGCACAAGGCCAGCAATTACCCAGTGCATTACTGGTACTTTATTTTATCGACCCCATAAGGATGAAAGGCAAAGTCAACCTCGGCGGGATTTGAACTCAGATCGTAAAGGGACGTAACTATGCTGGAAAGCATGGTGTCCGACCCTCTACCGATACTGCCAATCCACAAATAATGAATGAATATTACATAATTTATGTACTAAATTTCGTAACTCTTGATTAAATATATTTTATTGCTTATTTAAAGATTCACTTCTTTAAAATTTTCAAATGTCAACACTTCCGGTTATATTATAACACTCGGTGCCCCAGCATGGCCTCAGCCGGATGGCTGAAACAGGTAAACGAGTAAACGAGTATCACATATATTTCTGTCACTAATTTTCTCCTAATGCCGTTTATATATAATATCGTCTTTTTTAAATGTATCATGGATTACTTTACTGATTACAGAAGAGAGTGTAACACTGTCTCTCTTCAATTTCTGTGCATATTCTCAATTACGATTATATTTGACATATATCTACATGGATATATATTAGTGCATCCCAAAAGTCAGCTCAAAAGTGACACAGAGGAGACTGAGGTTAGCTGGACATGCTCACCGACATCCAGAGTTGACATTGCACTCAGTACTCCTTTGGGAGCCCCTACATGGACACACTAGAAGAGGAAGACCAAGGTTAACGTATGTTGATGCCCTCAGGACAGACACTGGTCTGTTGGAGATGCAGGACATGGCAGCGATAATGAGGGACAGAGACCACTGGAGAGAACTCGTCCATGGATCTATGTATTAGTGTATAATATTAGGAACACTACACATGATAGCAGAAAACCACCCGAAGGGTTGTTTTTCTGCTAGTCCTTAATAATATTGCCACACACATGACAAATAAGAGCACTGTGCAGTAGGTAAATAAGAAGCTATATATTAATATATTGTTGGAATCTTTCTGGTCCTAACCAGTGGTTAGGAATAAACAGCAAAACCACTCTGGCCGGGGCCACAAACTTAGCTAGTACCAACACAAAAAAATGTTCATTTTATAGGCAAACATTTGGCTATGTGGTTAAAAAGATTACATTGCAGTTACATGAATTCAGGTTCAGTCCCACTACATAACGCTAAGCAAGTGTTTTCTACTCATATGCCTTGTGAGTGAAACCTGGTTGAAGGAAACTGTAGAGAAGCCCATCATATATATATATGCATACATATATATATATATATATATATATATATATATATATATATATATATATATATATATATATATATATATATATATATATATATATATATATAAAATATAGAGGTTTACATTTACATAAACTAGACAGAGCCATAGATATATATATATATATATGTTTTTGGCAACCATTCACGGTGTGGCTCAATGACGAATTAATTAATTAAATAATCAACAATCAGAGCAATATATAAGAAAGTAAGTCCATAGAACCATTTGATAAAATATATACAGTATTTCATCTCCCAATCAGCATAATCAATCACATAATAAATCAATTAAATGAGGCTATAAGTTTAAAATGTACCTATGAAGAAACAATAGAGAAATAAATGATAGCTATTTTATCCGCGATCCACAGCCACAGAAGATTTACCTAGTATTTCTAATAGCCCGTAGACAATTATTAGCCATTTTGAACTCGTTTCTGGTGGGGATCATTTAAGAAAAATCTTTGTACAATTGAGTTTGTTTATTGATGATTTCGAAACTCGTTGATTTATCCATGATCAGATATTTCCAAAAAGCGAATGAAACCTCCGGGGGTAGAAACATGATTTTGGTATGTTTATGCACATTTTTTCTTCTAACTTTGATTTTGTACCTAATTGTGTATGGTTAACTATATGTCTAGTCAATTTCTACGGGCTATTAGAAATACTAGGTAAATCTTCTGTGGCTGTGGATCGCTGATAAAATAGCTATCTTTTATTTATCTATTGTTTCTTCATAGGTACATTTTAAAATTATAGCCTCGTTAAATTGATTTTTTATGTGGTTGATTATGCTGATTGGGAGAAGAAATACTGTATATATTTTATCAAATGATTCTATGGACTTACTTTCTTATATATATATATATATATAAGAATGGGCCCGAACTATGCCAACCTTTTTGTTGGCCATGTTGAGCCCAAATCTTTGCCCAGTACACCCCCCCCCCCCCACGCCCGAACTGTACGGTCGTTACATTGACGACTGTATCGGAGCCACGACCCTCACCCGAGAACAGCTCGACTCCTTTCTCTCCTTCTTCTGATCCTTCCACCCCTCCCTCCACTTCACCACCTCTATCTCCACCACCCACGTCCACTTCTTAGACATCTCCGTCGCCTTCGACCCCTCCCACCACTCCCTCGTCACCTCCGCCTTCTTCAAACCCACCGACTCCCACTCTTACCTCGACTTCACCTCTTCCCACCCCACCCACACTAAACACTCCATTCCCTACTCCCAACTTCTCAGGATCCGCCGCCTCTGTAGCCGAGATTTCATCCGCAGAGGTTACCCCCCTCTCTCGTCCACACCGCTCTCACCCGCGCCCGTGCTGTCCCCCGCTCCACCACCCTCACCCCACGCCACCGCACACCCACCCACCGTCTCCCCTTCCCCATCACCTACCACCCCTCCACGTTACCCCTCCACCGCACCATCCGCCGCCTCTTCCGACGGCTCCAGTCCGACCCCTCCACCTCCCACATCTTCCCAACCCCACCACTCCCCTCCTTCAAACGCGCACGCAATCTCCGCACCCTCCTCGTCCACAGCTCCCTATTCCCCAACCCACGCCCTGTTCCCCCCCCCCCGGTTCCTTTCCCTGTTCTAGGCCCCGCTGCAACACCTGTACCCACATCACCAACACCACCACCTTCCAGGGTCCCAACGGCCACTCTCTCTCGGTCTGGCATGCCTTCCGCTGCACCTCCTCCAACCTAGTCTACGGACTTCGTTGCACGGAGTGCAGCGCGACTTATGTCGGACAGACAGGGACGTCGCCTGGCGGACCGATTCACGGAGCACCTCCGGGATATTCGTCTCGGAGGCAGTTCCCCCATCGCCCGCCACTTTGGTGGTCTTGGACATTCCGCACGCCATCTCACAGTCTGTGGCCTACTCCAGTGCCACGGAACACCCGCCAATCGCCTTACGGTCGAACAACGAACTATCTTCATCTTACAGACCCACACTCCCCCCGGCCTCAACTCCCCACCCTTATTCCTTTAGCCTTCGACCGCCCCCTCCACCCACACTTATCCCCCACTAACACCTCCATTCCACCCCTCATCTGACCACCCTTCCCCAACTAACATACTAACATCCCTCCCCTCTTCTACTCCTCCCCCTCCTTATCACACCCACACACCCACCGGCACATATATACACGCGCTCACACTAAACACACACCCTACTACCACCACTAACCCTCACCCCCACACCTCTCACCCCCACACCTCTCACCCCCACACCTCCATCCCACCACCCCGCAACTAACCTCACTAACACCCCCTAACCCCAAGCACACGAACACACGCACCCACTTACACCACCCACCCCACACGCAACTAACATCACTAACACCCCCAACCCCATGCACACGTACCCACACACCCTCGTACACCACCAACTCTACACACCCTACCACCACTAACCCCCACTCACACCTGCATTCAACCCCTCCCCACTCCCGTATACTAACACCCACTAACATCTCTTCATCAAACTACACACACACCAGTACACCACACCCCATCCATAGAACCACACACACCCTTCTCTCCCCGCTCCACCCACACCCTCGCTCCACACTCACTCATCCCACTAACACCTCTACTAATACACAGACACACACTCCTCACTCCAACTTTCACACCTACCCATCCTCGCCCCTTTACCATTCCACCGACTGCTGCTATGCCCTCTGACCACCTCCCAGCACAAACAGACACACAGCACTCCCACTGCTTGACCACTTCCTGTTGCGCGCGTACCCCACATCTCTCCTCTTCCGACCATCGCTTCATGGAATACCCACACGCAGAAATTGACCAACAACGAATCCACTAAACATCTTCGGAATTTACCTACTTTTCAACCATCCTCTTACGTAATCACCTATATAACTCACCCACACACACACCCTAAACAAATTTTTTCTCCACACGCCACCTACACCCACAACACACTTAAACCCCACACACACGTGCTTTCCACCACATATTTACACCCTCAGCCTCCTGATTCCTCTCCCCCACCCCTCTATCCACACACGCACAGACACTCCAACCCACAAACCCCTCCCACACACACCTCTTCTTGAACATGCAACCCCGTTCTTCCCCCAACCCTTAATTTCACATACACACACACACACACACACACACACACACACACACACACACACACGCACACCTACACACACACACCACCTTCAGCCCTCCCCGCTCGGACACCCCGTCTCCCTCTCCCCACTCCACCCGCCACCACCCCTACACACCCCACACCCTTCCACCACCTGTTTTACCCCCCTTTTAATTTCAGTTTATTTTGATCATGCCTTTATATTTAAATTTATCTCATTCCTTGTATTTTGATCATGCTTTATTTTTATTTTTATCTTTATTTTTTATTTTTTCATTCGCACCGTTTCCTTTCCCTATATGTCTCTCCACCACTCCCCTACACACCCTTTGAACTCTGTTCCCACACACTTCTCACCTGAGGAAGGGCTTATGCCCGAAACATCGTCCCCCACCAACACCCCACTCTCCAGAGCGTGAAATTAATAAACATTCGTTGTACTGCCTCTCTGTTTTGTCTCTGTTCAAATTTTTCCATTATATATATATATATATATATATATATATATATATATATATGTTTGTATGGGTTTACAGAACATTTATTATAATGTTCGGTTTGTTTGTATATATATATATGTATGTGCATGTATGTATGTATATACATACTACTGTACGTCTGTATACATATATGGGTGTACGTATACATACTTATATTTAAGTATCAGCCGTACTAAGAGTGAGAAAGGAAATTTCATTTTTCCATTTATATATATATATATAATTATATAGGATTTATCAAAACACTATATTTGTGAAACGAATGACCATATAATCATGTGGTAACTTGACCAATATATGTCTGAACATAGGGTTTTATTCTTTTTTTTATAACTTTTAGAAATTTATTCAAAGTTATTTACATATTGAGCATTTGTAAAAATTGTAAATAGAATAGGATGATTCTTTTTTATACATCCTGTTAAGGGTGAAAGTAGCAATTCTTTGCTTAAACTTTAATCTGTTCTTATAATAAATATTTGTTCTACGGGTTGACCCAACTTCCCACGGGTACAAGCTGAAGCTGAAGCATATAGACAATATGCCCCCATCCCCTCCGACTGCAAAGTGGTCATGGAGGTGCCATGGCAAAAAAGCAACCAGCCCACATTGTAAAGTGGTCATGTAGGCGCTATGGAAAAAAAGCACCCAGCTCTCACTGTAAATGACGTTGGTGTTAGGAAGGGCATCCAGCTGTAGAAATCGAGCCAGAATCAGTTCCCATATAAGCAAGACAAGGTCAGTCGACCAGGCACTGCCCACAACAGGACAACCAGTCTAACCCATGCTAGTGTGGAGGTATGGACATAAAACAGTGATGATGATGATGATGATGATTTATATACATATATATATATATATAATCCTTATCGAGCCCTCTTCGGATTTTAGTCTTCACATTTATTATTACTATATATGCGCATGGCTTAGTGGTTAGAGCATTGGGCTTGCAATAGAAAGGTTGTGAGTTCAATTCTCGGACCGGGTGATGTGTTGTATCCTTGAGCAAGACACTTTATTTCACATTGCTCCAGTTTACTCAGCTGTAGGAATGAGATGATAGGACTGGAGTCCCTATCATTCCACTACAAAGTGGTCATGGAGGTGCCACGGCAAAAAAGCACCCAACCCACATTGTAAAGTGGGTGTGTAGACGCCACGGTAAAAAGCACCCAGCAATCACTGTAAATGAGGTTGGTGTTAGGAAGGGCATCCAGCTGTAGAAATCAAGCCAGAATCAGTTTCTGTATGAGCAAGACAAGGTCAGCCGACCAGACACTGCCCACAACAGGACAACCCGTCTAACCCATGCTAGCGTGGAAGAACGGACGTAAAACAGAGATGATGATGATGATATATATGTGAAAGAGTCAGGACCCCAATGGATGAGCTGTTGCCATTTCAACAGCTAGTCGCGGATGAAATTAGCTGATGAAATGGCAAGACCTCAGCAGTCAGGATCCTGACTCTTTCATATAACCATACTCTACTACCCCAAGTATAGAGTATTTTGGTTTCTTACTGTATCCATCTTGATATATATATATATATAACAAAGAAAGTGTGGTAAGATACCAGGTGGACCATAATGACCCAGAGTACTCAATACTTACGGCAGTAGAGTGGGTAATAGGAAAAGAGTCAGGACCCCGACGGCTGAGCTGTGGTCGTTTCGACAGCTAGATCCGAACTCAGCCGTTGGCGTCCTGACACTTTTCCTATATATATATATGTATATATATATATGTATATATATATATATATATATATATATATATATATATATATACTTATGTGTTTGTGTGAATGTATGTCCCTGCGTCTGTATTTAGGTTCTATGTTTATGTCATGGAATTTAGTAATTCAACAAATAGGGATAAAAAAAATAAGTATCAAACATAGACAATAAATACTAGATTCAATAACTAAAAATAAATCGTTCAAGACAGTCTCCCAACATGGCCTTAGTCAGGCATGCCAAACATGTGACCCTTTACAAGCACACCTGTGGCCTGCACAAAGATTTTTACAGTGCGAGCGTAATATAAAATTTTAAAAATATTAGTTGTAATGTGCGCAATTAGTTGTCATGTATGGCCCTCAGACAACACATATGTGACCCATGTGGTTCTTGGGGGACCCTCGTTTGACATGCCTGGCCTTAGTTCAATTACTGAAATCAGTAAAATAATTTATTTTATCATTTCAATCATTAGATGTGTTTACACTATATAGTAAAATAAAATAATTGTTTCTACTTTTGGCACAAGGCCAGCAATTACTCAGTACATTACTGGTACTTTATTTTATCGACCCCGTAAGGATGAAAGGCAAAGTTAACCTCGGCGGGATTTGAACTCAGACCATACAAGTCCGTAACTCTTTGCTGCAAAGGATGGCGTCCGACCCTCTATCGATACTGCCAATGCAAAAATAATGATTTCTAATAGAAGAGTGTCAGCAATTTTGGAGGAGGGGAAAATCAATTATATTGAGCCAAGGTATTTAGTGGTACTTTATTTTATCAACCCCAGATTGATGAAAAATAAATATGACCTCAGTGGGATTTGAACTCAGAAGATAAAGAGTAAGAAGAAATTCTGCTTGGCATTTGTCTGGTGTTCTCATATTTCTGCCAGTCCACCACTCTAAAGAATAAGGAATGATATGTATGTGTTTTTGTGTGTAATCTCTTTTAGCTTTTATACTCTTTCAGTGAAGGGTCTGCCTTTAATACATATCAATGTTGATGCAACTGACACATTATTATATCTGACAGCCCACACTGTAATGTGGTCATGTAGGTCAGGCATGGCAAACATGAAGCCCATTACAAGCACACCTGCGGCCTGCACAAAGGTTTTTACAGCGCGAGCTTGTTTTATCTTTGTAATATAAAATAAAAAATCTGTTGTAATGTGCGCAATTAGTTGTTCTATGTGGCCCTCAGACGACTCATATGTGACCCACGTGTTCCTCGGGGGACCCTCAGTTTGACATGCCTGATGTTGGTAACACAACAAAAAGCACTCAGTACACATTGTAAATGTGGTTGGCATTAGGAAGAGCATCCAGACATAGAAACCAAGCCAGAAACAGTTCTGTATGAGCAAAAAACATGGCCATCTGATCTGATTTGTCTCACAACAGGTCAACATGTCTATCTCATGTTAACATTGAAAAATGGATGTTAAACAGTGGTGATGATGGTTATTGGTTAGCCAGATCCTGAAGGCTACATTTGAATCTACAAGGAAACTGGCAACAGGCAGGAGAATATGAACGTAGAATGTGATGTGCCAGAATAGGTACCACATTGCATATGTCCATGTGTGTCTATGAACTTATATAAATGTATCTATATACCTCTCCAAGACAATGTCACTAGACCGAGATCTTTGGCGGTACTCAGTAATAGAGAAGACCCGCCTTACCTAAATACAAAGTAAAACCTACTACAGTCAGTAGGCACCTCTAACAAAATACACCCCCGTCCCACCACCCCCACCCCATCCACACCGCCTCTTTCAATGTAAAGTTATGTTGGTGCCACAACATCCAGGCCGAAACAAATGAGATCGTGTAGGTGTCACAACAAAAAAACACACAGTCCACGCTGTAATGTGGCCGTGTAGGTAACACGGTAAAAACCTCCCAGTCCACACTGTAAATGTGGTTGGTGTTAGGAAGGGCATCCAGCTGTAGAAAACCCGTCAGACAGTCCTATGCGAGCAAGACAATCACTCTTGCCTCAAGTGGGAAAACTCCCGTCCAAACCCATGCAAGCGTGGAATATGGACGTTAAACGATGATGATGATGATGATGATGATGATATATATAGGTATGTATGTATGTTTATATAGATGTGTGCATATATATATTTATGTATATATATACACACACGCACATATATATAGTGGGGGTGTATGTATGCCTAAGTGTGTATATATATGTATCATCATCACCGTTTTACAATTATATGTATCTGAAGTATATTTGTTTTGCTGCCTGTATATGTCTACACATATATGCACATACATACGTATGTGCATATATGTTTGCTTTTTTAAAGGCCTCCAGACACTAGAGTTGAGGCTATACTGATGCAAGCAGTACCACAAGTACAACAAAGAAAACAGTAGAATGTTTTTCAATTTTCCCAGACACACCAGAAACTAATGTCAAGTGTTCACATAAGTGTCTTCTTCACGTGGATAACATTTTTAAAACCAAATAACTGGCCTTCTACAGGAGTAATCCCTGGCATTGTTCTTTTTAACAATTACAGAGTTCTTTTTAACAATTACACAAGAACGGTATGTTGTGTGTATGAAAAAGCATGAGTGTTTGTATATGTCTTTGACAGTGAGTCAGCATTTCAGTATATATCTGACTGTATACAACATTCTCTCTTTGTCAATATACACTCTTTTTCTATATTTCTTTCACACCAACATATTATCTATTATTCTTTTTCAGCATCTCTGTAACTTTATATACCTATCAAATATGTATATTTATATGTAAAACACATCTTCATCTAAATCATTGTCATTTATTATTATTTTTATATTGTTGTTGTTATTAATACCATCAGTATCTTTAGGTTGAAAATCATTACTTTGATTAGATTAACAAATTTGTCATACATTGTAGCATGAAAATATTTTGCTAATTTAAAATGCAAATAAGCCACAAGAATTCTTCATAGCATGCATTAGTTCCTCTTGCCTCACTAACTGAATTATTCTCTTTGCATACAAATAGATGTAACATGTTTGAAAGTTTTCACATATTGCCATTATGTCTTTCTATTTTTAAAGGCGATATTTGCTTGTAATATTTTCAAAATTCTTATATTTTTGTCTATATAAAAGTTTCAGAAGATCCTTTATAAGGGTGAAAGCAGAAATTGTTTGCTTACACTTATAATCTGCAACCAAGGATGACTTGGGATGAGGTTGTGAACACCAACCAACTTTAAAAAAAAAATAGACCTCACAACAGAAATGACAAAGGACCATGTGGGATGGCTCTATGCTATGCTGGTGAAGACCTGCCAACACCATAAAAGGTGACTTAACTTATTCCCATGTCCCCCTCTTACTTCCACTAGCATTCCCTAGCAACTATCCCCACTATGAATACAGCCCACCCTACCACTATTCCATCCATACACCCTTCACTATCACTCCTTAGTTTCTTCCTCATATAAAGCCCTTAGATCTTTTTTTTTACTGTTATTGTAAAATCATACTAGACATTTAATCTAAAGTCATCAAATGAAATATAAGATACACTCTTGACAGGTGCAATGTGTCCGAACACGGAAGAGCTGAACTCCCACCGTCATCCTCACCCATCTCTCTTGCCCTCCCCATCTATCTGTATAGTGAGCAAATGGGGTCCCATGTGCTGGCCGTCTCACAGCCCCGGTGGACAGAATGGAGAAGGCATTTCCCCAGAGGATGGAAAAGCCATTCCATATCCTCACTATTGTAAACTAGTAGTTACTCTCTTCACCCCTATGAACACCAACCATTCCCTCTCCACTATCACACCTTAGTTAATCACTCCACTCCCTTTCCCTTCATTTTCCAGTAACATTCCCTACCTCTACCCCATGCTATTGACCAAATAAGCCAAGCCCCCACTCCCACACCTCCACTACTATATCTGCTTCAGTATTCTTACCACTGTATCTCCTTCCCCTATACTATCCCTACCCATTACCCTGTCAAATCACACCACACATGCTACAACTTTATATTTATCTCCCATCTATTACTCCCACTCTCCGTAGAGAAGAGTGAGCTGTTCCGTTGGGACAAGTACCAACAACCTCTCTAATGTTGGTGCCATGAAAATGCACCCAATATACTCTATAAGGTGGCTGGTGACAGAAAGGGCATGCTATTGAAGAAACAATGCCTAAAAAAGGGGTTGAGAGAACCTTCCATTGTGTTATGATGGGAAGACCTATCTATTGTTGGTGATCTACATTAAAGGTTCTCAACGGGGGGGGGGGGCATATGCCGCTGCCCACCGGGGGCGGGCGTTTTTTCGTAGTTCCAGGGGGGCGTTTTGAAGCAAGCGGGCGGTAGGGGGGAGGGGGCGTTTGAAACTTTGCGGGGCACTAGAGGGGCGCTGGAAGCTCCTTTAGTTTGGTAAGTTTTATAAGCCATATTTGTACGTATCTGAGACAGCCAGTGTGAATGCATTTGAATGAAGAAAACGAAGAAAATAAATAAAAGAACCTTGTTAACGAATTCCCTAGGGAGATAAAAGAAAAACAAAAAAAATCAAAGAAAATGAACATAAGACAACTTTGACAACAAGAACAACTTCAACAGAAATTACACGAAAAAGAAGCAATGGTGATGAAAGCTGTGGGTGTATACATACATACGAACATACACACACATGCATACGTACATACATATATGGTGGCTGCCAACTCGTTTTCGAGTACGGCCACTACTTTATATCCATGTAGGAGAACCCCTACTGATGCGCTGAACGAGTGTGACTTTTTAGTCCAGCCAGCGACTTGAAAACTCTGGTACAAACACTACACTTGTGACAATTATTGACACATAGTGCTGGGCCCATGGTACCATGTGACGACAAGTGCAGAGAAATCTCCAGATATAAATCAATGCCTGTGCCGGGAAGCTTTTATAGTGAGCAAAGGCACTGCACAAAGCCAGTCCCACTCTCTTAACCAAGATGATATTTACCAAAAAGAAGAACAAGTCAACATCATTGGATACCATCAGGGTTGCAGGTGTTATATCAGAGTTTTCCTTCTCCTAGAATTCTGCCTTGACAAAGGCTAAGGGGTCATCTCTCCCGGTGATTTTGGATGGTCATTGGCTTTTAAGAGCTCCTTTGCCCTTTGAAAGGTTTTGTTTTTAGTCCTGCAGGATGTCCAAAGTCACCCTCCTCACCAAGAAACCTTGTTTAGTCGCCAACGACCCGACCATGAGACAGGTTGTACTGGGATACATGTTACCAGTAGCACCAATACATACATACATACATACACACACACACATATATACACACACAGGTCTGCGTTAGTGTTTGATGAGGTTGGGAACCTGGTCAGCTTTCAGCCAGAGCTGTGGTATTTAATCTCCCTAGGTAATAAAATCTGGAGCCAGAATTTTCTCTTTACAAAAAAAAAACAAACCATAAATCATATCAACGTCCTTACACACTTAAATAAATGCATGTATATATACAAATGTATAAATGCATAGCTATATACATACGTAAATGTATGTATGTATATATGTATGTATGCGTGAAATTAAAAACCATATCATTTGTACTGCCTCTCTGTTTTTTGTTCTCTGTTCATTTATTCAACTATATAATGGAGGCACATGGCTTAGTGGTTCGAGCATTGGCCTTGCAATCGAAAGGTTGTGAGTTCAATTCTCAGACCGGGTGATGTGTTGTTTCCTTGAGCAAGACACTTTATTTCACATTGCTCCAGTTTACTCAGCTGTAGAAATGAGATGATAGGGACTGGGGTCCCTATCATTCCACTGCAAAGTGGTCGTGGAGGTGCCGCGGAAAAAAAGCACCCAGCACTCACTGTAAATGAGGTTGGTGTTAGGAAGGGCATCCAGCTGTAGAAATCACGCCAGAATCAGTTCCGTCCCACCCTTGCAAGCAGGGAAAATGCGAACGTGAAATGAAATGATGATGATGATGATATATATATATATATAAATCTACATACATATATATATATATATAAATCTACATACATATATATGTATGTATGTAGATTTATATATATTTCTACTCTACTACCCTAAGTATTGAGTACTTTGGTGCGTTATGGTCCACCTGGTTCCTTACCACATTTCCTTCGTTATATATATATATATATATTAGAATTGGCGCTCTGAAATAGCGATGTATATATCAAAGTATATATAGTGTATTTGGTAAAACAGTGTATGCTTAATTAAAAGCATTTTGAAGACCTTACGCTATTGTTTTAAATTAGTGACTATGTCACTTCTTTTTTCAACAAACAAAGAGAGATAAGCTGAAGATCTCTCTTTCATACTGTTGGAAAAAGAAGTAAGTGAAATAGTCACTACTTTAAAACAATAGCGTAAGGTCTTCAAAATGCTTTTAATTAAGCATACAGTGTATTACCAAATACACAATATATACATTCATATATATATATGTATATATATATATATATATATATATACATATATACATATATACATACATACACTTACGTATATATATAGCTACGCATTTATATTTAAGTGTGTAAAGATATATATATATATATATATATATATATATATATATATATACTATATATGTGTGTGTCTGTGTGTATAATTTATATATATATATATATATATATTTTCTATATATAGGTTCTACAATGGGCCACAGAAAAGTAGTTCGCGGGCTGCATGTTTGAGCCCCCTGTTGGAGATAGATAGATATATAGATAGACGTGTACCAAACACACACATATTTCCTACTCTCTCTGTCCATTTATATATATATATATGGCGTTGTTGAAAAGAGCAGTGGCCTTTGACCCGGCAATAAAGACTGGAGACAAAATTCTTTCTGTATCAGAACCAAGGCACACACACGTTTGTGTGTGTGTATGTATATGTGTGTCTGTGTGTGTATCTATCTATGTATATATATAAGGGATACAGATAATGCTTTCTCACTGTCACAAAGCTTCTCAATTCATTCGTTGCTACTAAGTATTTTATTTTGCAAGGTACTATTTTTCCCCTGCTTTTGTGATTTCAGAGAAAGGTAAGAAATTCTTCATATTTTGCATCTTTTGTATTTTGACTTTACAGTTTGAATTGCAGAATTGTCTATCCACTTAAAATATTACAACAGCTAACCGTGAAATATAGAATTTAAAAAAAAAATCTTTTTTGACTGAGATCAAATCTTTGAGAACATTCATGTCTATTTTTAAAAAATCCCGCATACATTGTATACATGCCTGCTGGCTCTCTTTCAATCCCATCGTTGCGGGGTACGGAACTCAGAATTTATCGACCCATATTCTTAGCTACATCGCTCGCTCGCTCTTCTGTGAAATGTAATGTAATGTACGAATCCTATTTTCTCGTCTCTCCATGTTCCCTTGTCCATTCATCTATCTGTATCATATCGTCCAGAATTCAACCTTTTCTTTTTCAATGCTATTCGATAATTCTGTCTGATCATTCAAAATAATCTTCTTGTATTTTAAAATCCCATAATTCTTCCCTTATTACAGTTATATGCTCGCTCGATTATGGCCAAAATTTCGTGGATTTTATTTTATAACCTTCTCGCTAACTACCACAGACCCCCCCCCCCCTTCTATTCACCACCATTATTATTTGGACCAAACATAAGTCAGCGGCCTATGTTATCACTTAAGTTTAGACCTGGTTGCCTTTCGATATGATGGATGGACTACGGAATTCTGGAGAGTGTGAAAAATCTGGACACTCAGTGACAATGCCAAAGACAAATTCACCTCATGCTGCCGGACGAGAATGCAAGGACTCCTCCTCTTTATTTAGGCCGTGGACGGCTAACATAGCCCCATCTCCCTCACCCCTCCCTGCGCCCTGTTCTTCCCACCCACCAAACGCAATCCAAAACTTCAGAGTTGGTACCATGAATGTAGGTACCTTAAAAGGTCGCTCTAACGAGGTTGTAGAGATGCTTGAACGTAAGGAGGTTGATGTTTGCTGTATTCAAGAGACCAGATGGAGGGGTGGGTCTGTTAGATTCATTGTAGGTAAAAAAATGATGCTATAAGCTTTTGTGGGTGGGAAATGAAATGGGCTGGGTGGAGTAGGAATCATGCTAGCAGAAAAATGGGTAGATAAGAAAATAGACGTAAATAAAGTGAACGACAGAATAATTAAAATAAGACTAGTCCTCAATATAACTACTGTGACAGTAATATCTGCGTATGCACCCCAACCCGGACTGCCTGGCCTTATAAAAGACAGATTCTATGAGTCGTTAATGCTCATTACCTCCCAAATAACCGCCAGTGACTATAGAATTATTGCTGGCGACATAAATGGTCACTGTGACGGCTATGACGGAATCCATGGAGGCTATGGGTTTGGTACTAGAAATGAGGAAGGCTCCAGAATCCTAGAATTCTGTGACGCAAATAATCTAACTATCTGTAACACAAACTTCAAAAAACGAGACAATCACTTGATCACCTATAGATCAGGGGAACACGCCAGTCAGATAGATTATATCCTTACCAGAAGACGAGATAGAGTGTCTGTTGTAAACACTAAATCCCTCCCCCATGAAGAATGCACCTCCCAACATAGCCTCATAGTTAGCGACCTCATAGTCAGGACGGGACTTATTCGACAACAGAGGAGGACTATCCTTAGGAGAAAAATATGGAAGTTAAAGGACCCCACTGCCAGTAATAAATTTAAAAGCATATTACTTGATGCTTTTGACAGTAAGGAAGAGCAATTAGAGTCGTACAATATAGAGGAACAGTGGGAATTCCTGAAAGCTAACCTGCTGAAGGCGACAGATGAAATCTGTGGTTGGAGCAGACCTATAGGCAGGAGGAGAGTAACTTGGTGGTGGAACAGTAAGGTGGAGGAGTCGATCAAGGCCAAAAATCAGGCTTGTAAAGTATGGCAGGATGGGGGAAGTAGAGAAGACTATCAAGTGGCCAGAAGGGAAGCTAGGAGACAAGTGTACTTCGCAAGAAGGGAAGCAGAGGAAAGAAAGTTCAAGCATGCTCTACAACGCGAGGACCAAAAACGTGAGGCGTTCAGGATTGCTAGGCAATGTGTCAAGGAGAACCGTGATATTGTCGGGGAGAAGTGTGTCCGTAATGATGATGGTGTACTGGCCATCACTGACGCTGATAAGAAGGTAGCTTGGCAGTGTCACTACAAAAGGCTACTAAATGAGGAGAATAAATGGGAGAAAGACGGCCTCCCCCACATCGATCCAATAGAGGGACCAGCAGTGCAAGTTGAAGGTAGTATAATAAGTAAGGCAATCAAAGATATGAAGACGGGCAAGGCGGCAGAGCCTTCGGAAATAGTTGCTGAAATGCTGAAAGCATCTGGAACGGTGGGAAACACTATGGTCACCCGGATAGTTAACCAAGTTATACAGAATGGGGTCGTACCAAAGGACTGGCATAGCATCATCATCATTAACTGCTACAAGATAGGGGAAACTATAGAGGCATTAAATTAATTGACCAGATCATGAAGGTCACAGAAAAAGTAATAGCGCAACTAATCAGAGAGCGAATTGATCTAGATGAAATGCAGTTTGTAAAAGTACCACAGACGCTCTTTTCATTGTACGACAACTACAAGAGAAGTACCTAGCTAAAAGTAAACCCCTCTACTTAGCTTTTGTAGACCTGGAGAAAGCCTTTGACAGAGTCCCACGCTCCATTATCTGGTGGGCTCTTAGAAAACTAGATGTAGATGAATGGCTTGTGAGAGCTATACAAGCCATGTATAAAGAAACAGTCAGCAAGGTTAGAATTAACAACGAATATAGTGAAGAATTTAGCATAAAAGTCAGTGTTCATCAGGGCTCCGCCCTTAGCCGCCTCCTATTTATTATCGCCCTCCAGGCTATAACAGAGGAGTTCAAGACCGGCTGCCCATGGGAACTTCTATACGCAGATGATCTAACGCTCATAGCCGAATCAATGGCTGAACTAGAGAAGAAATTCCAAACATGGAAGCATGGCCTAGAATCAAAAGGCCTCAAAGTTAACTTGTCTAAGACTAAAGCCCTAATATGTAGGAAGGAGAATAGGGCACTGGTCCCATCTGGGAAATGGCCATGCTCAGTGTGTAGGAAAGGAGTAGGCAGAAACTCAATTGTATGTCCCAAATGCAAAGTATGGGTGCATAAAAGATGTAGTGGGATCACAGGTTAGCTAACTAAGAATATAGATTTTATATGTGGCCGGTGCTCTGGTGTAATAAGTAGCAGCAAACGCCCAAAGAATACTAGCTCATTCCATTGCCCAGATGGTTCTATAGAAATAGTGGACACCTTCCGTTAACTGGGTGACAAAATCAGCAGTGTTAGAGGATGCTCTGAAAGTACAGTAGCTAGAGTCAGAACTGGTTGGAAAAAATTCAGAGAGCTTATACCACTATTGGCCGCTAAAGGTTTCTCTCTAAAAATAAAAGGCAGGCGGTATGATGCCTGCATACGAACAGAGATGTTACATGGAAGTGAGACCTGGGCCTTGTGTGCAGAGGATCTGCGCAGACTGGAGAGGAACGAAGCTTGCATGTTCCGTTGGATGTGTAATAGTAATATACGCGAACGGCAAAGCATAAATGAACTAAGTGAGAAATTAGCAATAAGAGGGATCAGATACTGTTTACTTGAGAGAAGACTACGTTGGTATGGTCACGTGATGCACATGAAAGATGACAGCTGTATAAAAAAGTGCAGGGCGATCAAAATAGACGGTAGCCACGGAGTAGGCAGACCCAGAAAAACTGGGACAACTTGATAAAATCCGACCTCACACACTTACACCTCTCCAAAACAATGTCACTGGACCGAGATCTTTGGCGCTACGTAGTAATACAGAAGACCTGCCTTGCCTAAGTACAAAGCGAAACCTACAGTCAGTAGGCACCTCTTAACCAAAATACACCCCCGTCCCACAAACCCTACCCCCACCGCCATCTATACCACCCCTTTCAATGTAAAGCTATGTTGATACCACAACATCCAGTCCTAAATAAATGAGGTCGTGTAGGTGTCACAACAAAAAAACACACAGTCCACGCTGTAATGTGGCCATGTAGGTAACACGGTAAAAACCTCCCAGTCCACACTGTAAACGTGGTTGGTGTTAGGAAGGGCATCCAGCCGTAGAAAACCCACCAGACAGTCCTGAGCAAGACAACCAATCTTGCCTCAAGTGGGACAATTCCCGTCTAGACCAATGCTAGCATGGAAAATGTACGTTAAACGATGATGATGATGATGTTGATGATATAATTTGTAATAGCTTGCTTTTGTTTTGGACTGAAACTTTTTTGTATTTAATTGGTATGAGTATTTTTTAAAGATTCTAACATAACTTGATTTGGCTCAGTAATCTACTGATATCAAAATCAGTAGTATATTTGAAAATGGAAAATTAGGGTAGGGGGACGTTTCGTGATTTCGAGGGGCAAAATGGGTTTGGCCGAAATGGGTTGAGAACCTTTGATCTACATGATAAAAACACCCACTACTTGTAAAATGGTTGGTGATAGGAAGGGCCTTCATCAGTAAAAATCTTGCCAAACAAAGGTGGGAGAACCCTTCAGTTGTGTCAAAGACATGACAATCTCTCTTGTGTATTCAGTAGAATGTGTAACCATACTTAAATAAAATGTAGAGCCCGTGGCCTATCTGGAAGGTCAGTAGCCCTGCTTCAGTACTGAGAGTAGACATTAAATGATGATATATATATCCAGCTGTAGAAACCAAGCCAGAATCAGTTCTGTATGACACGGTTACTTAACAGGAAAACTCGTTTAACCCATTCTAACTAGGATAAATGGACATTAAACGGTGATGATAATATATATATATATAGTTATATAGAGTGAGAGGGAGAGCGGGAGAGAGAGAGAGAGAGGGAGAGCGGAGAGAGAGAGAGAGAGAGAGAGAGAGAGAGAGAGAGAGAGAGAGAGAGAGAGAGAGAGAGAGAGAGAGAGAGAGAGAGAGAGATTGATAGATAGATAGGCAGGTATATGCCTTTGCTCCTATTAATAGATAATTTTTCATATTTCCTTATTAAATCTTATATTTCGATTTGAACAATAGCACTCCTACATCCATTGGCTTTACATATATATATATATATATATATTTCAAATTAACTCATTGAAGGCAGTATATAGAGTTGATTTGACATAGCTATATAATATAATCTGTTGAAGCCATTAGAAAAATGTTACCACAAAACTGCAGCTGGGAGAATGAAAGAAATTAGATTTGTTCATTTATCATTGGTCTATGTAAAGTTTACTAATATTCCTGAGAAATGTAAGGTCACCCTCACAGAATTTATTAAATTTCAGTAAAGTAATTTATGGCTTAGTGGTTAGAGTATTGGAATCTTAATTGTGAGGTTGTAAGTTTGATTGCTGGACCTGGAAATGCATTGTGTTTTTGAGAAAGACCTTTTATTTCATGTTGCTCCAGTTCCCTCAGCTGTAGAAATGAGTAATAATGTCACTGATGCCAAGCTGTATCAGTCTTTGCCTTTCTCTTGGACAATATCGGTGGCATGAAGAGGGTGGACTTGTATGCATGGGTGAATGTTAGTCTTCCACAAAAACACCTTGCCCGGACTTGTGCCTTAGAAGGGAAACTTTCTAGCTGCAAATCTCATGATCATTTCTGATCTAAGTGGGGTTTTACCCTTTAATTTGCTAGCTTAATACATGGAGAATGTTTATAGTGCTTGGAAGTTATTTTATTCCACTAACTAGGAATTAATATTGAAAATAATCAAGAAATAATTTTGTAGAAGAAAAGAACATAAACAACCAAAACTTATATGTACACATATATGCCTGCACAAGCTTTTAACACAATAGCATATATATATATATATATATAATCATCATTTAACAAGTCAATATTTAAATGGGTCAGTATTCATATGACACCATAGATGGGCTGGAAGCCTACATCTTATTTTCATATGATCCCATGGTCTAGTGAGTTAATTCTATCAGACTCCAGCACTATTGAGGCTGTAATGTCTTTCTCACAACTAAAGGGTCCTCCCATCCCTTTGTTTGACAAGCTATCTATGGCAAGATGCACTTCTCATTACCAAGTACTTAACAGTGTGTACTGTGTGCGTTTATTGTGTAGATCCCCAACACTAGGAAAATTGTCATGTCTTTCACACAACTGAAGTGATCTCTTGACTCTTTGTTTTGCAAGCTTTCTTTGGCTGGATGCCCTTCCTATCACCATCCACCAAACAAGCTGTACTGAGTGCATTTTCATAGCATCAGAACTGGAGATGTTTTTAGTTTTTATCTCAACTGAAAAGTCCTCTCTGTCAATTGCTACTTCTTGTCAGAAGAGTGTCATTCCTTCATTGAATATTGCATACAGGTGATTTTTGTAGACCTGCTTTTGTTTTGCTGACATGTTCATGGGTGTGACACTTGAACTGTCTCTCTCTCATAGCATTACTGGCTGGGGTGTATCTTCATGCATTCTACTATGTTAGGTCATTGCACCAGCTGACTTGCAAATTAAGCCAGACTCATTAAACATTGGTTTTTCCATGCTTGCATGAATGGACAGGTTGTAACAGACCAAGACAGTACTTAATGAAGGCTACTGACCTTTCAGATATATACATACATACAAATGTGTATATGTATTTGTCTCCACATTTGTCTTCAAATTAGCATGGTTTGGGTAACCAGTAAGGTCAGGAAAGGCTTCTAGCTATAGAATACTGCTTGAAACTGTTTTGTCCATCCTATGTCAAAATGGAAAATTGATAATAAAATTGGTAATAATCATGATGTGAATATCTCTTTGTATGTACAAGGGTCAGCTGAAAAGTTCAGAGGTTGACTATGAAGGAGTGATGCTAGAGCTATGAAATCTTGCATACATTAATTTCAACTCTTCTTATTAGTAACTGCATTGCTTCTTTTCAGGTACTATCTTGAAAAATAAACTTCATTTGGTCATTCCATGAGAGTATCTTGGAAAGCCTATGAACTTTTCAGCTGACCCTCATATGCGTTTAAACCTAAATATGAAATAGCAGTATAAGCAATAAATTTCCTTGCCATTTTCTTTCACTAAATTGTGGTATAAATATATGTGTATATGTTAACAGTCAATTGACAAGATCCCAGGCCTCATCAAATCGGACCAAAGAAACAATGTTTCCATTAGTCTTTCCAATTGCTAATACTATCTACCAATTGCTAATACTATCTACCAGTTGCAAATCCATGCAGAAGGAACAACGTGAAATAAAATGTCTTGCTCAAGGATATAACACATTGCCTGGTCTGGGAATCAAACTCACAACCTTACGATTGTGAATCCAATTCTCTAACCACTCAGTCATGCACCTTCACTATGTGTATATATGTATATATACATTATTTGTGTGCATGTATGTGTAATAGTGTACACCTCTGTGCATTTGCTATTCTATAAATATATGTAATTTTAGATGTTTATGTATGAGAGAGAGGCATTTGTGTATGTCTGTGAATGAAAGCATGTACATGTCTCTATTTACCTGTGTGTATTTATGAATGAATTAATGCTTATTGACTGTATCATTGTGTCAATCTATGTAAGTGAATACATGAATGCATGTATGAATTTTTGAATGAATCTTCTTGTGTATATGCTAATTGATCTGCATATACCTTTTTTTTCAGTGTTTTTCTCATTGTGATGTCTTTGTTTATGTGTCTTTGTTACATGTGTGTAAATATATAAATATATCATCCATTTTTGTTATTGTATGAATGTATACATAGAAGTCAATATGTAAGTTAGTTAAGTGTGTGATTGTATGTATGCATGAATGGAAGTTTATTCTAGTTTGACACTGTGTATGTGGGGGGGGGGGGGGCTGTGTGTGTGTGTGTGTGTGTGTGTGTGTGTGTGTGTGTGTGTGTGTGCCTGTGTGTGTGTGCATATGAGTGTGTGTACAACATGGTGTGTTCCTGTAGAAATTTGCGCAAAGCTGACCTGGGATTAAACAAAATCAACAATAGCAATAGTAATGATTTCTTACACTGGCAAAGAGTCTCAAATTTTAGAAAGGGTAGCAAAAGATTGATTTAATAGTTGAAGTCATTCTAATAGCTTTTAGGATGACTTCAGCTAAAGCTTACAAGGGTCATATGAAAAGTTCAGACGCTGACGAAGATACTCTCATGGAATGACCAAATGAGTTTTATTTTTCAACATAGCCCCTGGAAAGAAACAATGCAGTTATTAATAAGAAGAGTTGAAATTAATGCATGCAAGATTTCACAGCTCTAGCATCAATTCTTTTTAGTCAGTCTATGAAATGCTTGTTGAAATTTCGAAACACAACTGATATTATATTCATACTTAGAGGTAAAAGAAAATATATGCTAACAGGTTTTGGGATGAGATCAACTAAAACTTGTTTTTTTTTAAACTTTAACCACTAATCAATGCTAAAAAGTTCCTGACGCAAAATAACAAAACAGATCTTATATACACTGATGAAAGTCTTCAGACTGAAAAGTTTATGAATAAGACACTATATTTGATTTTTTGATGCATTATTTGGCCTTCCAATCATTTAAAATTTTATATATATATATGTGACTTCCACAGGATTAGAACTGTTTTATTCATATGAAATCATCAGGAATGTTTCTCTCTCTCATATATATATGGGAGGGATTGTGCTGATGAGAACCAGTTCATTTCAAAATACACATCCGCAATTGTCCTCCTTGCTTCTGCTGGACATTGTCAGACAGTGTTAGTCGCTGGTGTTTTGGCATAGCTATGGATTTCTAAATGTTTATTTTAAACACACCGTATTTCTTCTGAAATATGTAATTCCTATACATATCTGAATACAACTATGCCTGATGCTAAATTGTAATTCTCTCTCTCTATATATATATTTATATACTTTGTCTTGCAAGATTCTTCATGTAAATCATGTGTTGAAACGCATATTATTATCATGGTGGTGGTGGTGGTGGGGGGGGGGTATGTTTACCAACAAATGCACAATGACCTTAAAAAAACAAACTATATATATATCATCATCATCACCGTTTTACGTCCGTTCTTCCATGCTAACATGGGTTAGACGGGTTGTCCTGTTGTGGGCAGTATCTGGTCGGCTGATCATGCCTTGTTCATACAGGAACTGATTTTGGCTAGATTTCTACAGCTGGATGCCCTTCCTAACACCAACCTCATTTACAGTGAGTGCTGGGTGCTTTTTCCGTGACGCCTACACGTCCACTTTACAGTGTGGGCTGGGTGCTTTTTTGCCGTGGCACCTCCACGACCACCTTGCGGTGGAGGGTGTGGGGGGCATATTGTCTATATGCTTCAGCTTGTACCCATGAGAGGTCGGGTACTCTGTATTACTGCGTGACGCCAGAGATCACGGTCGTGTGTCATTGCCTTTGAGAGGTGTAATTGGGTAAGGTCGGCTTTTATCACCTCATCCCAGGTCTTCTTGGGTCTCCCCACTCCGCGGTTTCCATTGACTTTTAGTGCTCTGCACCTTTTTATGCAGCTGTGATCCTTCATTCACATCACATGTCCATACCAACGCAACCGCCTCTCCTGCACACAGCATTTGATTCCTCTTATGCTCAGTCTCTCTCTCTATATATATATATGCTACGCTGGGAGTATGTGTGCATACCTGTCATGACAAATGTCTTATCTACAATATAGCTAGTGGTGACATTTATTTCTCCCATCAAAGATATGTCTTGTTGTATAAGGATTAAAAACAATGTCACTGGAATATATATCATACTGAAAAAATAAGGTATGTGATGATGTCAGGAAAAGCATCTGATTGAAGAAAGCCTGCTTAAAAAAGTCTAATCCAAACCATGTATGTGCAGAAAAAGTGGGCATCAGTAATAATTATAGGTCTGATAAATAAAGAAAAGACAAACATACTGTTATATTCATTTTTTATTTATTCTGTAGTGTCATCAAATTCTTTCTTTGTACATCTATGATCTGATCACTTTTTATTTTTTTTTGTTATATAGAGTTTATTGACCACTATAGAAAATGAATGGTTTGGCCATTTTACTATTTTATTTACTCCAATTTAGAAACAGACAACAGTATATATAAATTAGAACTTTTGGAGTAGGACAATGGGATTGATGAGTTAATATCTGTATACAACAACTACAACGGAACGCGATGGGGCCCACCCACAGCCCCGGCAGACAGAATGGAGAAGGCGTTTCCCCGGAGAACGGCAAGGGAGCTTGACCAGGTAAACGCCAAGCTTATGATGGATGATGTCTCGGCCATCTGTCATATTCCACTGAGTACAAGATGGTGAATTGGTAAAGTCATTAAGAACATCAGATAGACTGCTTTGTGATATTCATTCTGGCTCTCTGCTTTCTAAGTAAAAATACTGCTGAGGTCAACTTTGTCTTTCGTCCTTTTGAGGTTGATAAAAAAAAAAAGGACCAGTCCAGTACTGGAGTTGATTCTTCTGCTATATCTTTCTCACTTTCTATCCTTCTCTGGAAGAAATCTGTTAAACTAAGGTCTGGAGAGGGATGGGTTCTGCCAAGTTTAAAATGACAGAGAAATTAGATACATCATTACAGCATCCCTTCAACTCCATCAGGAGTTATGGAACCATACCATACCAAACCACTGGGTAAGGTTGACAAGTTTCACAGATGTACAACTCCAGTAACAAACATATTTACCTGCTCATCTCTTGAATATATCACAGAATATTTACAAAATAAATATCTTCCATCTAATTTTATGTAATGAAAATACAAAAAACATATCCACAGCATTGAATATTTGTTGAATATATTTGTATATAATAATTCCGTTATATTTTGCTTAATTTTACTTAACATATTTTGCTTAATTTTACTTAATATATTTTGCTTTACATTTACATCAGGAATAATTTGTAAACGTTGCAGTAGTTAGCATTCGGAGTGCTGTTTGGTGTAGAATACTTAATTTGTATGACTGGTTTTCCTTATTTACACACTCACACACACACTCACCCTCTCTCTCTCCTTCTCTTCGTCTTTCTCATCTTTACAACGCTAATATTACATACAGGCAATGTATGTTCATAACTTTGTTAGAGGAGGAGGAGCAGATCGCACAAACTTTTGTAGAACTTTCAAGACTGCTAGGTGAAATTCAGGAATAAACCACAACTCAGGGAAGGCAGAGCAAATGGAAGCAGTGCATGAATATATTGAGTTATCCTCGGACTGGAGACAGGGTCTAATTGCTTGCAGCAGAGTGGCCTCTATAAAAAGGCACCTGAATTTAGCAGGTTTTCACACAGTTTCTTTATACCTTGTTTTGCTCACAAAGTCAGCATTAATGCCATTTGTTCTGTCAACTCAGTTATTATTGTCAAACTTAAATAATATTGTGTGTGTGTGATTACTAGCAAAGTAACACAGACATTAACAATGTTGTTGAATAGCAGGATGGCTATATTTTAAGCTAATTAATGGTTAAGCCAAACAGTTTATTGTTATGCCTGGTCATAAGAAATCTTGTGTAGCACATTGCAAAACAAATGGCACCTTAATGATATACATAAATAAATATATATGTATGTATATATATACATATATGTGTGTGTGTGTGTGTCTGCATGTGTGTGTGTTAAGTATTTCCGTGGAAAAGGTAAAGGAAAGAAGAGTGCTCTATGTATAATACAGAACTGTTTTAATTATGTAACAACAACACAATATATGGAATAATTATATTGTGTTGGTTATTACGTTATATATATATATAACCCATGCTAGCGTGGAAAATGGACGTGAAATGATGATCATGATGATGATATGTAATCTGAGTTTTTCGAATATTAATAATAACATTCGATTCATTTGCAATTATGCAAACAAGCCACATTTTTGAAGCCATGTCAGTAGAATGAACACTTCATTCTTGCTCTTGTGTTGGCATGTAAACATTTATATATACAAGCCTGCACATGTGCAGTATGGTCCAGCCTTCGCGCATGCGCAATACGGACCAACCTTCGCGCATGCGCAGTACAGACCTGCTTTCGCGCATGCGCAGTACGGACCAGCCTTCGCTCATCCACAGTACGGACCAGCCTCCGTGCATGCGCACTTCGGAGCAGCCTTCGTGCATGCGCAGTACGGACCAGCCTTCGCGCATGCACGCTTCAACCAGCCTTTGCGCATGCGCAGTATGGACCAGCCTTCGCACATGCGCACATTGGAGCAGCCTTCGTGCATGCACACTTCGGACCAGCCTTAGTGCATGCGCAGTACAGACCATTCTTCGCGCGTGAACAGTATGGACCAGCCTTTGCGCATACGCAGTATGGTCCAGCCTTCATGCATGCGCATTTCGGACCAGCTTTCGCGCATGCGCACTTCGGACCAGAATTCGCGCATGCGCACTTCGTTCCAGCCTTCGGCATGCGCACTTTGGACCAGCCTTCGCGCATGCACAGTACGGATCAGCCTTCGCGCATGCGCAGTACGGACCAGCCTTTACGCATGTGCAGTACAGACCATTCTTCGTGCGTGCACAGTACGGACCAGCCTTCGTGCATGCGCAGTTCGGACCAGACTTCACGCATGCACACTTCGGACCAGACTTCGCACATACACATACTGGTCCGAGCATGCGCATTCAGACCAGATTTCACCTATATATATATGTCTATGTAAGAATAGATATATTTGTGTGAATATATATATTTGAAATGGAACCAGCAGGAGGGGACTTTTACAGCACCTTTCTTAAACACTCCCATCCCATTAACTTCGGTCAACATTCACCATTTTCTGATTTATTAGATATATTATTGCATTTCATGAATTACAAAGAATTTGAAAGTTACTTCACCCGGGGAGTATTAATAGTAGCTTCACTAACTTCGGAAGACGATTTCCGTGGTGTGGTATGTATGTGTGTGTGTATATATATATATATATATATATATATATATACGTGTGTGTGTCTGCATCAGACATAATTTATATGTTATTACATTTATATATATCTAATCAATGGGCGTACGACAGTGCTTAATCTAAACTATAATAAAGTAAGAAGCGCGGGACTGCGTACGGTTTATAATTTGTTTATCCCCTTAGTAAAATAAGTTGGATTACTTTGAATAAATAATGAATGAGTATTACATAATTTATCTACTAAATTTCGTGGCTGTTCATTAAATATATTTTATTACTTATTTAAAGATTCACTTCAACATTTTCAAATGTCAACACTTCTGGTTTAACTAAATATTCATATATTTCTGTCACTAATTTTGTCCTAATACAGCTTATATATAATATCGTCCTTTTTTAATGTATCATGGATTGCGTTACTGATTACATAAGACAGTGTAACCAAGTCTTCATTCAATATCTGTATATATTGTCAATTACCGTTTTATATGACGTATCATATCTACATGCATATATACTTGCGTATAATATCAATATACACACTACATATGCGAGCAGAAAACCACCCGAGGGATGATTTTTCTGCTAGTTATATTAAATGAGTTAAAAAAAAGGAGTTAATAAATAAATAAAACGTTATACTTGTTTTACCCTCCAATTTCCAATTAAACCGAACGGCATCATGACTGTATGTTTGTGTTTGTGTAAATGTATGTGTGAATGTATGTATGTTTGTGTGAATGTATGTGTATTTGTGTAAATTATGTCCGTGAGTGTGTATTTTTATAAGTTTGTGTTTGCATGATTATAGTTATATACTCATAATAGATATATACTCATACATATAGAAGTATGTATGTGCACACTCATACGCGTCTGTGTGTAGAAAATCATAATCGCTTTATCTCTCTAAGCACACACTCTCTCTTTCTATATATATATATGTGGTAGTTGAAGTGGTGGTGGTGGCGACGATATATCGGAAGTGCAATTTTAGATTATTTATGTGGGGGGTTAATTTGTGTGGGAATGAAGGAGTGTTGATGAAGGTTTAGAGGAAGTAAAGCATACGCACACACACACACACATTGATTGAAATGGAACCAGCAGGAGGGGACTTTACAAGCCCCTTTCTTAAACACTACCATCCCATTAACTTTGGTCAACATTCATCATTTTCTGTGTGTATATATGTGTGTGTGTGTATGCTTTAATTCCTCTAAACCTTCATCAACACTCATTAACCCCCCCCCCCCCTCTCCAGACACATCCAAATCACTCTTATATATAGAGTCACATATCAAACACAACCTAATCTCAGTTTGACAATCGCCACCAAAGAATGTTAACCAGGAATCTTTAAAAATATTCCCACCAAAGTTAACAAAGAACTTACTAGATCTACCACTCATAATATTATAATATTATAAAATCAAATCAAATTATTTAGAACTACAAGTGAAGACATTCTTTTCCTTTTTTTCAAATATATATACACACGTAGAGAGAATGGCATCTTAAAGTAGAGCAGTAAGAGTATATGTACAAATGAAGAAGTGTAAATCAAAATAGGACACATATCATTTTTTGATAAAATGAAGATGAAATGGTGATTGAGTGGGAAGGATATTAAAGATTTTGTTTTGATGTTCCATAGCTGAATGACCTAAATGACAATTAGTGATGAAACAAAATA
>OZ024740.1:275265493-275305493 GCA_964016885.1 Eledone cirrhosa | reverse complement strand
ATTTCAAACACCGACAAACAATTACTAATCAGACAGACATTTAAATATATTCTTCTTATCTTATTAATTATTCAACAAAATGTTCAAACCAATTGAAAATAATTTCCGACATATAGCTGAATACTTACAAAGTTTAATTATATCCTGTTGGGTACAATATGGTCATAAGGTTAAAACAGAGAAGAGCTACTAATCACAAAATAATCATTTCAAAATTTAATACAGCAGTCATTTTGTATATAAAATGTCTTTGGGTATGATACAAACGTCTGTTGGCCTCAATTTTAATGGTGGGTCATGGATGTTGTTCATGTTTTTGACTGTTAGGTTGATCACTGATTCAGCAGATTTATTTATGATTAAAGGCATTCGAGCTGTGGTGACACCATCTTATATTTTAGACAAAGTGTATCTAGGTCCATACTATACAAATGCGTCCTTAGCTTTTTTTTTTTATATGTAGTCAGGTATAATTTAAAGGAAATTTGTCTGTTATTACTAGCAGGTCAATTGATTCAGTTTGCCTAAATGTGTGCCCATGTTATTGCCGCCATTTAGTCACGTGTCAACTCTGATTAAGTGGATATGTGATCAAAGGCTTTCCAGCCATGACCATCTCAACATTTTTCTATATACAATTCATTATCAAGCAGACGCTTGTGTCTGATTTTGTGGTAAACGAATAAACTCTATTAGAGTTTATACTAGTTATAAATCCAAATACACACACGCACATTCACATACATATATGCTCACATGCATATATATACATAGCTAGAAATTTATATAGGTTTCTGTTCAATGAACTGAACCCAAGTTTTCTTCAGATTTCACCTCTATATTCCTATCTATTATTATACAACAACAGTGACAATTACCTCAGTGTGAGTGTGTGTCTCTGTGAAACATATACATATACACCATGTTCGAACACAAAAGGAACCAAAATCCCACCATCACTGCCACCGTCTCTCCAGCTTTCTCCATCTCATACTATTATGAGCAAAAGGGGCCCATACACTGGCAGCCCCACAGCTTCGGTGGACAGAATAGAGAAGGCATTTCCCCAGAGAATGGTGAGGGAGATTTTCTGGAAAAGCCATTTCTGCTCGCAAGGCTCACACCAGCAGGCAGCCAACTCTGTGCCAATGGTAGTGAGTAGGGAAGTAGCGCTAGGGCCAAGGGCACCAGAAATCTCCACTGATAAGTTCCCAGAAATACAAAGTCATTTTGCTCCTACAACACTTGCTAGCATAACATTCATTTCCAATGAATTCTGATGTAAGTGCACTCCTTTTTTGTACTTCTTCATTTCCTTATTAAGTAATCAATTAGTTCTTTTCTTTTCTCTTCGCTCAGATAATTGTCAACTTACATACAACAGATTGGTAACAACTGTTTTGCTTTTTTCCATGTTATTTTGCTGTATGGATTAACCCTTTACTATTTACATTACTCTATATTATATTTTTATGGTAAAGGCTATATTTCACATAATTATCTCACATAATATCGATTCTATGAGATTTTGATTTTATTTATTTTGACAACAATACCTTAATGTTGGATAAGGGGCTGGTTGCAGCCCGTTTGAACAGAAAGTGATGAAAGAATTCTGGCTGGATATGGCCGATTTAAATGCTAAAGGGATAAACAAACATGAAAATATTAAACTGTAAACCAGTCTATATAAATGTATGTTTATTTAAACAGTTAGCATATTACATTGAGTGGTGATTGATACTTGTGAGTAATGAAATGTCACAAATAATGATATGCAAAAGAATATTTGTGTTGTGACAAATATCACCCTGTCCACTCTGAAAGGTGTTAATGCTAGAGTCATGATAAAATACTCTCAGTACATGTAAAGTGGCTAGCAACAGGAAAGGCATCCAGCCTAAAACACCATGCTTCCAGAACATGCTGTAAAGAGGTTGGCATGAAGAAGGACATCCAGCTACAGGACATCAAGCCAAAATGGTGTGTACAAACACAGCATGGTCACTTGATCAGTATAGCCTACGTAGGTGACAACCCATCTCACCCATGCAAGCATGAAAAATAGATGTCGAATAGTGCTAGATGTTAATGGAAAAAGATGATGATGATGATATATGTATATATATATATATATATATAGATAGATAGATAGATATTTATAAAACATGCTGTGATCAATACAATTAAGTGTTTTACTGTCATCAATAAAACAAAGGTTAATGTTTTAAAGTTAGTGGCAGACCTTATCAATCATCTCTTTAATGTTCGTTATTTGATTGATGCACTATTTGTCATTCCAAAATTGAACCTTGCTCCGCTGATAATTTCCTATTCAGGGAAAACACCAATCTTCCCTGAACAATATTTATTTCTACTTTGAAATATCAAAGCACCCAAACACATAATTCACATACACTTATATATATATATATATATATATATATATATGAGACGGAGAAAATGTGGTAAGGAACCAGGTGGACCATAACGCACCAAAGTACTCAATACTTAGGGTAGTAGAGTGGGTAATAGGAACGAGTAGGACCCCGATGGCTGAGCTCAACCCGTTTCGACGGCTAATTCTGGACTCATATATATATATATATATATATATATATATATATTTGTGTATAGTGGTAGCTATGGTGCTTCCATAGGCGGTATGCCAAAGTTAGCACTCGATATTCATCAGTGATAAAATTTGCTCCGGACATAACAGCCGTGTCTGAAAGAACCCACAGAAGTAGAATCAATCAGATCCATACAAGGACCATGACCCGAGCTACATGCCGGCGAAACATTTGTAACACGAAATAAACTAAGTCCAGATGCATCACTGATTTTTCGTTTTCTTGATAATATATATATATATATATATATATATATATCATATATTCCACGCTAGCATGGGTTAAACGGGTTGTCCTGTTGTGGGCAGTGCCCAGTCGGCTGACTATGTCTTGCTCATATGGGAACTGATTCTGGCTTGATTTCTACGGCTAGATGCCCTTCCTAACACCAACGTCATTTACAGTGAATGCTGTGTGCTTTTTTTCCGTGGTGCCTACACGTCCACTTTAGAGTGTGGGCTGGGTGCTTTTTTGCCATGGCGCCTCCACGACCAATCTGTAGTGGGAGGGTGTGGGGCATATTTTTTATATGCTTCAGCTTCGGCTTGTACCTGTGGTGGGTAGGGGCTTCTGTATTACTGTATTACGGCTTCCATTAACTTCTAGTACCCTGCACCTTTTTATGCAGCTGTCATCCTTCATACGCATCACATGTCCATACCAACACAACCTCCTCTCCTGCACACAGCATTTGATTCCTCTTATGCTCAGTCTCTCTCTCAATTCATTTATGTTTTGCCATTCGCGTATATTACTATTACACATCCATCGGAATATGCAGGCTTTGTTTCTTTCTAATCTATGCAAGTCTTCCACAGACAGCACCCAGGTCTCACTACCATGTAACATTGCTGTTCGTATACACACATCATACAGTCTGCCTTTCACTTTGAGGGAAAAGCCTTTTTCAGCTAGCAGTGGCAGTAGCTCCCTGAACTTATTCCATCCCGTTCTTACCCTAGTTATTGTACTTTCCGAACACCCAGCTCCACTGCTTATTCGGTCACCTAGGTAGCAGAAGCTGTCTACTGTTTCTACAGAGCCCTCCCAGAGTTTGGGGGTGCTTGTTTCCTAGGCTTTTTGCTGCTTGCTGTCCCAGCACAGCTGCTACATGTGAAGCCTACATTCTTAGTTAAGCTTCCTGAGATCCCACTACATCTCTTATGTACCCATTGTTTGCATTTGGGACAGAGGATGGAGTTCCTACCTACATCTTTCCTACATACTGAGCAAGGCCATTTCCCTGAGGGGATCTGGGTTCTGTTTTCTCGTCTACTTACAAGGACCTTAGTCTTTGTCAGGTTGATTTTGAGATCCTTTCTTTCTATAACATGGTCGGCTGTACAAAAATGGTTTTATTTACAGTATTAACAATTGTTTCATTGATCAGGTGAGTCTAAAGGCTGCTAATCACTCGAAGTTGCATCACTCGACCTTAAATACAGTGTGTGTCTCTGATCAAATCATCGGAATACTGGAAGGTGTAACACATGGCATTGGTATTTATAGATACATCGGAGAATCAAAACAATAACATCAATATTAAAAGATAATAAAAAAGAAGTTAGAATGAAAATGATAAAGATGATTTCTTCATACCTCTTGCATTTACACTACATATGCATTTAATGTTTCTTTTCATGTTATTGTTATATCTACCATCATCACTACTTTACACATCCACTTACTCACCACTCTAACTTCAACTACCACCACCACCACCACCACTACTATTATCCACCGCAATCATATTCTGTACTTATTTTTTACTTATTTTTTACATCTTTTTCATTTTCATTCTAACTTCTTTATTATCTTTTATTATCTTTTATTATCTTTTATTATTGATTTTATTGTTTTGATTCTCCGTTGTTTCTATAAATACCAATGCCATGTGTTACACCCTCCAGTATTCTGATGATTTGATCTGAGACACACACTGTATTTAAGGTCGAGTGATGCAACTTTGAGTGATTAGTGGCCTTTATACACACACACACACATATATATATACATATATATATGTATATATATATACATATGTGTGTATATATATATATATATATATATTATATATATATATACGTATGTATATATATATATGTATATATATATATGTGCGTGTGTGTGTGCGTGTGTGTGAATAACAGAGAGGAGTACTCAATACCCGTGGAACATTATTTATTCATTTGCTGGCAGGAGAAATTTTACTTTGTTATAATTCTCAAGTTTCTTTCAATTGAATTGCATGAAAGTCCACCAAAGTAGAGTAAAAAAATTAAGCTTCTACTTTCAGAACCTCGCCCCATGACACGTTGATGCAACAGCAACACCTCTATGTGGTTATTTGATACGTGTGTTGTAGCAGCCAAAACTTCCTTAAATGCCACTCACTATCTCACAAAGGAAAAAATCCTTGAAAAATGTAGTCCTAGATATATTATATATGAAAAAATAAAACAAGGTAGTTATGTATGAAGTGCTTTTGGATAAATAGCAACAATTATTTTGACATGTAGTCATGAGTGAATAATTATAATATTATAATGATACCATAATATTATAAATAATCAGTTTGTTTACAAGCAAACAGCCTCACAAACACCATGTGTTAGATGACCAACGTCATCCTTTTGTTCCAGCAGTAGCTGAGAGTAAACAATTGACAATTATTTTGGAGTGTTTGCCCCTTATCAAGATTGTGTATTCTCGTCACTGTTACCCACTGAAACTGCTGAGAAAACATAGTATTCTCAAATGTTTGCATTGGCTGATTAGTCTCATTTGCATACTGAGCATGCTGTTTATGAAGCTGTTTGCTTGCAAACAAACCGAATATTAATAATATTATTGATATTATTATAATATTATTATTCACTCACAAATACATTTAAATATCCACTATTTTCAGAACGAAAACAAATTTTATTTTGACATGTTGTGTATTTACTTTTTTTGTTTACACACTGCAACACACACATATTTCATTTTCATTTCATTTTACGTCCGCTTTTTCCCTGCTTGCAAGGGTGGGACGGGAACTGATGCAGGCTTGATTTCTACAGCTGGATGCCCTTCCTAACACCAACCTCATTTACAGTGAGTGATGGGTGCTTTTTTGCCATGGCACCTCCATGACCACTTTGTAGTGGAATGATAGGGACCCCAGTCCCTATCATCTCATTTCTACAGCTGAGTAAACTAGAGCAATGTGAAATAAAGTGTCTTGCTCAAGGAAACAACACATCACCCAGTCTGAGAATTGAACTCACAACCTTTATATATCATATATATAACATATATATATCATATATAAGATAAACTTCTACACAGTAAATGTGGTTGGTGTTAGGAAGGGCATCCAGCCGTAGAAAACCAGCCAGACAGTCCTATGCGAGCAAGACAACCACTCTTGCCTCAAGTGGGAAAACTCCCGTCCAAACCCATGCAAGCGTGGTATATGGACGTTAAACGATGATGATGATGATGATGATGATGACAGCTTCCATCTATATACACATAACTATCAAACAATGGTAAGAGTTCATAATTCTGCTCTCTAACAGGTTTGCAGCCGAGCTCGTGGCAGTGGAGACTTCTGGAATCCTTGGCCCTAGAGCCACTTCCCTGCTCCCATCATTGGCACAGAGATGGATACCTGCAGGTGAGAACCTTGTGAGTTGCACTGATTCTTCCAGCGCATCTCCCTTACCATCCTCCTGGGAAACGCCTTCTCTATTCAGTCGTATGGGGCCACGGGGTGGGTAATGTGTGGGCCTCCATTTACTACCAATAGTGAGGGATGGAGAGAGATGGAGAGAGCGGTAGAGACGTAGGCAGTGACAGTGGGAATTTGATTATTTTGTGTTCAGACCTGGTGTATATATGTGTATATAAGAGAGAATGATTTTTGTTATTTAAACCTGACACACCCACTTTAGGATGAGTAAGCATTCTCTCTTTACTATTGTCTCTCAGACTATAGATGCAAGCTCTCAGTAGCCCCATTCACTTTGGCCATATTTGTAATTTTCATCCACTTTTCAAAAAATATACAGTGGAGGCAGCACTTTCCCCTCTACTCTCAGTATCCTTTACAAGTTGAACTGGAAAAAGTTGATAATGGCTTGGCTGAAGATGAATGTGTTGGTCTTCAGTCTTTTCAGTCATATCCACCACACAACAGAGGGAAACAGAGTGCCAATGCATGCCCCTCCATTTACTACCAATAGTGAGAGATGGAGAGAGTGGGAGAGATGGAGGCTGGGACAAGATGAATGTGTTGGTCTTCAGTCTTTTCAGTCGTATCTTTTGACATCGCCACCAGACAGAAGAAAACTGCCTGCACTTCTTGGCCAAAAGAAGGCAGTTGGGGGAATCTTCAATGATAATAATAATAATTGTTTCTACTTTTGGCACAAGGCCAGCAATTACCCAGTGTATTAATGGTACTTTATTTTATCGACCCCGTAAGGATGAAAGGCAAAGTTAACCTCGGCGGGATTTGAACTCAGAATGGCAAGGGCTGTAACTCAATGCGACAAAACATGGCGTCCAACCCTCTCCCGATACTGCCAATCCACCGCCCTTTGATAATAATATTAATCTACCGCCCTTTGATAATGATAATAATAATAATAGTTTCTAATTTAGGCAGAAGGCCAACAAATTTTGGGAAGGGAAAAGTCGATTAAATCAACCCCAGTGGATTAGTGGTACTTTATTTTATTGACTCCATAAGGATGAAAGGCAAAGCTAACCTTGGGATTTGAATGCAGAGTGTAATGGGCTGTAACTCTATGCCACAAAGCATGTTGCCTAACACTTTACCAATATTGCCAATCCATAATAATAATAATAATAATAATAATAATAATGTTTTTTTTGGCACAAGGCCAGCAATTGTCCCAGTGCATTACTGGTACTTTATTTTATCGACCCCCGTAAGGATCAAAAGCAAAGTTAACTTCAGCGGGATTTGAACTCACACCATACAGGGCCATAACTCAATGCTGCAAAGCATGGCACCTGACCCTCTACCGATACTGCCAATCCACCATAATAATGATAAAATAAATAATGAAAGAAACCATTATCATTATTGTTGTTGTTATCTAGGGCGGTGAATTGGCAGTATCGGTAGAGGGTCGGACGCCATGCTTTGACGTATAGAGTTACGGTCCTTGCCATTCTGAGTTCAAATCCAGCCGAGGTTTACTTTGCCTTTCATCCTTACGGGGTCGATAAAATAAAGTACCAGTAATGCACTGGGTAATTGCTGGCCTTGTGCCAAAAGTAGAAACAATTATTACGGCTAGAGTGATTGATGTTAGTGGTCAGAGCAGATCTAAGGATCTTGAATCTAACAATGGAGATAAGAAAGGAAAGACAAAATGGAGGGATACAGTATGGGCAAGTATAGAGAAATGTACATAAAATGATAATGATGTTGATGAAACGAGGCAAAAATGAATTTAGACTGCTTCAAGTAATGTAAGTCACCATTTCAGACAATCCTAGTTCCATCAGCATCAAGTGTTCATAAATTTGAACAAGGATTTTTACAGATCCAAAGTTATCAATAAAGTAAAATGTTTAACTTATTGACAATGTTTAAAGTTTAATGAATATTAAACTTTGTGTATAACCATTGAATCAGGTGATGATGGAAGAAGGGGAGAAGGAAAATAATTGTAATGATAGTGATGATGATGATGATGATGATGATCATCATAATAAATATGTATATGTTATATAAATCTCCTTATAAACCTAATATTTCTTTTAGCTTCTATATACCAAGCAGTGGACTTGCATGATTTTGCATGCAAATATATATGATTTTACATCCAAACCTGTTTTCATTAGCATATTGCTACAATCTGCTTGCTGATTTCTTATTTAATATTTTTTTTAAACAACCATATACTAACAAATTTAGCTGCATTCTTTATATATGCAGATATTGACATATGTAATATACATATTTTTGCAAAATTCACATAATCACAAAAATTTTCTACAGACTTTCAGAAAATCCGATTACCATGTTCCCCATAAGAAATCTGTTAATTTAAAATAAACAAAGAAATTGAACATGTATATTTCGTTATGTATATTATATTGACAGTAAATTTTACATGTATATTTTGTTAAGAACCGATTCTAAGTCTTTGAAAACAGCATGAAATTTGTTGTCATAAAGTACAGCTGGATACAAAAGATAGATGACTTATTGTTCATTATATTATACAAACAGCTTTAGGTTGGATTGGCAGTATTGGTAGAGGGTCGGACACCATGCTTTGACGTATAGAGTTATGGCCCTTGCCATTCTGAGTTCAAATCCCGCCAAGGTTAACTTTGCCTTTCATCCTTACGGGGTCGATAAAATAAAGTACCAGTAATGCACTGGTTAATTGCTGGCCTTGTGCCTAACGTAGAAACAATTATATTATACAAACAGCTTTATATTAATTGGAGGTTTTACCAAATGATAACATTGATTTTATTGTTTATCCCCAAGCTGGCAGTGTTGGAAAAGATGTGACCAAAAGTATTCCAGCCATGACTATCCCAACTTCTCTATTTTTAGAAATAATATAGTGTATAGTACAAGGTATACTATCATAGGTAAAGATACTTTTGGTGCTCCCACCTTAATTAAGAAGCATGAGAGGTTAGGAAAAATGTTACAATTTTTCACACTTACACTCAAGGCAATTAAACCCTTCCCCCACTAGTCCATTTTTGATAATGAACGTTGGATAAAGAAGTGACAGAATATTCCAGTGGAAGATAGCTGCAGTTTAAGAAGATCAAGAACTCCAGGGCAGATAGGTTGAGAACTGATCAGGAATTGCTGAAGTACACAGAGGAAATGATGAAGGAATGCAATGAATAATGAATAGAGTGATGATGTGCATGTGCTGGAATACATCCATCCGATCTATGCAATTATGGAACATCACATGTAAGATGGTGATGCTGATGATTAGCCCCCCCCCCCCCCACACACACACTCTCAAGAGCGTGAACCTAATAAACCTTTATTTGTCTGCCTCTCTGTTTTGTTCCCGTCCAAATTTACACTATATATATATATATTAGAAAGTGAGGTTTTTTTTACAAAATGAAAAATAACCGAGGTGTCCTACACGAGTGTCCTACACGAGTGAAAGTATAAGGAAAAAAGATGAAATTGAAAATGCAACTGGAGTCTTTTTTTATAAAAATATATATTTATTTGGTTCCTTTACCGGTTTCGCAGTTCTTCTGCTTTTCAAAAGTAGAATTGAGATGGAGGGTTTGTGGTTTTTCTCACGTCTGGTTGATGTTTGAATGTTACTTCTGTTTTATATGGAAAAAAGTGGCTCAAAATGTTAGGTTTTTAGAGAAATAATTTGGTTGGTTGGTGAATAAGTATAATAAATGTTGTGCCCGTTCACATTACAAACCCACAACCAACTGTCAAAAAAAAATGGTTGCTCTAATTGTGGAACCTGCACTCACCTCATTGAAGGCAACACATATACATTTCAATCAGGTCAAAATTTTGCTGCAAAAAATCACTTCACTTGCTCATCATAAAATCTACTTTATGCCATTAAATGTAAAGGACGCAATGAAGATTATATAGGACAAACTAAACTCACACTCAGAAACAGAATGACAGTTCATCGCCAACAATTACGAGATCTGACCACTAGACAGATACCACTAAGTACACATCTAGACATATGCGCAAGTAATAAGACACCCAAATTCCAAGTCTTCCCATTTTATCTTTGCGCTGACAATACAACAGAACAAATACGAATAAATAAGGAAAATATATTTATTGAAAAATATAGACCAGCATTAAATATAGTTTAATATACATTATGTCAACACCATAACATGCTAACCATCCAAACAGACACATACATACACACACACATAACACCTATTTTAGAAAATAAAAACCAGAACTAAATAAACCTTAACATACTTAATACTCTAACACCTTAACATGCTAACCACACACCCCACACACATATAACTCCCTACCCCATTTCTACTAATGGAATCATTTTCCTACACACACAAAAAAATATATATTCTCTCCATCTTAACATGCTAACCATACTCCCCCCCACACACATAACACCCATAAACACACAAACAACTCCCTCCCCCATTTCTACTAATAGAATCATCTTCCTACCCACACACACACAAGCACACAAATAAACATACATATCTCTACTTTCTTTAGTTCAATAGAACGTCTGAATTTTGACACCCCAGCGAACCAGCCATATTCACTGAACCAGAACAATTCTCCCCATCCCGTTTTTCTTGACCATTATCTTTTGTTTGGCACAAAATTCTCTAAAAGGCTACAAAACAAATTCCAAAATACAGGCGCGAAATTTAAAGTACTTGTTCACGTGACAGTCATAATTTCATTTATAACCAATCAAATTACATTTATTAAAAAAAGCCTTCATGAGCCACCGTTTTTTAAGTAAAAAGAAATTCAAACACAAACTGTCGCGAAAGCTGATGTGCTTATTCATGTGACTACATCAACCAACCAAACTTCACTCATATATGAAAAAACAACCTGAGCCCCCAAACCCCCCTCCCCCACCACCACGACCCTTTTTTTGAAGGCAAATATAATAAGAACTTTGTAATGCGAACTGGCGCGAAATTTATTATACATATTCACCACCCAAATTACTTCTCTAAAAACCTAGCATTTTGAGCCACTTTTTTCCATATAAAACAGAAGTAACATTCAAACACCAACCAGATGTGAGAAAAACCACAAACCCTCCATCTCAATTCTACTTTTGAAAAGCAGAAGAACTACGAAACCGGTAAAGGAACCAAATAAATATATATTTTTATAAAAAATGACTCCAGTTGCATTTTTGATTTCATCTTCTTTCCTTATATATATATATATATATATATATATATATATATATATATAAGCCTTTGACAAAGACCCTTGTGCCATTATCTGGTGAGCTCCTAGAAAACTAAGAGTAGAAGAGTGGCTTGTGAAGGCTGTACAAGCCATGTATGGGGGAGCAGTCAACAAAATTAGATGACTATAGCAAGGAATTTAGCATGCAAGTTGGCAAACACCAAGGCTCTGTTCTTAGCCCTCTCCTGTTTATTATCGTTCTGCAGGCTATAACAGGAAAGTTTGAGACTGGTTGTCCATGGGAACTACTGTATGTGGATGATCGTATATTCATAGCTGAATCTATGACAGAATTAGAGAAGAAATTCCAAACCTGGAAGCATGGCCAGGAAACAAAGGGTCTTAAAGTCAACCTGACAATGAATTAGTTCTACAATAAGTAGAAGGGAAAACAGAACCCAGATACCCTCGGGGAAATGGCCATGCTCAGTATGCAGGAAAGATGTAGGTAGAAATGCCATACACTGTGCTAAATGCAAACTAGGGGTTCACAAGAGATGTAGTGGGATCTCAGGTAGTTTATCTAAGAATGCAGGATTTACATGTAGCCATTGCACCAGAGCATTAAATAACCAACGATCACAGGAAACAAGCGCTATAGAATTCTGGGAAGGTTCAGTAGAAGCGGTAGACAGCTTCTGCTAATTAGGTGACCAAATTAGCAGCAGGGTGGGCGTTCTCAAAGTACAGTAGCCAGAGTGAGAATTGGATAGAAGAAGTTCAGGGAGCTACTAATAGCTAAAAAAGGCTTTTCCCTCAAATTGAAAGGCAGATTGTATGACACATGAATACGAGCAGCAATGTTTGCATAATAGTGAGGCCTGGCCACTGTGGGCAGAGGACTTATGAAGATTGGAAAGAAATGAAGCCTCCATGCTTCGATGGATGTGCAACCGTAATATACGTGAATGGCAAAGCATAAAAGAAGTGAGAGAGAAACTAGGCATAAGACATACTCAATGTAAATATGGTTGACATTATGAAGGGCATCTAGCAGTAGAAACCAAGCCAAAATCAGTTCTGTATGAGCAAGATGGGGTCATCTGACCTTAACTTGCCTCAAATAAGCCAACTCATCTAAGTCATGCTATCATGGAAAATGGATGTTAAACGACGATGATGATGATGATGTTGATGATACACACACACACACACACACACACACACACATACACATACACATACACACACACACACACACGCACACATATATAAAAATGGAGGGGTTAGAGAGGGCCCTTGAGTCTAGTAAGACATCCTCTCTAGTGCTGGTGGCACAAATAAAAACACCCAATCCATGCTGTAAAGTGGCGCCGGTGTTAGGAAGGGCATCCAACCAGTGTATCAATGCCAAAACGATTATTAGCACAGAAACAAGTAGATAGGAACAACAAAATATGAAGACGTCGCATCTCAGAGTTGCAACACATAATGTTGGCACTCTCAGAGGTAGATCTGCGGAAATAGTGGAGATGCTGGAGAGAGGGCATGTGGATATGTGCTGCGTGCAAGAGGTAAGATGGAGAGGTGCCTCTGCGAGACTAGTTGTAGGCAAACATCTTAGCTTTAAGCTTTTCTGGGTAGGTAAGGATGATGGGAGAGTAGGCATTTTCCTGGCTGAGAGATGGATCAATAAGACAATAGAGGTAGTTCAAGTTAGTAATCGAATAATTAAGCTTAGATTAGTTGTAGGCAGAAGACTGCTGACAATCATCTCTGCCTATGCTCCTCAAGCAGGCCTAGGCAAAGAAGAGAAAGACTGCTTTTACGAGCAACTTTTACAAACAACCGCAATGACAGAGGACGGAGACATCGTTATGCTAGCAGGGGACTTCAATGGTCATGTTGGACAGCTCCAGGATGGTTACACTGGGGTACATGGTGGGCACGGTTACGGCTCAAGAAATGAAGAAGGAGTGAGACTTCTTGAATTTTGTGATGCAAGTACACTGACTATTTGCAACACTAACTTCAAGAAACCTGCCAACCACCTAATAACCTACAAATCTGGTGAGCACATAAGTCAGATTGACTGCTTATAGTTAGGCAGCGGGACAGGCAGATAGTGTCTAATACCAAGGCATACCCTGGGGAAGAATGTACCCCACAGGATAGGTTAGTCATTAGTGATATCTCAGTAAGAAAGAGATGGAATGAGACATACAGGAAGGTGTGGAGAAGAAAGGTCTGGAAACTAAAAGACCTTTCACTAAAATACAAATTTAGGAAAGCCCTTCCAGATGTGTATGACGAAAAAGAAGACGATTTAGAGACGTATGACATAGATAATAACTGGAATTTCTTACGTGACAACTTGCTGCAGGCTACTGCAGAGCTCCAACCAGACAGAGAGTGGCCTGGTGGTGCAACAGCACAGTAGATAAGGCCATTAGAGACAAAAGACTAGCATGGAGGGCTTGGAAAAAGGGTGGGAGTAGAGAAGGATATACAGCCGCTAAGAGAGAAGCTAGACGTCAGGTGTACTTAACACGCAGGGAGGTTTGCCAATGTTCTGCGACGGGAAGATCAGAGGAGTGTGGTGTTCCACATTGCAAGGCAGTGTGTCAATGCAAATCAGCATGCTGTTGGAGATAAATGCCGGTGTACTTAGTGTCACGAATGATCAGAAAATGGTGGCCTGGAAATGTCATTATGAGAGACTGATGAATGTGGAGAACGAATGGGAGAGAGAGAAATTACCCTCAGTAGATCCGACAGAGGGACCAGCTATTGAGATTGACGAATATAGGGTCCAAGAGGCGATTAAGGAAATGAAAAATGGTAAGGCTGCTGCACCATCGGGGATAGATGCTGAAGGCATCAGGGGACGTAGGCACTAAACTGGTTGCACGCATCATCAATCAGGCTATTTATGGTGGTGTCATACCCAAAGACTGGTGCAGCAGTATTCTCATAAATTGCTACAAAGGTAAAGGGGATGCACTGGAGAGGAGCAATTATAGGGATATAAAACTGATGGATCAGGTTATGAAAGTGGCAGAAAGGATATTAGCACAACTAATTACAGAAAGGGTCAAACTAGATGAGATGCAGTTTGGTTTTGTGCCTGGGAAGAGTACAACAGATGCCCTCTTCTTGGTGAGACAATTACAAGAGAGGTTCTTAGAGAAAAATAAGCCACTATACTTAGCCTTTGTTGACCTAGAGAAGGCCTTTGATAGGGTACGCCGATCTGTCATCTGGTGGTCCCTAAGAAAACTAGGTGTTGAGGAATGGCTTGTGAGGACAGTGCAATCTTTGTACAGAGGTGCTGTCAGTAAAGTCAAGGTAGGAATGGAGTTTAGTGAGGAATTCCAGATACAAGTAGGAGCACATCAAGGTTCAGTCCTCAGCCCGCTCTTGTTCATTATAGTCCTCCAAGCCATTACAGAGGAGTTTAAGACTGGCTGTCCATGGGAACTTCTCTATGCTGATGATCTGGTTCTTATAGCAGAATCAGTAGAGGAGCTAGAGAATAAATTCTGGCTATGGAAACAGCAGTTGGAAGCAAGAGGACTGAGAGTGAACCTAACTCAGACAAAAGTGTTGATGAGTAGAAAAGAGGACAAAACTCTGATTCCGTCAGGGAAATGGTTATGTTCGATATGCAGAAAAGGAACTGGCATAAATTCTATAAAATGCACACAATGCAGATCCTGGGTATACAAGAGATGTAGCGGGATAGCAGGCAAACTAACAGGTAGGGAGAAATATGTATGCAGTAGATGTACAGGGAAATTAGACAGTAGAAGTCGCGTTGATAGACACATTTTTTCAAATGCAGGTGGCTGTTATAGAAGTGGTGGATAGCTTCCAGTACCTAGGAGATCAGATTAGCATGGGAGGGGGTGTTCCGAGGGCATAGTATCTAGAATAAGGATGGGTTGGAAGAAGTTTAGGGAGCTGCTTCCTCTGCTGACAAAGAAGGGTTTCTCCCTGCGTACGAAAGGCCGGTTATATGATGCCTGTGTGAGGGGCGCGATGTTGCATGGTAGTGAGACATGGGCAGCAACTGCAGCGGATATGCGATGGCTGGAGAGAAATGAGACAAGCATTCTCCGTTGGATGTGCAATGTCAATGTGCGTGAATGACCCAGCATTAATGTGTTGAGAGAGAATCTGTGTCTGAGAGGGATAGAATGTAGTGTGCGAGAGGGGAGACTGAGGTGCTATGGACATGTGATGCGCATGGAGGGTGACCGATGGGTGAAGAAGTGCCAGGAAATGCCTGTTGAAGGAAGATGTGGTAGAGGTAGACCACAAAAAACATGGGCGGAAGTGGTGAGAACAGACCTCAGATCGCTGAATCTCACGGAGGAAATGACGAAGAACCGTGACAAGTGGAGAGATGCTATACTGAATAAGACCCGTCCTACCCTTGCAAGCAGGGAAAAGCGGACGTAAAATGATGATGATGATGATGATATATATATATCATCATCATCATCGTTTAACGTCCATCTTCCACGCTAGCATGTGTTAGACGGGAGTTGTGCCACTTGAGGCAAGGTTGTTCGGGTGACCATGTCTCGCTCGTATAGGACTATCTGGCAGGCTTTCTCTGGCTCGAAAAATAGAAGGAAGTTTGCTGACAATAATATTGCTGTTACATTTAGCTTATCAAACTATTACACACTTTATTAGCAAAATATTGGGTCATTCGATAAATGTGGGTTTTTTTCAATTACCTGTAATAAAAGTGAAGTCGGGCAGATAAATACCTGCATTAACTTGCTATAAAAGCAGGTATTAAATTCCCCTGGTCCTCATATATTATAGGGTGGTGGATTGGCAGTATTGGTAGAGTGTCAGACAACATGCTTTGAAGTATAGAGTTATGGCCCTTTGCAGTCTGAGTTCAAATCTCCCCGAGGTTAATTTTGCTTTTCATCATTATGGGGTCAATAAAATAAAGCACTTGCAATGCACAGTGGTAGTTGCTGGCCTTGTGTCAAAAGTAGGGATGTCCCAGTATATGTCCCAGTATATATCATGATCAATGTTTAACCCCATGTTAGACATATGGTACAAGGTACTCCAGTTATGACCATCGTGTCTTTAATACAGACACAGTATATTTAGAACTACCTTATCCAGGAATTTCTTTTTCATAAATATTTTAAAGTGTGAAGATGTTGACTGCTATTTCTAGCAGGTCAACTAATCACATGGAAGCTTCCTCATTTGATGGTTGTTGTTATCACTGACATAATCTGTTTCATATATGTAAACATACTTAGTCTTTCTGTAAAGTTGGCTCAGTGTTAAAAATCTGTTTTAACTAAGCATGTTTATATATACTTAACAGATTACACAATATGTTGTACAATAAAACAATTGATTTAGTGAGTAAAAGCATATTATATGCTTAGACCATTAAAAAGTGAAAATAAGATGAAATATGCATGGAAAGAAAAGCAATATTATTCGATGGCCAATATTACATTATTCATGTCAAACAAGTATGCAAAATTTACTCTTGATACATTTTATTCTGTTGTAGTTTTATAACAAAATGGCAACCTTAGTGTAACTGTCCAAAGTATTAGCAATTGAATTGCCAAGTAAACATATAGAGAGTCTGAAGAAAGAAAGAATGAAAGAAAGATATAATTGCTTGTATGTTAATGTGTTCATGTGGGTGAAGATAATGTAAATATATAATAAGTATATATTTATATGCACACAGATTTGTAGGGTCAAAGGTAGTGTAGGAAAGGGAGTTTATGAAGAGCTAAATTGATCCCATTGAATATCAATCAGTACATGTCAATTTGGTCAAACTTAGCAGCATGAAAGACAAAGATAATCATGATGGGATAAAAAATTTCAATCACAGATAGATGAATTTAACCCTTTAGCATTTGCATTACTCGATATTTACTATTGTATTTTCACAGAAAAGTCTTTATCTCATATAATTATCTCACATAATATTGAACCTATAAGATTTTGATACTTATTATAAGAACAACACATAAACGTCTGTATGAGTCACCAGTCACAACCAGTTCGAACAGAAAGAGGTGAGAGTTTAAATGCTAAGAAGTTAAATATTTCACAAAGTATTTACAATATTACTTTACCTATGTCTGCTACACTACGTCATTTGCCTTCCTAATCAAGTTTCCATATTAAGCCTCTGTTTCCTGTATTGATATGGCAATAAATTTGTAAACTGGAGAGTGTTTCAAACACATATATATTTTGTTAGTTTGTAAACACATTGGTAAATTGATGCATGACAATACTTCTTCTGAGAAACATTTTAGAAACATTTAATAAAACATGTGAAAATGAATTAGAAAATGATATTTGTCAGAGGCTAATACTTATTTTCTCATGCTGCATAGTGGACCCTACTTTATTCCTTTAGCATTTAAACCAGTCGTACCCGACCAAAATTCTCTCACTTCTTTCTGTTCAAACTGGTTGTAACCAGCTGCCATACTTACATTAAGTTAATTTTCTCCAAATAAATAACATCAAAATCTTGTAGATTCAATATTATGGGATAAAGTGTTTACTTTGAAAATACAATAATAAATGTAGAGTAATGTAAATGCTAAAGGGTTAAACTTTTTTGATGTTACAAACAATAATTATACATCCATTCACTTAACTACAAATACATATGGGTGCAGAGATAGTGTTATGGTTACTAAGTTCACTTCACAACTATGAGGTTGCAGGTTTGAAATAGTGCACAGTAATTATGTTTTCTACAATAGCATTGAGTTGACAAATCTCATCATCATCATCATCCTCAACGTCTATCTTTCATCTTTGGATGAATTAGTTGGGTTGTCATGTCATGATGCTAGACAACTCAGTTGACTCAATCTTGCTTATATAATCTGTTTTGGGCTTCATTTTCAATGGCTGGATTCCTTTCCTAATGCAAAACACATTTCAACATGGATGGAGGAGCCTTTTTTGTAAGCACCAGCACTATCAACTTACAGGATGGGATGGGTGCTATTTGTCATGTAACCAAGCAAGACAACCTCGTGTGTAATTTGATTTCAAATTATGCAGAAGCCTACAGCATGTAATACATAAATACATTCATATTTAGTTGATGGCTGAGAGAAAAGAGTGTTCAATACTGAATTAAAGTTTTAATATTCATTTATTAAGGCTAAATAGTGAGTCTTATTACTCCAGAATAATAAGACTCGCTATTTAGCCTCTCTCCCCCCCCTCTCTCTCTATATATATATATATACATACATATATATATATATATATATATATATATTAAATGTATATATTGAGTTAGGAACTCAAAATAGTCTCTTACAACAAAATAGCTCTAAGAAAGAGATATTTCTGAGCCGTATATTATAATAGAATATAAAAGAAAAGCAAACACAGATATATATATATATATATATGTTCAAATAAGGGACCTTATTCGCTAAGGTGAAAAGAATACTAACTGTAGACAATAGGGTTCGCTTGTCTCAATTTAAGAAAAAATTAAGAAAATAAATACAAACCGGAATTGTGGTAACTACCAATCACCAAGACAACTTATTGTTGTTTCGCAAAATTAATTGTGAATAGAAACACTAATCCAAGCTCATCAGTGGGTGATGAATTAGTATCCTAGACACATATATGTATGCTATATATAGGATATAAAACAGTGCACATGGCTTCCTAGCGAGTCTCATAAACCCACACCACTAGAAATAGCAGCCAGGCTTACTCGACATTTGAAATGGCTCAACAAATTAATGGAGCCAAATATATTAAATGTATATATTGAGTTAAGAACTCAAAATAGTCTCTTACAATAAAATAGCTCTAAGAAAGAGATATTTCTGAGCCGTATATTATAATAGAATATAAAAGAAAAGCGAACACAGATATATAGATATATGTGTTCAAATCGTAAGGGACCTAATTTGCTAAGGTGAAAAGAATACTAACTATAGACAATTATAATATATATATAGATATAATGACCAGTGCTGTATATATTGTATCCATCTATCTCCTATAACAACATTTTGACTTATAAGTTTCAATAAAATAAATGTCCCCCATAAATAAAACTAGCTTCAATTTTTGACTAAAACACTTGAATGCAATACCCCAGCTTAGTTACAAATCAATGACTAAGACTAATAAAAGAGTAAATGAATGCATATATATGTATATGTTTATGCAAATATGTATATCTGATGAATTGCCAAAACTATATGAAAACTGGTTGAGTCAATAAGGGAGTAGACTACTGTATATGCTCATGTGATATAGGTTCAAATCTGCAGCAACAATTTTGTTGCATATTTGGATGGAACACTATTCTCTAATTTCAGCTAGCTGTCGGAAATATATTTTAATAAAATGTCAATAGGTTTTATCCCAAACTGAGATATGAAATTTGAAGATCAAGTAATATACATGCATGACTGTGTGCTTAAGAAGTTTGCATTGCAATTTATTGTTTCAGATTTAATCCCACAGCATGGCATATTGTGCTAGTGTTAAATATCACACACTTGGATTAGCCAATACCTTGTGAACAAAATTGGATAAGTAAAAACTCTGTGAAAGCCAGTCAAATGGACTCTACTGGAAATTCAAAAGGCCAGCCTAGATATTACATTAGTGGGTATAAATGTATGCAGAATTTTCAGTCAGAGCCTGTAGGGAAGTACTAGTGACTGATAAGTTGACACTTGCATAGGGTACTAGGTGGTGAGAGTGATCCCTAAACCACATAGTCAAAAAGCAAGCTCCTTTACTCCTTAAACTGGCCATATCCAGTAAGAATTCCCTCACCTCTTTCTGTTCAAACTGACTATAATTGGCCAGATATTAATGTTAAGTTATTGTTCTCAAAATAAATAATATCAAAATGTCATAGATTCGATATTATGTGAGATAAAGCCTTTACTGCGAAAATCTAATAGTATATATAGAATAACGTAAATGGTAATGGGTCAACCATACAGACGTATGGTTGACTATTACTTAAACTATAATACAAATATAGGTAATTCTACTGACCAAATGATAGGAACACTTATCATTGCTGAAATCAACAGAGAATCTTTATACAGTATAATGGTGATTCCTGCTCAGATTTTCTGCTTTTCTCAACCAGCAATTTTTAGATTGTGGCTGACAACACCTCAAGGAACTCTGTGTCATATAAACATAATGAAAATTGATAGCCTTCACAAATAAACTTTGTAGTTAGCGCTGACAACTTGGATAACCTACAGAAACATTAAGGATATTCACTAAAAAAACATATGTCAAACAGTTTATTATTTTCAACACATGGAGTCTTTACCACAAATTCTATCCTCATGTAAGGGAGATATTTAAGAGAAAAACAAGTAAACATCAATGAAAAAATATTCATGCAAGGCTTCTCCATCCAAAGATAGAAAATGTGTGTTAAAACTAGTTTACATCATTATACACTGATACAAGTATATTCAGATTAGTGTCCACATCTTAGTCGTTCTATATATAACTTATTGGCAGAGACATTGTGACCATAACAACAACAAAACAAGGAAAACATTTGGCTAAATATAACCGTAGTATATAACAATGGTTTCTGATTTAGTCACAAGGCCAGCAATTTTAGGGGAGGGGCAAGACGGTTTTATCAACCCCGTCAGGATGAAAGGCTAAGCTAACCTCTGTGAGATTTAAACTCAGAACGTAAAGGGCCGTAACTCTATGCTATGAGGCAGGGCGTCCAATGCTCTACCAATATTACCACTCCACCACCCTTAATAATAATGGTTTCTGATTTAGGCACAAGGCCAACAATTTGGGGGGAAGAGATAGTCGATTAAATCGACCCCAGTCCATTACTAGTTCTTTATTTTATCAACCCTGTAAGCATGAAAAGCAAAGCTAACCTTGGCTGGATATTGAATTCAGAACGTAAAAGGACATAACTTTATGCTGTGAAGCATGTTTTTCCATGCTCTACTGTATTATAATGATAATTCCACCTCTCAGAAATAGAAATTCAGTTTCCATCCATTAAATCAGTTTTGTTCAATTTTATAAATAAATACATGAAATAGCTAACTAATCTAAACACATTTATACATCTATATTATTCAATTTCTTATAAACCAACTACACCAAACAATTCTTTAATTGACTCATCAAGATAAATCAATCCTGCTTCATTGATCATCTATTGATATTAGGTTAGATATGTCATGATATTATAGTATGCTGCTTAACTAGTCTGGCAAAGATAGTGATATTTAAGAATTAATTTCTATTCCTAAAGAATTGGGGTTTAAAATTTACTGGAGTCAGAATTTGCTTGATTTACCATATTTCCTGGTGCCGAAGACACTTCATCCTCGAGAACACACCCTAATTTTGACAACCAAAAATTTGAAAAAAAATAATAAACAACCTTTGGCCTCCAGGATGCATGGTAGATGTTTTAGACTTATTTTAGGGAAAAAGTAGCATGTTCGACGCCGGGAAATATGGTATATTTTTTAAAATTTGATTTGATAAAATAGATATAATTAATATATTAGGTTAGTTCAATTAAATAAAGCATTTTCTTATGAAAAAACAATTAGTTTAGTCAGGATGATAGGCACAGTACCCATGACCTTTGACTGGTCACCAAGAATGGTCAGATTGATGTGATTGAGATTATGCCTGAAGCAATGCAATTCCAGAAAGCCAACATTCTGAGGGTAAAAATATATTATAACAATTAGTACAGGGTTTGTTTTGTATGTTGTTCGAAGGAAAGAAGCAGATAGTCTGAGAATGAGGAAACAGCCTTGATTATAGGTCAGCTTCAATGTGACTCTCCTACAGATAAACAACAATAGCTTATTAAATCTAAAATTAAGGAATATCTCTAACTATCAACATCATCATCATTCATCATAATAGAATGAGGATTTTATCATCTATTCCTCCTTGTAGATCTTGTTGGATAGCTGGTGATTCAGTAAGTGGTGGTATTAATTTCTATAAATCTGTCATTTCCTTTAGTTTATTTTGATTTATTAATTAACTTCCCAGGCCCTCACAAACTTTCTGATCCATCTAACCTACAAGGGTCAGCTGAAAAGTTCATAGACCGACTATAAAGGAGTTATGCTAGAGCTGTGGAATCTTGCATGTATTAATTTCAACTCTTCTTATTAATAACTGCATTGTTTCATTCCAGGGAATATGTTGAAAAATAAACCTCATTTGGCAGATATTTCCTTCATTCTGTGAATTTAATTTGCTGATAAAATACAACTGAAAATAAGCAGAAAAGTACACCACTGTTGTAACACTAAAGCCAGTAAATTCCACAACTTTCTTTAACATTAACAGGTTTACAATAGTATGAAACCATGGCGAGGACATATATATCTTCAAACAAATGACATCAATACTAACTTCTACTCATTACACAGACATCACTTACAGCAATTGAAGAGACAATTTGATTTAAGTATGAGTGATAAACTGCCATTAAGATGATAAAAATACCTGACTTTCAACACCAACATAAAATGGAAAGACATACTCCACTGTTATTGAAAGCTACAGTTGACTGGACAACAACACTTAATATCTTATACATTAATAGATAGACTTTCTTCAGACCTACACCGAAAATGGTCATCTACAAGTTCACTCAGCTAGCCATCTGTATTTTAAGAATAGTCCAATTTAAAAAATAAAATATTTCCTCTTCTTACAGCTCACTGAAATGCAGTCCATTTTGTCTTTTTGCAGACATTTGCAAGCACAGTCTAGAATTTTTGTATCTATATTCTAGGAGCTATATCTAACTACAAATTATAACTCCTTCCAAATTACAAGAAAAGAATCCATAAGAATATCTCCAGTATTGCTTAATTTCATTTAGAGTATGTCTTTAATTGTTTACATATCATAAAAACAATGACATGGCACTCAACTTAGGTAGAACATCAATTTACTGTGAATAACCTTATAAGATTAATTGAGTATCAGTTGCAAGCAGCTAAGTGAACAGCAGTGTATTTGAACTCAAATCTCATGAACTGGTAAACCATGTGTCTCTGGTTTAGAATAGATACACCATGTCTCTGCATACCATGACAGATGAATAAAAGGGTTGGCACCATGGGCATCTAGTCATAAACAATGCTTCAAATAGGGCCATGTGTTGTGTATAAAAACATATGGGTAGGGTACAGCCTGAAATAACTTATGGAGGTTCCCAGCCCCTCTTATCAAAAGCTCAAGACAGGGAATCCAGTTAAAACACTGGAGGAGTTCAGTCCATTAATGTTGACCAAGTACCTGATGTTTCCTGTGGAGAATGGTGTATGAGGTTTGGGACATGGAATGTAAGAACGATAACAGGGAGATTGGGAGAACTGGTGGAGGCAATGAATAAAAGAAGTATGGATATATATTGTGTGCAGATGACAAGATGCAAGGGAAGTGGAGTGAAAAATAGTGAGAAAAAAACAAAGACAGAAATACACATTTATGTAGCAATGGTATCTAGAAGGTGTACATGTTGTTTGTGTCTTGATTTCTGTAGAGTTTGTAGACAGTGTGGTGATTGTGACTAGAGTAAATGAACAGTTGATGAGGGTGAAATTGTCGATTACAAAGTACTTGGTGAACATCATCTCAGGATATGCCCCATAGGCAGATCAGAATGTTGAAGAGAGAAACAAGTTTTGTTGTGCAATAGAAAAAAAAATGTTTGAACATATGATAGGATTTAAATGGACATATGGGGAGGAGATTTGAAGAAGTCAAGCAGAGCTATAGGCATAAAATGAAGAAGATGGAAAGATTTCAGAGTTTGCTGATGAAGCTGTGATGTCAATATGTAATGTCTAATTCCAGAAAGAAGTAAACGAACTCATTATGTACACATCAGGTAGGCTGTCATCAATAATTTTATCTACATGATTATACAAGGCTGAGATAGGAATAGCTTTCATGGTACAAATATAATCCCAGATCAGCAGAGTAGATAGCTGAGAATGAAGTTCAGGAAATATTGAGAAATGTGAAGAATGGAGAGGAAGGTAGATTGAGAAGGAGATATGTTAAAGGCAGCAGGAAGCTACAGTATGAATAGAACAATAGTGATTTATAGATTGATGGTGACAGAAGAGAGTATTCTGGTGGATTGGGAGTCCAGTGCTTTGTTCTGTGACAAAGTGGATTAGACACTGTGAGGTTTGCACCAACATTCATGTGTTGGGTAATACAATACCTTAATATTACAACTGCTGCATTCACCCTCTCACTGTGCTTTATACACCTAGCATATGGTTACAAAGCCATGAAAATTCTCAGAAAGAATTTCAGGTTGTTATGATCAAATAGAAATATAGGTCATCTTAGTAATGTATGTGGTTATGAGTTACAAGCTCAAGATCTCATATTCTTCATATAGGAGGGTCGGCTGAAAAGTTCAAAGGATGACTACGAAGGAGTAATGCTAGAGCTGTGAAATCTTGCATGCATTAATTTCAACTGCATTGTTTCTTTCCAGGGATTACGTTGAAAATAAATATCATTTGGTCATACCATGAGAGTATCTTCATCAGCATATAACATTATCACTTGACCTCTAACTACAGCAAGCTTTGATTGAATGAAGTCTCTTTTTTTCTTTTCTTTTATAATTTAGTCAGTGGAAAAAACCCCAAGGAATAGGGTAGGGCAGAGAAACCGTAACTCATCAGATACAGTTCTACACATGGGTCTCAAATAATCGCCCCCCCCCCCCCCCCCCGCTTATTAATTTTTCAGATTTATTTTCCAAACCCCACTCTTATTCCAACCTCCCCCCACCACCACTTATTAAATTTTGCTAATCTATATCCAACAAAATTTTATTTTAAGTGGTAGCATTCCTGTAGACATTAAAAACATACATGACAAAAAAAGAACATTACACAAAATCCCATACATTATAAAATAAATAGGATGTGTTGTGTTCTCAATGTGTAAACTAAACGACTAATTCTGGTTTTGAAAAAATAAATCAAACCCCACCCCCAATTATGCCAAACAATCACTGTTATTTTGGATCTGAAAGTACACAGTTTCTCTCAACTCACTTTCACTCCCTATGCTTGTGTTGATTTGAGGTTATAGTAGTATAGAAACACTTGCCCAAGTGTCGAAGCAATACAGTAGAGTAGGATCAACATGATTATGAAGCAAACCTCTTAACAATTTGGCCATGTCTGAGCCTACAAATAATGCTTGATTCTACTTTGTATCTATGCATAATTTAACAAAAGAAGAAAAAAATATTATTTCATAAATGATGTTTCTTTTTTGTTGTTTTTTGTGTGTAATTTCTTTTTAGGGAAATTATATTTTTTATATTATGTTTTATGTATGAACATTTTTGGATGTTTTCTTTTTTGTTTTGTTTTCCATTTTAGGCTCAAGTAATAAGCAAAAGAAAAAATATATGTATAAAAAGATAAAAAAAGAAAAAAAAAGAAAAAATATATATTTCAAATCCCCAAACAAAAGAGATGAAGTTTTAAATAGTGATAGAGAATGGCAAAGATTTAAGATTAAAAAACACAACAAAAACTTATATGTATATATACTTGTCAATAATATATATATATATATACACACACACACATATAGTGCCACTATATATATGCATATATATATATATATATATACACACACATATATATATATATATATCTGCATATCCCTGTTCTGTTAACCCCTATATATATATATATATATATATATATGTATGTAAGTATGTGTATATATATATATATATATATATATATCACCCCTGTAAAGAATGAGTAGAGGATTTTTTGAAAAGTTCACTTTTACCTAAATGTTTACCACAGACAGAAAACAATAAAAAAAAAAGAAAAAAGTCTAAAATAAGTCATTACAACAACAACAACAACAAGAAAATAATCTAAAGTGATAAAAACAAGTAAAATAAAGAAAAACAGTCCCAAATACAACAGCTTGTTTTTCTTGTTGTTGTTGTTGACTTGCTGTTGTTTGTTTTTGTTTGTATATTTGTCCATTTTTTTCCTTTTCTTCTTTATACCTAAGAGTGAATGCAAATACTTAATTCACAAGTGTAGCGAGATAGTGCAGTGCCAAAGGCAAACTGTTCTCTGAGCTTGAAACATTCCTTATTCTCTTTCACACTCTTGCAACACGCTCTCACATCCAACACACAACTACAGACACCTCCCCACTTCAGGTTTTACATCACCATCTTCACGCGCCATCTCACCAATTCACAATAGCACCAATAACACTGTTTGATACTTACTCAATCCTCTCTGCTCATTAAAGCACTCTCTCCTCTTGAAAAATATTTTGGTTACAAAGTTTCCTCAGAGAATCTATTAAAGATTTGTTTTCCAGTGTTAGCCTTCTTTTTCTTCTTAATAGTAGTAGTAGTTGTGGTGGTGGTGGTAGTGGCACTGGTAGTAGTAGTAGTAGTAGTAGTAGTAGTAGTAGAAGCAGTAGTAGTAGCAGTAGTAGTAGTAGCAGTAGCAGCAGCAGTAGTAGTAGCAGTAGCAGCAGCAGTAGCAGCAGTAGTAGCAGCAGCTGCAGTAGTAACAGTAGCAGCAGCAGTAGTAGCAGTAGTAGCAGCAGTGGTAGTAGTAGTAGCAGTAGTAGTAGTAGTAGTAGCAGTAATTCTTATCATCATCCTCTATATTATCATAATTATCACCTATATGCCATCATCAATATCATCATCATCATCATCATCATCATCATCATCATCATCATCCTATTCATTGTCATCATATTTGTTAATATATTTCCTTTATATGATTATTCTGCCTAATTTTTATTCATTTTATTTATTTCCAAATGTAATTATATATTTTATTTGGATTTTCATATCCCATTTTTTTATGTTGTTCTCAGGAACTCCCTTCCTGCCTCCAAGTCCCCACCAATACCACCACCATTTAAAATATGAAATCTACCATTATTACTAAGCACTATTCTTCATCACCTCAACTTCATCACAAATATTTTCACTAACTCCCCCACCACAAATATAAATACCACCATCTCCCCCACCCCAAATATTACCAACACCATCTCCACCACCACAAATATTACCACCACCATCTCCCCCACCTCAAATATTACCAACACCATCTCCCCCACCCCAAATATTACCACCACCATCTCCACCACCACAAATATTACCACCACCACAAATATTACCACCACAAATATTACCACCACAAATATCACCCCCACCATCTCCCCCACCACAAATATTAGCACCACCATCTCCACCACCACAAATATAACCACTACCATCTCCACCACCACAAATATTACCACCACCATCTCCACCCCCACAAATATTACCACCACCATCTCCACCACCACAAATATTACCACCACCACAAATATTACCACCACAAATATTACCACCACCATCTCTTCCACCACAATCATCACCATCTCCACCACAAATATTAACACCACCATCTCCTCCACCACAATCATCATCATCACCAATCACAAATATTACCACCACCATCTGCACCACCACAATCATCATCATCATCACCACCATTTACTCAACCACAATCATCATCATCATCACCACAACCCACACCACAAATATCATCATCATCATCTCCAACACCACCACAAATAACATCATCACCTACATAACCACGTTAATGTTTAAGATAAAAAAAATAATTGTAACTATTTCTGATATATGTGATAGTAGTAAATATACAGTTTTGTGATAATATTAATGGTTGATGGTGGCAATGGTGATTTTTGTTGTAGTATTAGTAATGATATTTGTGGTGGAGAAGGAGATGGGGTTGGCAGTATCGGTAGAGGGTTGGACGCCATGCTTTGCAGCAAAGAGTTACAGCCCTTTATGGTCTGAGTTCAAATCCCGCCGAGGTTAACTTTGCCTTTCATCCTTACGGGGTCGATAAAATAAAGTACCAGTAATACACTGGGATAATTGCTGGCCTTGTGCCGAAAGCAGAAACAATTATTACATGCAACAACAAACACAATAACCACACTCATAAACAATATCACAGTCACCAATACCACAACTAGCATTACTGTCATCACAACCACTATGCTCCCAAACAACAATAATCATAACTACGAACACCACTAGCAAAGGAAGCATCACTTCTTTTTGTGTTCTTACCAGTGCCATATATAAATCTATATATATACCACAGAAAAAAAGAGAATCAGTGTTGTGACAAATGGAATTTATTGGACATATTACAATCGTTTCTCTGGCACGATCGGTGTGATGATCAAACCTGACTCTGAAAAGTGAAAGGTCCTCAGATACGTCTTGATTCTACGAGCTGGTCGCCAGAGAAACGATTGCAATATGTCCAATAAATTCCATTCGTCGTAACACTGATTCTATTTTTTTCTGTGATATCATACTCTGCTCTATGAGAGCATCGAGAGCTCAAATGGCCTACTGCATACGGATGCTTTAAGCATCCAACATCAATTATATATATTTATATATATATATATATATACGATATTAACAAAGGAAACTATATTTATAAAACCATATTTATTTCATTATACATATTTCAAGGACACCAAGTTAAATTATGGTGTGCTTTCATCAGATAAAATATAATATAGATCAGTTTTATAAATAAATATTGACATACCCTTAAAAAATGCAACCATTACTGTTGGAAGCTCCCGGATAGTCAATATTTATTTATAAAACTGATCTATATTATATTTTATCTGATGAAAGCACACCATAATTTAACTTGGTGTCCTTGAAATATGTATAATGAAATAAATATCGTTTTATAAATATAGTTTCCATTTGTTAATATCGTATTTTTACTCCAAATATTTGTTGAGTGCTTTATATCAGTTATAAAAATATTTGCTTGTTGTATCCCAACAATTTAAATAGAACTTATATATATATGTATATATATATATATATATATATATATATATATATATATATATTAGGTTATGCAAGAAATGTTTAGGATTATCCTGAATGCAGTAATGGTTAATTACTACACTAGATAGAGTTGACGTACGGTGAGTGGTTACTCAACGAGTTATGGAAGAATAGTTGAAGAAACTCAGTTTCTGATCCTTCTGTATTCCGGAGTGTAGATAAAGAATGAATAATAACAGGTAGACATCATAAAAAGGTAATTTATTCCGAGTGCTCACAAATGTTTCAACAGTAGTTATACAGCCTAGTCATGCTATGTGCAAATTGGTAATTATTTGCAGAAACTCAATTTTCAAATGCTGCTTTTACCGTTTCCTCAGAGCAGAATGGTTAAAATGTAAATACAAGGGTATTTAAATTTTAACCATTCTGCTCTGTTGAAACATTTGTAAGCACTTGGAATAAATTACCTTTTTATGATGTCTACCTGTTGTTATTCATTCTTTATATATATATATATATATAGGAAAATGTGTGAGATCCTTGGTACAGTTAGGTATATTTGAAAAAAAAGGAAAAGAATGACTTCACATGTAGTGTTAAAAAATGTATGATTTAATGTTATAATATAATATTATAATATTATGAGTTGGTAGATCCAGTAAGTTCTTTGTTAACTTCGGTGGGAAGAATTTTAGAAATTCCTGGTTAACTTGGGTTGGAGAACTTTCTCGCATTCATCTGTCTGTGGCGATTGTCAAACTGTTTAACAATTTATGAAATGTTTTTAAACCAACTGTAATGTTTTCTCTCAGTCACGTGACCCCCCCCCCCCTATGTGTTAAGTTTTTTCTAGTCAAATGCTTGGTGGTCACCAATCTGTCCAGCTTGTTTGTCTACCAGCATATCATGAAAAAAGTCATACATCGCCTATGTATTTTATCTGAGGAGGACATGTTTTGCTTTATGTTATACATAAAACTTTACATCTTCGAAATATATAATAAAATAAATAGAGATGATATAAAGTATTTATCTTTTTATAATAATACTCTGGATATATTTATACCGTTGAGTGTTTGGCATCTGTTATAAGAATCAATTGATTATAAATCAACTGCATATCATCATTATCATCATTTCATTTTACATCCGCTCTTTCCCTGCTTGCATGGTGGGATGGGAACTGATTCTGGCTTGATTTCTACAGCTGGATGCCCTTCCTAACACCAACCTCATTTACAGTGAGTGCTGGGTGCTTTTTCTCCGTGGCGCCTACACGACCTCTTTACAGTGTGCGCTGGGTGCTTTTTGCATTGGCACCTCCACCACCACTTTGCAGTGGAATTATATATATATATATATAGATATATATATATAGATATATATATATATATATATATCAGTGGTGAAGGGTAACCTGGAAAGCAGGGCATGCAGTCCAATCCCCCCCCCCCCAATCCCTCTAAATGACCCTCCCGGTCAAAGCCGCATGTAGTGTTATCTAGTGTGTGTGTTATCTTTTTATGTGTCTTCGGTTTAGTAAGCAGTCAAAACTCTGCTTGCCCCAAAGCTCTCATATGTTTGTCTGTATGTGTGTGTGCGTTATCTTTTTTTATGTCTATATGTTTTTAGTAAGAAGCCAAAATTCTGCTTGCTTCAACCAACGCAATTGATCAACTCAAGATTCTATAACGCATGCACGGACCCTTCGCTCCTGATATATATATATATATATATATATACATCTTCGACAAAAGCACACTGTAAATGAGGTTATCACTAGGAAGGGCATCTAACTGTAGAAACCAAGCCAAAATCAGTTCTGCCTGAGCAAGACATAGTCACCTGATGTGGCATTACTCACAACAGGATAATTCATCTAAACCATGCCAGTGTGGAAAAATGTTCATTAAACAGTGATGATGATGATGATCTTCAATTCTTCTTCTCCCACTTATTCCAGAGGTGGTTGTGGGGGCGATGTCCTCAAACATTCCTTCCAGCAGATCCTGTCAGAAGCCAGCATCTTTAATTGATCCAGCTGGATCCTCAAGCCAAGTGCATGGATGTTAACCAACCATCTTTCATGGGGCATACTCCTGGGTTTTTCCCATAAAATCTGTCCACTGATTTTTTTTCCTGAGACATTGTAACCATATGCCCATAATATCGGAGCCGTGATCTCTTAATTCGGTGAAGTAGTGGTTCTAACTGGAGTGACCCTCTGATCTCCAATCTTTGTAATCTATTAAGTAATGTTACTCGAAGGACCCATCGGAGGAATTCCGTTGCAGCCAGTTGTATTCACAATTATATTCTTTTGGTCATTACCCAAGATTCATGAGAATCGAGACAGGCAAACCATATTATGTTAAATATATTCATTTGTATTACATGGCTTGGAAATATTCCTTTCTTTGAGCTATTTAATTGTAAAAGACTATTTCGAGTTTATAACTCAATATTTGATATTCACGGCTCCATACGTTGAGCTAAATTTAGTCCCATAAAACCGACTGTTATTTTTAACAGCACGAGTATGGGACGAGTTAGGCGCTGGGACACATGTGCGTTCAACAACACGTATTTCTCAGTCTTCTTAAGTATTCTGAAGTGATTGATACAAATTTTCCTGGATACCCGCAGAAGAGCACAGGAATAGTAACTTTCACTTAATTGTTGCGAAAAAATTTAGAATTTTTCCGGGTATCACGGCCATTGCCAATATAGGTTAGTTATTTTTATTGATTTATTATTTTAAATCGAGACAGGCAAACCATTTTATGTTAAATTAGTATTTTTCAACTTAGCTAACTTGGTCATTTGCAATTCGAACACATGTATACTTGTATAGGTGTTCATCCCTCATATTCATTTGTATTACACGGCTCGGAAATATTCCCTTCTTTGAGCTATTTAATTGTAAAAGACTATTTCGAGTTTATAACTCAATATTTGATATATATATATATATATAATGTGGATAATATTAAATATTATCCAATTACATATATATACTGGCGTAGCAGCATCATCGTTAACTGTTACAAGGGTAAAGGAGACGCCCTAGATAGGAGTAACTATAGAGGCATTAAATTAATCGACCAGGTCATAAAGGTCACGGAAAAAGTAATAGTGCACCTAATCAGAGAGAGAATTGATCTAGATGAAATGCAGTTCGGGTTTGTGTCAGGCAAATGTACCACAGACGCTCTTTTCATTGTACGACAACTACAGGAGAAGTACCTAGCTAAAAGTAAACCCCTATACTTAGCTTTTGTCGACTTGGAGAAAGCCTTCGACAGAGTCCCCTGTTCCATTATCTGGTGGGCTCTTAGAAAACTAGGTGTTGACGAATGGCTTGTGAGAGCCATACAAGCCATGTATAAAGAAACAGTCAGCAAGGTTAGAATTAACAACGAATATAGTGAAGAGTTTAGTGTAAAAGTTGGTGTCCATCAGGGCTCTGTTCTTAGCCCCCTACTATTTATTATTGCCCTTCAGGCTATAACAGAGGAGTTCAAGACCGGCTGCCCATGGGAACTCCTATACGCAGATGATCTAATGCTCATAGCTGAATCAATGGCCGAGCTAGAGAAGAAATTCCAAACATGGAAGCACGGCCTAGAATCAAAAGGCCTTAAAATTAACCTGGCTAAGACTAAAGTTCTAGTTTGTAGGAAAGAAAATAAGGCGCCGGTCCCCTCCGGGAAATGGCCATGCTCAGTGTGTAGGAAAGGCGTAGGTAGAAACTCCATTTTATGTCCCAAATGCAAAGTATGGGTGCATAAAAGATGTAGTGGGATCACAGGTAAGCTAACTAAGAACACAGATTTTACATGTGGCTGGTGCTCTGGTGCAATAAGTAGCAGCAAGTGCCCACAAAACACTAACTCTTTCAATTGCGCAGAGGGTTCTATAGAAATAGTGGACAGCTTCCGTTACCTGGGTGACAAAATCAGCAGTGGGGGAGGGTGCTCTGAAAGTACAGTAGCTAGAGTCAGAACTGGATGGAAAAAGTTCAGAGAGCTTATACCACTATTAGCCGCTAAAGGGTTCTCCCTAAAAATGAAAGGCAGGTTGTATGATGCCTGCATACGAACAGCAATGTTGCATGGCAGTGAGACCTGGGCATTGTGTGCAGAGGATATACGCAGACTAGAGAGGAACGAAGCTTGCATGCTCCGCTGGATGTGTAATAGTAATATACGTGAACGGCAAAGCATAAACGAACTAAGGAAAACATTAGAAATAAGAGGGATCAGATGTTGTTTACTCGAGAGAAGGCTACGTTGGTATGGTCACGTGATGCACATGAAAGACGACAGCTGTATAACAAAGTGCAGGGCAATAAAGATAGATGGTAGCCACGGAGTAGGCAGACCCAGGAAAACCTGGGACGAGCTGATAAATTCCGACCTCACACACTTACACCTCTCCAAGACAATGTCACTGGACCGAGACCTTTAGCGGTACTCAGTAACAGAGAAGACCCGCCTCACCTAAATACAAAGTAAAACCTACTAGTCAGTAGGCATCTCTAACAAAATACACCCCCGTCCCACCCCATCCACACCACCCCCTTCAATGCAAAGTTATGTTGGTGCCACAACATCCAGGCCGAAACAAATGAGATCATGTAGGTGTCATGACAAAAAAACACACAGTCCACGCTGTAATGTGACGGTGTAGGCAACACGGTAAACACCTCCCAGTCCCACACTGTAAATGTGGTTGGTGTTAGGAAGGGCATCCAGCTGTAGAAAACACGCCAGATAGTCCACGCTGTAATGTGGCTGTGTAGGCAACACGGTAAAAACCTCCCAGCCCCACACTGTAAATGTGGTTGGTGTTAGGAAGGGCATCCAACTGTAGAAAACCCGCCAGACAGTCCTATGCGAGCAAGACAACCACTCTTGCCTCAAGTGGGAAAACCCCCGTCCAAACCCATGCAAGTGTGGAACAGGGACGTTAAACGATGATGATGATGATGATGATGAATATTAAGAATACTATTTATAGTTATGTATATATTAAACTTTTTATAGTTATGTATATTTTAAACCTTAAACAGTGAAGTTCAGTAATTTATTACTACCTTATTACCAGTAAGATAAATAGCTCAATGTAAGAACATCAGTTGTTCTACAGAGCAGTTATATAGAATTCACAAGAATCAAAGCATTTATTCACTTACAATTGTTTCATCCAAACCTAGGCTTGGAGTCTTCGGACCATTTTTCAATGTTTGCACATATAATTGACCTCATTTCCGACGCAAGAGACATACAGATACATATATATATATTGATGTACAGTGGAGTGACATATATTACACTATACTACTTTTGTACAGCAATTCAAATTCAAAATCAAAATCAAAATCAAAATCAAAATAAAATAAAAATAAAAATAAAAATACATTCGGCAGATAACACAGATAATGCAGAAGGATAGTTTGATAGTCAGATCTAGTAGGTAGTGTATGCGTTAGTTACACATGGAGCATGCAAGTGTGTCTCATTTTTATACGATTATTGTGTGGCAAGGTGTTACATGTAATGCAAGCACTTTAAGTGGGTAAGCAAGAGTATTATGGTGGTTGTAGTGGTAGGGTATTTTTAGTATAGATCAAAAAAGTATGTGTGCAGAAAAATAAAAATAAAAAATAAAACTATCCTCCTGCATTATCTGTGTTATCTGCCGAATGTATTTTAATTTTAATTTTAATTTTAATTTTGATTTTGATTTTGATCTTGAATTTGAATTGCTGTACAAAAATAGTATAGTGTAATATATGTCACTCCACTGTACATCAATATATATATATGTATCTGTATGTCTCTTGCGTCGGAAAGGAGGTCAATTATATGTGCAAACATTGAAAAATGCTCCGAAGACTCCAAGCCTAGGTTTTGATGAAACAATTGTAAGTGAATAAATGCTTTGAACATAGCTTTGATTCTTGTGAATTCTCTCTCTCTCTCTCTCTCTCTCTCTCTCTATATATATATATATATATATATATATATATATATATATATATATATATATGAATATATAATTGACTGGTGAGGACTTCAGAAATCCAGTAAAATATGGTATAAATGTATTATGTCAAGGGATGGCAAATAAAACAAAGGTGTGTCATCACCTTTGAGAGGTGCAATTGGGCAAGGTCAGCTTTTATCATCTCATCGCAAGTATTCCACTCCAAAGTTTTCATCGACTTTGAGTACTCTGCACCTTTTTATACAGCTGTCATCCTTCATATGCAAGTCATGTCCATACCAATGTAATCTACTCTCTTGCACCCAGCATTTCATTCCTCTTATGCTTAGTTTCTCTCTCAGTTTGTTTTTGCCCTGCCATTCATGTATATTACTATTACAAGTTCATTGGAGTATGGCAACTTGAATAAACCTGTTTTTTCTATAAGAAATTAATTTTCATTTCTGCCCCCCCCCCCTTTTTCTTTAATTTCTCATCCCATTTTCTGATTAAGGACTAACGTCGGAAACGTCATGACTCTTTTCCTACTATATCAAATTTAAAATTCATAATATATTTCTTCATTGTACTGTGTCATTTGCTCTGTTATTTCTGTTTGCCTTTTGCACATCTATGTATCTATATATATGTGTGTGTGCAGGCTCAGGTCGTCGGCGAGTAAACTGGCAACTCTGCCTAGCTTGCTTGATGTGGAGGGTGATTTTGGACAACCTGCAGATGAAAAAACAAAACCTCTCAAAGGGTGGAGGAACTAAGAAGAGTTAGTGGCCATCCAATACTTTTTTTTTTGTGGAGCGAGAGACTCCAAGTCGTCATTAAGAAATCTCTCTAGGAGAAGACCACTCTGATATAAAACCTGTAATTTAGACATCCTCTGATTACACCCCAATAAGTTGCAAAAATCGATTAGAGGTATTCAAAGCCATGACAACCCCTCTCTTGCAGGTGCCATGATAAAATGTACTCATTAGAATGTGGGAACCTTTGTAAATGGAATGTGAAACATAGCCTGCTTGGGAGATCAGCAGCACCACTTCAGTACTGACTTCGTCCTGGCCAATCCCTGCAAGCATCAACAGTGGATTATTGTTATTATTATTATTATTATTATTATTATTATTATTATTATTATTATAAGGGCGATGAATTGGCAGTATTGGTAGAGGGTTGGACGCCATGCTTTCTAGCATAGTTACGCCCCTTTACAGTCTGAGTTCAAATCCTGCCGAGGTTAACTTTACCTTTCATCCTTATGGGGTCGATAAAATAAAGTACCAGTAATGTACTGGCTAATTTGTTGGCCTTGTGCCTAAAGAAGAAACAATTATTATTATTATTGATGATGATGATGATTCTCCTTCTTCTTCTTTTTCTTCTGCTTCTTCTTCTCCGCCCACTTATTTCTGAGAAGGTCATTGGGGCAGAGTCCTCAAACACTTCATTGGTAGAATGCTCTGATGATGATGGTAATAATGACATATATGTGTGAGTGTCTGTGTGTGTGTGTGTGTGTGTGTGTGTGCATGTTTGTGTCGGTGTACATAGTATTATTGTTTTGATATCCATTCTCCCTACTCACAAGGCTAATAATATATGGGTTCATGCACATATGGAAGATCACATAATGTTTTATGTTCTCTAAGGAGCCACATGCATATTTTCATTCAACATAAGTAAATGCAACACACAGGCTTACGTATACATACACACACATCTCGAATAAAAAAAAAAGATACATATATAATTATATGATGATACACATACATGCATATAGTTTTATATGTTATGTGTATTTAGAGTTTGTGCAAGCTTATCTACATCTATATAAGTAAATATATATCTTGTACAGGTTTCAGCCTTCTAGCTGAGAGAATACTGGGACTTACTTCACACACATCCACAAACACCGCATACACACAAATATGCAAAAGTATAAAGAACCAATAGAAGTGAATATTATCTGAAGAACCTGAAGGTAACAAACATACATTCTTTGAATTCCTAATGAATGGCTTTTACCTGTTAAGTTATACACCATGTTTTCTCTTTGAAATTCTATATTTGTATAAAAGATATACATTTTATATATGGTATATATTTCTACAGATTATATATATATGATGATGGCTGCCCCCTCATTATCGAGTATGGCCATTGCACGATATATCATTATTAATAATTATTAATTAATTCTATCATGCAATGCCTGTGCGTGAAGATATTTATTAAAGTGAGGAAAGAATGTGCACTGAGCCAAACCCACTCTCTGAGGGACAGTAACTATAACCCGAAAAGAAGAAAAGATCAACATCATCGGTAACCACTGAGCCGCAGGTTTTATCATCATCATTTTACGTCCGCTTTTCCTTGCTTGCAACGGTGGGACGGGAACTGATTCTGGCTTGATTTCTACAGCTGGATGCCCTTCCTAACACCAACCTCATTTACAGTGAGTGTTGGGTGCTTTTTTTTTTCTGTGTGCCTACACGTCCACTTTACAGTGTGGGCTGGGTGCCTTTTTGCCATGGCACCTCCACGATCACTTTGCAGTGGAATGATAGGGACCCCAGTCCCTATCATCTCATTTCTACAGCTGAGTAAACTGGAGCAATGTGAAATAAAGTGTCTTGCTCAAGGAAACAACACATCACCCGGTCTGAGAATTGAACTCACAACCTTTCGATTGCAAGGCCAATGCTCTAACCACTAAGCCATGTGCCTCCTTTTATTTCGGAGTTATCCCAGTTTCCTGAGTTGCCTTCTCCTAGAAGAATGCCTTAACAAAGGCTAGAAGTCCTTCACTCCCACTGGTTTAACCGTGCGATTTGGTGTCCAGCCCAACTATTTCTATGTCCCTGCGCATATACATACATATGTACATGTGTATATACATATTTACACATATTTGGATGGCCGTTGACACTTATGAGTTCTTCTGCCCTTTGTCAGGTTTTGTTTTTTGTCCTGCATGGTGTCCAAAATCACCCTCCTCACCAAGTAAACTTGGTGGGCTTGCCGGTTTAGTCACCCACATATATGTGTGTGTATATATATATATGTGTGTAATTATGTGTGGAACTAGCTGTCAGAATGACAAGGGCTCAGCCATCGAGCTCTGACTCTTTCTAATATAGTCACACTCTACTATCCCAAGTATTGAGTACTCTGTTGAATAATGGTCTGAATGATAGTTTACTACTGGTTTAATCCTGATATATAAATAGGTTTGTATACATGTATACACATATATATGCATATCTATATACATAGATATATACTCAATGCACAAGCTGTCAGCCCTTCCATCAATGCACAAAAATGGAAGGTCCAGTTCATTGAGGATTGGGTTAGTAACCATCCACACCACACCCCTTTCTTCATTCATACTGAGACCCACCTTGACAATTCCCACTTGGAAGCCGAAGTGAAAGTGAGGAATTTCTCAACCATCACCGCAGATCGTGTCGACAGAAGGAAGGGTGGAACTGTCATTTTCCTGCATGATTCCTTTATGGCAGATGAAAATATCACATTCCCCAATAGCTACTGTGAATCAGTCACCATGCACAGCAAAACAAATGACCTGATAATAGTTGGGCTCTACAGGCCACCCCACACACCCATACTGCGCTTTAAAGAATGACTCAACGGCATTGAGTGATTTATTCAACAGTGCCATTCTAGAAACATACTTATGATGGGAGACTTTAATCTACCCTGTGTTGATTGGTCTACAAACAGTTTGAAACCAGGCATTCCCACCTCCATTGCTGCCAGAGAAGCAGTTGAGTCACTTCTCGACTTTATGAATGAGTTTTTCTTGTCCCAACTTGTTCTTGCACCAACAAGATATCAGAAGAACATTTTGGACCTAGTGTTTAGTAACCACACTAACACTATACATAATATTACATTGGAAAAAACCCTTCTTTCTGACCATGACATAGTTCTCTGTAACCTGAGATTAAACCAGCAAAAGCTAATCCTAGTGACCTCAATCCAGCCCTCATATTTGATAATATGGATCTCTATAATGCCAACTGGGAGGCAATCATGAATGGGCTATCACATGTTGATTGGTCTTTCACACACGCACACATCTCCACCAAAATCAAAACATCTTGGCAGATATTTGTAGATACTGTCATATGTGGAAAATACACCCCAAACAAAACTAAGTGTAGAATCCCCAAAACAGATTATCAGAAAAATAAAAAGAACAAACAAAAATATTAACAAACTAAAATTCTGCCAACAGCAACACACACATTCGATGGCTATTGTACTGCTCGAATAAAAAAAATATAACTTACAACAATGCATGAAGACCATCATCAATAACCAAAGAACATTGGTCTCCCCACACAAAACAAAATAGTGAAGATTGAAGTACCCCAAAGGTCAATTACAAAAAAG
>OZ024740.1:275257993-275262993 GCA_964016885.1 Eledone cirrhosa | reverse complement strand
GTATATATATATATATATATATCTTCTATACGCAGATGATCTAACACTCATAGCCGAATCAATGGCTGAACTAGAGAAGAAATTCCAAATATGGAAGCATGGCCTAGAAACAAAAGACCTTAAAGTTAACTTGTCTAAGTCTAAAGTCCTAATATGTACGAAGGTGAATACGGCACTGGTCCCATCTGGGAAATGGCCGTGCTCTGGTGCAATAAGTAGCAGCAAATGCCCACAGAATACTAGCTCATTCCATTGCCCAGATGGTTCTATAGAAATAGTGGACACCTTCCGTTACCTGGGTGACAAAATCAGCAGTGGTGGAGGGTGCTCCGAAAGTACTGTAGCTAGAGTCCGAACGGGATGGAAAAAGTTCAGAGAGCTTATACCACTATTGGTCGCTAAAGGTTTCTCTCTAAAAATAAAAGGCAGGCTGTATGATGCCTGCATACGAACAGTGATGTTACATGGCAGTGAGACCTGGGCATTGTGTGCAGATGATCTACGCAGACTGGAGAGGAACGAAGCTTGCATGCTCCGTTGGGTGTGTAATAGTAATATACGCGAACGGCAAAGCATAAATGAACTAAGTGAGAAATTAGGAATAAGAGGAATCAGATGCTGTTTACTCGAGAGAAGACTACGTTGGTCTGGTCACGTGATGCGCATGAAAGATGACAGATGTATAAAAAAGTGCAGGGCGATCAAAATAGACGGTAGCTACGGAGTAGGCAGACCCCAAAGAACCTGGGACGACTTGATAAAATCCGACCTTACACACTTACACCTCTCCAAGACAATGTCCCTGGGCCGAGATCTTTGGCGCTACGTAGTAATACAGAAGACCCATCATGCCTCAGTACAAAGCGAAACCTACAGTCAGTAGGCACCTCTAAACCATAATACACCCCCGTCCCACTACCCCTACCACACCGTAATCTACACCACCCCTTTCGATTGTAAAACTATGTTGATACCACAACATCCAGTCCTAAATAAATGAGGTCGTGTAGGTGTCGCGACAAAAACACACACAGTCCACGCTGTAATGTGGCCGTGTAGGTAACACGGTAAAAACCTCCCAGTCCACACTGTAAACGTGGTTGGTGTTAGAAGGGCATCCAGCCGTAGAAAACCCGCCAGACAGTCCTGTGCAAGACAACCAATCTTGCCTCAAGTGGGACAATTTCCGTCCAGACCTATGCTAGCGTGGAAGATGGACTTTAAACGATGATGATGATGATGATGATGATGGTGATATATATATACAAGTTAATATAAATTAATATATGATAAACACTAATATAGACATATAAGTGTTTGTATTGTAAATGACCAACTTGGTCATTTACAATACAAACACTTATATGTCTATATTAATATTTATCAGGCGGTGGATTGGCAGTATCGGTAGACGGTTGGACGCCATGCTTTACAGCATAGTTACGTCCCTTTACAATCTGAGTTCAAATCCCGCCGAGGTTGACTTTGCCTTTCATCCTTACGGGGTCGATAAAATAAAGTACCAGTAATGCACTGGGTAATTGCTGGCCTTGTGCCTAAAGTAGAAACAATTAATATTTATCAGATATTAATTTATATTAACTTGTATTTCACGGCTCAGAAATGCTTCTTACTTTGAGCTAATTAATTGTAAAGGACTGTTTGAGTTTATAACTCTAAATATAATATAGTATATATATATATATATATATATATATATATATATATATTTATGTATATATCTGTGTGTGTGTACGTGTGTATATATATATATATATATATATATATATAGATCATTATAAACAAAGTTATATGTTTATTATCATTGAATATTTGCTCCAGGAATTTTGTTGAGTGCTCTAAATTAGCTATAAACATTTATGTCTTTATTTATTATTTGTCGTATTTCCAACTATTTGAATACCCCTTCCACTTTTTTAATTTTATAAATATATACATTTATGTGTTTATATATATATAAATATATATATATATGTATATGTATGTATATATATATATGTATGTATGTGTGTATATATGTGTATATTTATATATATATGTATATATATATATTGTATGTATGTATGTGTGTATATATGTGTATATTTATATATATATATGTATATATATATATTGTTATGCTTTGGGAGGGTCATGTTGCCAATAAGAAACACATGCAACAGTTGCTTTCACTTCAATTTATTATAAATTAAATTTATAAATTTCCGGTTGGTTGGTTGGTTCCACAACCAGACGATTGTTCATATATTGTCAAAGTTCTTTCGTCACACATTCTGTGACCTCTTCAGTGACTGGGATTCTTTTCTTTGTTTTTGTGCCTCTCCTTTGTTCTGTCCTACGCCATCTTCTTTTTGTGTGTGTTGTGTGCTTAGTTTGCGCATCTGTTACATCCGGGTGTCTGTGTGTGTTTATATTTGTTTATTTATTTGTTTAGTTACATGTTACTGGTTGGTTGTTTGTTCTATGTGTGTTTTCATTTTGTCCTTAATCGTAAGTTGTGATGTTGCTATTCGATTCATGTTTTCTATTTTTTCTATTTAATTTTGGTTGGAGTTCATTTATGTTTATTGCCTCTGTGATTTGTCTAAACATTGCGTCTTTTCTGTATGTAGATTCTATTTTTATTTCTATGTTCTCTAATTTACCCTTATATTCTATTTTAGCATGTTGGTGGAGTACAGATGATTCTTTACTATCTTGAAGCTCTCGCCAGTGTTCATTTATCCGTTCTCCTATACTACGAGCTGTCTCACCTATGTACACTATATTCTTATCTCTACATTGTCCTTCAGTACATCTTATGCTATATATTACATTTCTAGTTTTACAGTTAATATGGGGGCTTAGTTTACAGATTATACATTTCTTATCTATACAGGGAGGTCTTTGAAAAGGGTATGTATTACTAATACGTGTTTTTATGGAGGTACCTGGTCTTTCTACTATCTTAATATTGAGTTTATGTTTGTCTAGGGCCCTTCTAAATTTGTAAGCTAATTCACCTCTAGTGGTTGTATTGATGAACATTACACTCTGGTCTTTATTGCTATCACACCATGAGTTTATTCTATTAACCTTATTCCTAGTTCTTTCTATTCTATTCCAAAATTTGCTCCTATACAAGGGGCAGGTCCCATTTGTATCATTATTTACCATTTTTTCCCATTTGGTTCTGGCTCCTTTATATACTCTGATTTTATCTCTCTGATTGTAACCAGAGAACTGTATACGGTGGATGAAGTGTTGTATGTGTCTCTCTAGTTCTTTGGGGTTGCACATGCGAGACACACCCGTACCAAATCCGCAATCAGTATGGGAAAAAATGGTAAATAATGATACAAATGGGACCTACCCCTTGTATAGGAGCAAATTTTATAGAAATGTATAATCTGTAAGCCCCCTTATTAACTGTAAAACTAGAAATGTAGCATATAGCATGAGATGTACTGAAGAACAATGTAGAGATAAGAATATAGTGTACATAGGTGAGACAGCTCGTAGTATAGGAGAACGGATAAATGAACACTGGCGAGAGCTTCAAGATAGTAAAGAATCATCTGTACTCCACCAACATGCTAAAATAGAATATAAGGGTAAATTAGAGAACATAGAAATAAAAATAGAATCTACACACAGAAAAGACGCAATGTTTAGACAACTCACAATAAACATAAATGAACTCCAACCAAAATTAAATAGAAAAAATAGAAAATATGAATGGAATAGCAACATCACAACTTACAATTAAGGACAAAATGAAAACACACACACACATAGAACAAACAACCAAACAGTAACATGTAAATAAACAAATATAAACACACACAGACACCCGGATGTAACACATGAGCAAACTAAACACACAACACACACAAAAACAAGATGGCGTAGGACAGAACAAAGGAGAGGCACAAAAACAAAGAAAAGAATCCCCAGTCACTGAAGAGGTCACAGAATGTGTGACGAAAGAACTTTGACAATATATGAACAGTCGTCTGGTTGTGGAACCAACCAACCAACCGGAAATTTATAAATTCCTAAATTTATAAATTTAATTTTTAATAAATTGAAGTGAAACAACTGGTGCGTGTGTTTCTTATTGGCAACATGACCCTCCCAAAGCATAACAATATCGGTTTCAACACACGTTTTGAGATAAAGAATTTTGCTATATATATATACGATATTAACAAATGGAAACTATATTTATAAAACTATATCTATTTTATTATACATATTCTAAGGACACCACGTTAAATTATGGCGTGCTTTCATCGGACAAAATACAATATAGATCAGTTTTATAAATAAATATTGACATACCCTTAAAAAATGCAACCATTACTGTTGGAAGCTCCCGGATAGTGGAGTTGTTTACTTATATTATTATTAGTATTGGATATTTTTATTTTTAAAATAAGTCGTTGGGTTACAGAGAAAGAAAAAGGAGAGAGAGAAAAAGAGAGAAAGAAAGAAAAGAAAAAAGAGAGAGAAAAGAGAGAGAGATACCAAAACAACAGAAAGAGAAAAATATAGAGATAGGGAGGAGACTGAGAGAAGGGGAGAGAACGAAAACACTAAGTCATATCTTGTTGAGTTAACTTAACAATTGAGATGAAATGAATAAATAAAATAAATAAAATTAGAAATGTTTTTCTTTCTCTGTAACCCAACGACTTATTTTAAAAATAAAATTATCCAATACTAATAATAATATAAGTAAACAACTCCACTACCCGGGAGCTTCCAACAGTAATGGTTGCATTTTTTAAGGGTATGTCAATATTTATTTATAAAACTGATCTATATTGTATTTTGTCTGATGAAAGCACACCATAATTTAACGTGGTGTCCTTGAAATGTGTATAATAAAATAAATATGGTTTTATAAATATAGTTTCCATTTGTTAATATCGTATGTTTACTCCAAATACTTGTTGAGTGCTTTATATCAGTTATAAATATTTGCTTGTTGTATC
>OZ024740.1:275217993-275255493 GCA_964016885.1 Eledone cirrhosa | reverse complement strand
ATCTACATATGTATACGTGTGTGTATTCATATGCATACTAGTATTTCAGTATACATATGTGGATGTACATTTTTAACTTAATTGTTTAAGCGTCAGTCATACAAAAGTGAGTTACAAACGAAACGAAATTTAATTTCGTTTCGTTATTTGTTTTTATATATATATATATATATATATATATATATATAAATATACTGTATATATATATATATATATATATAAATATACTGTATATATATATATATATATATATATATATACTGTATATATATATATATATATATATATATATATATATATATATACATACACATATATACATATGCCCATATGAGTTATATCGAACATTAATGATAATTGTTTCTACTTTAGGCACAAGGCCAGCAATTACACAGTACATTACTGGTACTTTATTTTATCGACCCCCGTAAGGATGAAAGGCAAAGTTAACCTCGGCGGGATTTGAACCCAGATCATAAAGGGCCGTAACTCTATGCTGCAAAGCATGGTGTCCAACCCTCTACCGATACTGCCAATCCACATTAATTTAATAATTGTTTCTACTTTTGGCACAAGGCCAGCAATTACCCAGTGCATTACTGGTACTTTATTTTATCGACCCCGTAAGGATGAAAGGCAAAGTAAACCTCGGCGGGATTTGAACTCAGAAAATCAAATGTAATATTGGATGTGTGAATGGCCAGTTACCCAAAGGTCAGTTTTACTACCAACTGAATTAAGTTAAGTGCATATATGGATGACAGTGAAGGTTGATTAAGTGTGTACTTAACCCTTTAGCATTTAAACTGGCTATTTCCAGCCAGAATTCTCAAGCCTATTTCTGATTTAACTGGCTGTAACCGGTCACTCATACTGATATTAAGGTATTGTTCTCAAAATAAATTTCATCAAAATCTCATAGATTCGATATTATGTGAGATAAAACCTTTCCCATGAAAATATAATAGTAAATATAGAGTAAAGTCAATGCTAAAGTGTTAAATGAAATTTTAAAAAGTTTGATATAAATGTGTAGAAGTGGGAATCATTGGAAAATAACCAAAACATGTGACAACTGATGATCTATCAAAAAGCCCAACACTTTGCTAGTGTGCATATGTATATAGTCATGTGTGCATGTATTAATGAATGTATGAATATATGTATATAGATAGCTGGATGGATGGCTAAATAGTTAGAATTGCCCAAATAAGTAAATAAAATCTGGTACATGATTTGAGTACCTTTTTCTCTTGTTTTTAAATCAACCACACACATACATGCCAACACAGACACACATATACACAAACACACACACACATATATATACAGATACAAGAACAGTCAAATTATTGGTCTGTATCTATATATTTACCTATACTGCTTCATAATTATCTATATTTTTCATTCACTTAGTAGTCCACCTCACACTCTTTATCCAACTACGTATCAATCTACCAATTTAAATACATATCTATTCATTTATCTAGCATTATAGTGTTCTATAGTTATATCCAATATATTTATCTACCTAACTATCAAATTCTATGTATATCTAACCATGTATCTCTCTGCCTAAATACATATCTATTCATTTATCTAGCATTATAGTGTTCTATAGTTATATCCAATATATTTATCTACCTAACTATCAAATTCTATGTATATCTAACCATGTATCTCTCTGCCTAAATACATATCTATTCATTTATCTAGCATTATAGTGTTCTATAGTTATATTCAATATATTTATCTACCTAACTATCAAATTCTATGTATATCTAACCATGTATCTCTCTGCCTACATACCAAAAAGACATCAACCAAGCAACCAACCATCCATCCAACAACTAACCAACCATCCTGCCACAGAGCATTGATTTCAAACCACACCCTCACCTCCTAGCAGAGCAAAAATCTTTTGAATGACAGATGATATGAGTTAGAACATAAGAGACCTGTAATATCCATCAAAGACTTGTCATTATGACAGTAAAGCGCCAGTTGAGCTTATTTCTAAGCAGGTCTGTTTCATTGGGTTTGATGATTTGCCAAACAAGCTTCCGGTAGGTTTCTGGCTTTTCCTGTGCTCATCATGGCATGGCTTTATTATGTTAGTATGTGTTTGTATATATGTGCATGTATATGTGTGTGTTTATGTGTGTTACTACATGTGTGTGTGTTTCTGTGCAATTACATATATATGTGTAAGTATACATGTATGTATACATCGAAAGTAAAATACTGATAAAGATGTGTATGCACATGAGTGTTTGTGCATGTGTGGGTGTGTATGTATGCATATGTGTGTGTGTTTGTGTGTATATATATATATATATATACATATATATACACACACACATATATATATACATATATATACACACACACATATATATATGCATTTGTATATATATATATATGTATGTATATATATGTATGTATGTATAGGCACACACACATGTATGTAGGTATGTATAGGCACACACACATGTATGTAGGTATGTATAGGCACACACACACATGTATGTAGGTATGTATATACAAATATTTGTGGGTGAATGTGTTTAAGAGGCAGAGAAATCAAGAGAGAGAGAGGGGGGGGGGAGGGGAGGGGGAGGAATGATGAAAGAGGCAAAGAGGAAAGAGAAAAGAGTGAGAGACATGTCAGGCTTCAGCTGTTACACAGTTATGAAATTCATTATGTAGTTAGTAATGTCTTTAACAGCCACAGGTATATTATATATGAGCAGGCAAATATATAGCCACACTTACACAAACATAATTTATGCGAATATATATACACCCCCTCCATGCACACACACACACACACATACACTCCTGTTATGGCGTATTTACCATAAACTTAACCAGGCTTGCATACGTGTGTGTGTGTGTGTGGAATATATACGCTAATATATGTTTGTTTGTATATTAAGATATGCGAAATTAATTTATAATCAATTTAGAATTTTATAACACTATAAACATCATCTTTTGTGTGTGTATGCGTATATATGTATGCATGTATATATATATATATAATACAAGTATGCAAGTATACACACTCTCACATATATGTATTAATAAAAAGATAATTAAAACGTAGTCAAGTAATGGTGATGAGACTCATCAGGGATGGTGTGATATCTCATATCAAGCCAGAACTACTGTATAGTGACCATGTGTAACGTATGTGACACACTTGAACAAAGTTCTAAAGGAAAAGATTGAAAAATTCCCAAACCTAATTTACTTACTTAGTTGGGTGGAACTCATCAGATCAGACCAAGGAAACAATGTTTCTATTGGCGTTTCCAATTGCTGATAATATCTACTGGCTGCAACTCTAGGCAGAAGGTGCAATGTGAAATAAATTGTCTTGCTCAAAGACATAACACATCACTTGGTCCTGAAATTGAAATCACAACCCCACGATTTTCAATCCAATTCCCTAACCCCTTAGCCAGGTACCTTTACTACTTAGGTACTATGGGTAGGCAAAACTATCCATTCCAATGAATAATAGCATTAAATATGTAATAACTGTTCTAGTAGTTTACAGTGTTATTTCAAGTCTTTCTCAAGAGAAAGCAACAATAACTTTTCTTCAAGTTTTTAGGTACATCATCAATGAACCTTTGTTTTCCTTGCTAGCAAAGGTTGGATGGTCTTCTGAACTCAAGCATATTCCTGTACTTTACTGAGTGCATTTTGTCATCAAACTAAACCAAGGAAGGTATCAACAACCAGCTTACAGAGCCTACTGGGTGCTTTTATTGTACAAGTGGAGAGATGCTGTGCTGAATAGGACCCGTCTCACCCTTGCAATCAGGGAAAAGCGGACGTAAAATGATGATGATGATGATGATGTACAATTGTTCCAGATGCTTTCAAACACTCTGTCATAGTATTTGTATGAGTGTGTGAGTGTCTGTGATAGGTACTGTGTATCTCTAACATGTTAAATTTATCATGCAGAACCATGAACAACCATGTAGGTGTATAACTTATTTATAAGCTATTTTATGACATGTACACAAATGTCTACAGATTGGCTTGTGGTAGCATGACCATCAATTTTACATTGATTGTTTCATACTGGTATGAGTCCAATGAAACTGTGAGGCAGAATGACACCAAAGCTCACCTGTTTTAAAAAGTAAAATACTATGTATCTTCAGAGTAGCAGCTAATAGATCAATATTGAAAGGGCTGTGATCAGAAGGCATAGACAATATAAGGATCTCAGATAGAGAAAATATGTATATTTATATATATATTCTTTCACTCCTTTTTTCTTTTTCTGATCATATCACCTTTACTCAAACAAGAGATGGCAATAAATGCATGCCAGTAAGTTAATATAAGACAGAAAACTCACCCTCCTCAACATTATTTCTGACAATATAGACCTAGTTAACATAAATGTATTAGCTTGAATACGTTTAGACTGGTGTCTAAATATCTTACATAACATAGAACTGCATTGACCTGCCATTGATAGCCTTATGCTTGTATGCTATTCAACTGACACTCTGAAATAGAGAAGAATGTTAAGTCCACGTAACAGGTAACTTTTCTGTTAGTGTTTAACATGATAAAATCTACACTGTCCATGCTTTAAGTAGTAACATATAATGAAGACTATGGTTGGTCATGTAATGAATATCTGAGGTGGGAGGTGAGATGAAGGGCTCCAGCAATGGGCAAGATACTACAAGACTTGTTTAATTCATGACAGCATGCAAAACTACATGTCTGATATATATATGCATGTGCTTACTAGTGAGTGCATCTATACATAAGCATGTATGAATGTGTTTGTGTCTGTGTGTATATAGAAAGGAGATATGTACCAATGTAAAGAATCCAAAAGTTTTAACATCTTGATAAGGTGATGTTGACTTAGCTACACATTTTAGCTGAAATTATGTACATTGTGAATCTCAGTTTCATGTTTTACCATTTATCAAACAATCAAAGAAAAGAATGAAATTAACGTGATAGGCAATGAGAGAAAATATAACAAGCTGATGAATATGCATATTAACAATATATAACCCTTTGATATAATTGAAGTATTTTATAGTTTTGTACATGCACCCACTACATGACAACAAAAATAACAAATATTTCATTCATTTTTAACAAAAGAAAACTTCTGATTTGTTTAGGGCATGGTTTAATATAATACATAGCTATTCAGCTTTCTGCCCAATGGATATATTAAAATAATAATCCATGCACTAAAGTTTTGTCTTTCTGAAACTTAGAGAGATATTTCAACAAAGTAAGAACTTATTGTATATAGCTTTCAGTACATAACACTTTAAATTGATTATCCAAATTAATATCATTGATGGCCATTGTGTTTTTTCTTTAAGCTCTTTTTATTTTTAAGTATGTAAAAAATTCTTAGACACACATATATGTAACTCTTCCTCAATGATATTATGTGCTATGCTGACAAGGTCAAATAAACAAAAACATTATGTCTATAGTTGGCATGCAAACTAATGTCAGACAGTCATTTCACTAAATATATAAATAAACATGAGAACCTTACTATTAATTTCATGAAATTATCTCCCAAGTGTTAAAGAATCGCTAACAATAACCACTAAATATTTGGTTTCTTTCTTGGAAGGAAATTTCAATAAATTATGAATTTATTGTATACAACATTCAGTATATCACCTTTTATCCGAATTATCAAAATTCCTGACATTGTCCTCTTTGAGTTATTTCCCTTTATATATATATATATATATATATATATATATATATATATATATATGTGTATGTAAACGGTAAACAGAAATAACGACAGTCGGTAGAGTATATGGAAGGGATATATTAGGTTAACGCTTGATATAGCAGGAATAGGGTCTTAACGTTTTGGACGCTTGTCCTTCATCAGAAGAAAGAATGAGAAATAAGATAGATTGAGTGGACAGGCGGGTTGGAATTGGAAAAACTGTCTTTAGATAACAATCATAGAGGGGGGAGAGGTTGGAGGAAGCGCTTGAGAGTAGAATGGAGCTGGCGGAGAAAAGATTTGAAATTGGACATGCTGAAGGTACTAGGGTGGGAGTAAAAAATAGACGGGTGAGAAGAAGGTGATGTAAGAAGATTGTAGTAGAGGACAAGTGGTAGAGAGTCGTGGAATATTTAAATGCTAGAAGCAAAAAAATGTCAATGATACAAAAGATTTCCTGGTGGAAGTTCAGGTGTACCCCGTTTCAGGGTGAAAATCCAATTAGAAAATCCAACGAATTTTGAGAGGTCCATGTAAGCACTGATATATATGAAGTGGCAAGAACTCAGCCGTTGGTGTCCTGACTCATTCATATAGCCATACTCTACTACAACAAGTATCGAGTACTCTGGTGAGTAATCGTTTAACTAGTTTCTTACTGAATCCATGTTGATATATATATATATATATATGTATATATATATATATATGTGTGTGTGTGTGAAAAGTAAAGTTTCTGGATATTTTGCTTAACCTAGAATTAAAATCATACTATTTTTGGTTTACTGATTGCCAAAATTTATTTTTCATTACTGTACTCCAATGTAGTGATGTGTATATTTCATAGCTGGACGGAATTCTTTAAGGTGTCCTTTAAAAAAGGATATCTTCCTACAGATTGTTTTTCCTGATAAATGCTAACTTGCTGATTGAACTTTTTTTAAATAACCAGAAAAGTTAATGTTTACAAAGCAAGTTTTGCAGACAGAGTATTTAACAACTAGAAGGGATACATAGGTTTGACATGATTTTATGTGTATTGTGCCTCATCTACAATTCAACTCATGATTAGCAAGAGATAAAATGATGTAGAGGATAATCCTGTTGATGATGTTTTATAATTGTTTTGTCTGCTATTCACAAATGTGATATGTAATTGTGGTTTTCTCAGAGCCTTGCTTTTAAATAAGTGGATTATGAAAGCATGTTTGGAAACTCGAGATACAGTACTTGGATAACAATACATTCAACATAGCTAGGTTTGTTTCTTGGTTAGGATTTGGCTCCTATAATTATAGATTTCTGCAAATTTGTCATTTACAGCTGAGAAAAATCTGACAGTAGTTACTGAATAGAATATGTAGCATCCCTGGTATATAGTTTGGATGCAAATTCATGCAGTCATTGTTGTTTAACCATAGGTCTATCTTGACCAAGTAAATCTATGATTATAGGAATTCCAAATGTGATCATTTTATTTTTTTAATTCGTCTAGACAGTGTATTTGTGACTATTTTACTCAAGGTGTCTTCCATTTTTCAAGTAGATACTAAGAAAACTGAGTGCATTTTATCATAGCACCAGTATTAGAGAAGTTGTCTAGTCTACTCTAAGACTAAGGGGACCTTGCCACATCATGCATTCTCTGTACTTTCAAGACAAATGTGACTAAACATTGATGACCAAGAGTTGATAAAGGAGAGCATATGATTAGAATGTGAAAGGGGAAACATAGTGATGGTTTAGAAGGGAGGAGAGTGAAAGTCACAGGTAGGGAGTCAATAGAGAGGTTAAATAGAGGAGGGCTGGGAAACAGCAGGACAAAATACCAGTAAAAATGACATGATATGCGAGTGAGTGTTGTGTATCACAGGGAAGAAAGAGTGGGTAGATGTCAGCTAGGAAAGGTAGGAAGTGTAGTGATATTGACCATGGGTACAAGTGATAGACATAATCAGATATGGGTGATGATGTGCATGTGTATATGTTTGTGTTTTTAGGGGGCAGGGATGTCCAGAAAGCAACAAATGCCCTCCTGCCTCTGTCAGTTTGGTTTAGTCTGTACCATAGCAGGGTCTCATAATTCTCATGTAAAAAGCAATATACTAGGTAGTATGGAAAAGGAGATGAAAGTAAAATGTGCTTATCATAAACTAACATTAGCTTCTACAAGATTGTGGGAGATTGAAAACATGTATGAGTATCAACTACACTGTTTTAATGAGAACAATTTGATAAATGTTGGGACAGTAGAATTATAAAGCATAAAGGAAAGGGTGTGAAAGTGAATACATTGGAATAAAAGCTAGATAACAAAAGATTATGAGATATAAAAAAGTGGTTTAAAATAAAGTAGGAATAGGTAATAAATTATTAATTAAGCTTAAGTGTCCCATGAATATTTTGACTTTTTAAATTTTATACAAAATAACAGAAACTAAATACATTTATGGTTCTATTTTTTATTTTGTCTTAACCCTTTAGCATTTAAAATGGCTGTATTCAGCCAAAATTTCCTCACCTCATTCTACTCAAACCGGCCATAACCAGCCACACATACCTATGTTAAGATATTGTTCTCAAAATAAATATCAAAATCTCATAGATTCGATATCATGTGAGATAATTATGTGAAGTAAAAACTTTATTGTGAAAATACAATAGTAAATATAGAGTAACACAAATGCTAAAGGGTTAAAATTTGACTTAGGTTTTACTAAATAAGACTTAACCACAACATAGATCTTTATACAGTTCTACTTAAAGAGATGTAAAAATACACAGAGAACTTCTGCTATAACTAACCTATTAATTGCTTCTACTTTTGGCCCATGGCCAACATTTTAAAGGGAAAGGGAAAGTTGTTTAATTTGACTCCAGTGCGTTACTGGTACTTTATTTTATCAACCCCAAAAGAATGAAAGGCAAAGCTAAGCTCAGCAAGATTTGAACCCAGTATTAATAACAACTAAACTTAAATCTTTATAGGTTTTGTGAAATATAGAAGAACAAGATTATATTTTATAATCTGAGTGATAAACAGCATTTTATCACTTTTCCTGACAATTATATTTCCTTAATAATTGTTTCTACCTTTGGCACAAGGCCAGCAATTACCCAGTACATTACTGGTACTTTATTTTATCGACCCCGTAAGGATGAAAGGCAAAGTTAACCTCGACGGGATTTGAACCCAGACAGTTTAATAATATTTATTGTACACTACTAAAGACCCCCCCCCCCCCACACACACGCATATATGTATATATATATATATACATACATGCATACACACACACATATATATGTAGTATATATACACTCAGGCACACATATCGATGTATATGTGTGAATCTGTGTGTGTGTGTGTGTGTGTGTGTATACATACACTCATATATAACTATAACTGCTATGATGTACTTTCAATATGTAACACAAATTACTATTGCAGATGCTTGTATATCTGATGCTCACAGCTGCAAGTAAAATACATTCTGAAAGGTAAAGTAACATTACTTTCACTTTTCTCACCTTGTAGGGGTCATATGGCAAGGTTGTGCATATATACAAACCTTTTCCATCTCATTATTGAATTTGAAAGTTCATCTGTTGGTTCAAATCTGGGTTGTTTTCTGCTAAGCTTAAACAACCTAACAATTTCTCGATATTTTACGTTGCCGTATATAGTATATGTGCTCACAGACACACAGATTCATAAATATGCGTTTTCCTCATTATTTTTTTTTTTGTATACTTTATTAAGTTTCATTCTTTTGCCTTTGTGAGTGATTGTTTGGGAGATCTTTTCTTTTTTCATGCTATAAAAACAGTTTATTTATCTAAACCCTCACATATATCTGCATACATAATTTATATATATATACATACATATATATAAATATATATATATATATATATATATGAAAAAGTATGACCCCGACGGCAGAGCTCAAGCCGTTTCGACGGCTATATCTGGACTAAATTTAGTCCAGAAATAGCCGTCGAAACGGCTTGAGCTCTGCCGTCGGGGTCATACTTTTTCCTATTTCCAACTCTACAACCCTAAGTATTGAGTACTCTGGTGCGTTATGGTCCATCTGGTTCCTTACCACATTTCCTTTGTTATATATATATATATCATCATCATCATCATCACCGTTTTACGTCCGTTCTTCCATGCTAGCATGGGTTAGACGGGTTGACCTGTTGTGGCAGTGTCTGGTCGGTTGACCATGCCTTGCTCATACAGGAACTGATTTTGGCTTGATTTCTACAGCTGGATGCCCTTCCTAACACCAACCTCATTTACAGTGAGTGCTGGGTGCTTTTTCGTGGCGCCTACACGTCCACTTTACAGTGTGGGCTGGGTGCTTTTTTGCCGTGGCACCTCCACGACCACCTTGCAGTGGGAGGGTGTGGGGGCATATTGTCTATATGCTTCAACTTGTACCCATGGGAGGTCGGGTACTCTGTATTACTGCGTGACGCCAGAGGTCATGGTCATGTGTCATCATCTTTGAGAGGTGTAATTGGGTAAGGTCAGCTTTTATCACCTCATCCCAGGTCTTCTTGGGTTTCCCCACTCCGCGGTTTCCATTGACTTCTAGTGCTCTGCACCTTTTTATGCAGCTGTCATGCCTCATACGCATCACATGCCCATACCAACGCAACCTCCTCTCCTTGCACACAGCATTTGATTCCTCTTTTGCTCAGTCTCTCTCTCAATTCATTTATGCTTTGTCGTTCGCGTATATTACTATTACGCATCCATCGGAACATGTATATATGTATATCTATTTATATATATATATATATACATATATACATATATATATATGTAAATGAGATTGGTGTTAGGAAGGGCATCCAGTTGTAGAAATCAAGCCAGAATCAGTTCCGTATGAGCAAGGCATGGTCAGCCAACCGGACACTGCCCACAACAGGACAACCCGTCTAACCCATGCTAGCGTGGTCAATGGATGTTAAACGATAATGATGATATATATTAATAATAATAATTGTTTCTACATATGGCACATGGACAGCAATTTGAAGGGGAAGGGAAAGTTGATTAAATCAACCTCAGTAGCTTACTGGTACTTTATTTTATCGACCTCCGTAAGGATGAAAGGCAAAGGTCAGTAAATACTTGTAGGTGAATTGACTTCACTTTTACAGCTAGATGGTACATTTTTGTTTATATACCAGGTTGAATATTTCAAACGTAAGTGTTGGTTCACATCTCTCATTCTCTCTTTCTCTCTCCCTTTCAATATATGTGTATATATATATATCTCTGTGTGTGTATATATATATATATATATATAAATTGTCCCACTACCCCCACCCCATCCACACCACCCCTTTCAATGTAAAATGTAAAGTTATGTTGGTACCACAACATCCAGTTCGAAACAAATGAGGTTGTGAAGGTGTGTAGGTGTCACGACAAAAAAACACACAGTCCACGCTGTAATGTGGCCGTGTAGGTAACACGGTAAAAACCTCCCAGTCCACACTGTAAATGTGGTTGGTGTTAGGAAGGGCATCCAGCCGTAGAAAACCCGCCAGACAGTCCTATGCGAGCAAGACAACCACTCTTGCCTCAAGTGGGAAAACTCCCGTCCAAACCCATGCTAGTGTGGAAGATGGACGTTAAACGATGATGATGATGATGATGATATAAACAAAGAAGGAATGGTAAGATACCAGGTTGACCAAAATACTCTAGAGTGCTCAATACTTAAGATAGTAGAGTGGGTAATATGAAAAGAGTCAGGACCCCAACGGCTGAGCTCCAGCCATTTCGACAGCTAGATCCAAACTAAACCACCAGTATTAGAACGGCGGGAATCTAGCTGAACTTATCAAAGGGTACAGTCCATATAAGGGCATGCAGTCAAAACAAAAAAAGCAGAATATTCCACTAAGAAGGAATTTAACTATGTACATGTCACCCCCAGATCATTGACCACTCCCCGTGACAGACAAGAAAAACAACAAATTTTTCAGAATTTTTTTTGCTTTGGTGTTTCTGCTTTTTTTATTTTGACTGCATGCCCTTATATGGACTGAACCCCTTGATAAGTTCAGCTAGATTCCCGCCGTTCTAATACTGCTGGCTTAGTTCGGATCTAGCTGTTGAAACAGCCAGAGCTCAGCCATTGGGGTCCTGACTCTTTTCATATTACCCACTCTACTATCTTAAGTATTGAGTACTCTAGAGTGTTTTGGTCAACCTGGTATCTTACCATTCCTTCTTTGTTTATATATATATATACACACGCAGATATATATATATATATACACATATATTGAAAGGGAGAGAGAAAGAGAGGTGAAGCAACACTTACGTTTGAAATATTCAACCTGGTATATAAAACTTTTGTGTCTGTTTGCATATATAGATATATTTAAGTATGTTTATTGATGGTTTACTGCGTATGTGTGTGTGTGTGCGAATATATTTTTCTCAGTGGGTGTATGTCTTCTACAGTTGTTGCAAACAGTTGTGGTTGTGTCCTTTCTGGAGCACTTCAACTGTCTCTTACAATTTTCTGCTACATATTTTTTGTTGTATTTTATTTTCTGTTTTCCTACTTAGTTTGTAAGGTATTTTGATTGTTTTGCTGCTTCAGCTAGTTTGCATTGTTTTCATCATTGTCTTTTCTGGCAAGCATTGTTGTTCATATTTGTAATACAAGAAGGTTGATGATTTGAAAGAAACAATATAGCCTTAGACAAAATATTTTACAAAATTTTAGCCAATATGAGTCTTCAAGTTCGCATCATTGTTAGTTGGAACCAATTTCGATTTTCAGTAAAATGTGTTTGACTATATTCCTAACTACAATATTTTGTATTAAATTACAAAATATAGAAGTATATAGAAGTTTAGTAAAATTTCTAATTTTCAACAGAATAAAAAATATAAATGTTAACTATTCGGAATATAATATTATCTTTCACGTAATAAGGAGATTTCAGTTTAAGATTTGAATTTAAAATAGAATAATAAAGTGTTGTAGTTTATTTGATACATTGTGGAATATGAGATTACAAATACAATCAGGAAATAAGTTTGGTTATTTGGAAGCCTGACAAAGCATATGAGGTAAAAGTGCCAAGGTAATAAGTATTCGAGAAAATGGATAGGGAAAAAGATCTGAAATAAAAGGGGGAAGACTATAGGAAGTTACTTTAGCAATTTTAATGATCCCAAATATTTTCGCATTATATGTATATTTATATATATACATATAACAGGCTGAATGATTTGGGGTCTATAACCCAACGAAACTTAAGTACCTGTATATGTCACTATTGTAACTAACTATACATATATATACACACACATATACATATATATATATACTCACACATATACATATATATATATATACTCACACATATACATATATATATATATACATAATTGTTTCTACTTTTGGAACAAGGCCAGCAATTACCCATTAGATTACTGGTACTTTATTTTATTGACCCCGTAAGGATGAAAGGCACAGTTAACCTCGGCGGGATTTGAACTCAGAATGGCAAGGGCCGTAACTCTATACGTCAAAGCATGGCGTCCGACCCTCTACATATATATATACATAATGCATAAATGATTCTCCCCCTTGGTTCTGCCAAGTACCGCTTGGTGGCGTTAGCTGCCAGTGTCTTTCATAGCTATGGCTTTCTAAATATTTATTTATAAACATAAGGTATTTCTTTAGAAATACGAAATTCAAATATATATATATATATATACAGACATCCATGAAAGCATCCATAAACATAAATGTACATAAAATCACATGTATATACATAAACACAAGGCAGGTTGTACAATAGTTGCATGTGAATGGTAATGCTACATAGTAGTGAGACTACATGGTAGTGAGACTACATAGTTGTGAGACTACATAGTAGTGAGACTACATAGTAGTGAGACTACATAGTTGTGAGACTACATAGTAGTGAGACTACATAGTAGTGAGACTACATAGTTGTGAGACTACATAGTAGTGAGACTACATAGTAGTGAAAGAAATGAGGCAAGCATCCTCTTATGGATGAATTATCATGGTATACATAAGCGATGTAGTATGAATGGGTTCAGAGAAAAACTGGGCATACGAGGCATTGGTTTCCGCATACAGGAGAGGAGACTGTGATGGTATCGATATGTGTTTCATATGAAGGATGACAGCTGCATAAAGAGATGCTGAGCAGTTAAAGTCAAAGAAACCCTTGAAAGGAGAATGGATAGGAATATATGGGATGATTTGGTGAAGGCCAATCTCATGCAGCTGAATTTCACAAAGAAGATGACCCAGAAAAGATGAAAAGAACCCTGTTCACCATGTCATGTTTTTCATGATTAAAAGAACCCTGTTCACCATGTCAATATGGTGGTGCCTGCATCATGATAAAATCCTCCCAGTACACACTGTAAAGTGGTCGGCATTAAAAAATCATGCTCCCAGTACATGCTGTAAAGTTGTTTGTGTTATGAAGGGCATCCAGCCTTAGAAAACATATTGCCAGTATTGCTATAAAGTAGTTGGCTTTAGGAAGAGCATCTAACCATATAAACAAAGAAAAAACAAAATATATACACAGTATCTATTTACTTGACCAGTCAGTCCTCTGTATGTGTAATGCACTAATCTATGTAGGCATGGAAAATAACTTACATGAATATAATGAGGATGCCATACACATATAGGGCAGCAATTGGCATTAAACGTAGAGACAGAAACAATGCTGTTACTTAATAAGTTCAAACCCTACTTGATTTGAGTTAGCTTTTCATCCCTTTCTCTACTAAATACTAATAATGTATTCTTATTCATAATATTGTGTGATGCCAATTTAAAAAAAACAGTCTTTCTATTTACATGAAAGTACATGTAAAAATTATGTACTCTATGGGTAATGAAAATATCTGCAGATACTGGAGTGGAATATGTAGAACATGCTTCCAAGGTTTTCAATGCTAACTTGCTTAACAGTGAGCTGAGGAAGCTAAGATATTTAGCTGATTCATGCTGGAGATATGAGCTGTACTGATAAGGATAAATACTGTAAATTAATATCTTAAGTGAAACATTAGTGTAACTTAGGTAGAAGGTATCCATTGGTAGAAAGATATATGCAAATAAATATATTAGCCACTAATATAATCCTAATACAGAAATGAAATTAGTGCAGCTGACACCACTAAATAAATTGTATATAGAGATCAAGTGTTTGCATTAATCTATTATATAAAGTTTTGGCTAAAATCTATAGACATGCCATAATACATTATAGCATATATGAGAATATATTGTGAGATTAAAAAATCTCATCCAAAGCATATCGTGAAAATGATGATGGTCCTTATCATAAGAGTAGGCTCATTTAAATGGGCGATTATTACCATTTTTATAAAACTAGCACATCATCTTCCACCCCAAATCTCCTCTCTAAGTGGTAAATATGTCTTTAGTATCTTTGTAATGTTACCCAAACTACACTACCTTTCACTTAAGCCACCAAACAGAAGAAGCCAGTTGAATGGTTTTCATGGTGAACTTGGCTGATAATTGAATTTGTGTTAGCCATGACATTTACACCTTGACATAACTATATAAGTGAGCTTTACTTGGATACTGAATGAGTGTATGCAAAATTGTTTGGTTGCTCTGTACACATCTCAGATATTCTTGGCTTATGGCTCTTCTGTACATCTGAAGTTTCTTCTTAATGAGCAATGTTCTCTTTCCTTTAATGACACTTTCATGTCAGTGATTTATTGATGTTTTTTATAGACTCTGGGCCAAAAGTCCTTTAAAAGAAGCCATTTCATTGATCTCAGGCAATGCATATAATCTGCCCAAGAATATTGTTATTCTTGCTCACAACTAATCCACTATAGAATGCAAGTCTTAATGTACTTCCAGCTGAACTACACTACTCATAGAGAAATGTGAATATCTGGCTATCTTCTGGAATCCAGGTGGCACAACTTAATCACTGCTTGATCTAGGATTGCAGTACCTTCAAAGAAACATGCTGTGTGAAGATATGCCTGACAAACAGCAACCACATCCTCTCACAGTCCAGCAATCTCCACATATGCTACAACATTATAACATACCTCTACATCATCAGCTAGGACATGCTAAGAGGGTTATGACAGTAGATGGACCTTCTGACCAACGGAATGGATCCATTCCTCAAGAAATAAAAATCCAGTGCCCCACCCTATTCAAATCAGATGAAATTTGGATCAAGGTACAGCAGTCAAGTGGTAATAAATCAATGAAGTGATGTATGCACTTGCTTCTTTTGCCAGACATTTTAGGAACAGCTTTCTCTCAGCTCATTTCTATGTGAGACTGACATGCTACTTGTAACAAAATCCGAGATCCTATCTGCCTGCAGGTATGGCTTAATCAAACCTCAAACATATTAACCAGATATCAGTCCAGTGATCCACAATGAAGTGTTGTCCCCCCAGTTAATTTTATGAAGTATAGGTAAAAGTTGAGAAGAATGACCCATGTAAATGAGCGTACTATTATAATGAGCATCATTATCACCTATAATATATATATAAGTCTCAGGTACTGCAAGCTCCTTTTATAAACTTGTATCCTTACAGTATAGAACCAACCACATCAATTTGCATGTAACTGACATAGATTTCTTGTATTCTAATGCTGCAATGTCCCAACTCCCTGGTCAATGCAGCTGGTATTTATAGACTGGTGCTCGTTGTGATAGATGTTTTTGAGGAAATGGGTAGCAATGTTTTATATACATCCATAAAACTTGCATTGTAGATAACTCAAACTATGTAAGTTTCCTCTCTCACAAACATTCTCAACTGTTACCAGATTATTACTGTCACAATACCACCAACTTAATTATCATTGGTGGATTGGCAGTATCGGTAAAGGGCCGGACGTCATGCTTTGACACATAGAATTACGGCCCTTTCCATTCTGTGTTCAAATCCCGCCGAGGTCAACTTTGCCTTTTATCCTTACGGGGTCAATAAAATAAAGTACAAGTAATGTACTGGGTAATTGCTGGTCTTATGCCAAAAGTAGAAACAATTATTACTATACAAAGAACTAGCAACAATCCAATCTCCAGCATCCATCACCAAAACTGTAATTAATATCATCTTTGTTTACACCATCAACACTAACAAAAGAAGCCAACAACAAGGCCTAATGGAAGTAGAAGCCAAAATTTCCATATACTGCCTTCTTGAAAAAAAAGGAAATGCTGGAATAATGTTGTGTATGATACACTATGTGTGATAATATGACAACATCATCGTTGTTGGATCGTACTACATCAAAGGTTCTCAATGGGATGAGCTGCAAGGATTTGATCTAGATTTCAAGTGTGAGCATAATCTTTTCAACAATCACAGAGGCCCATGTTTTCTATGATCCTCTCTTAATTAAGCCACAAAAACTTGGAAAAACAGATGGATACCCACCATATAATCATGTCAATGCAATCAACTATAGCGAACAGCTACACATGTAAAATCTTCAGATATATAAGGCAGTAATAATTAGTTGTTCTATTAATCAATAAAATAAAGTATAACAAGAGAGCATAGTAGCTTTCAGGCTGTGTGATATTCGGACACCATGCTTTGCAGCACAGAGTTACGGCCCTTTATGATCTGAGTTCAAATCCTGCCGAGGTTAACTTTGCCTTTCATCCTTACGAGGTCGATAAAATAAAGTACCAGTAATGTACTGGGTATTTGCTGGCCTTGTGCCAAAAGTAGAAACAATTATTTAAAAAGATGAAACTTCAGTTCACAATCCAATGTTTCATCAAGTTAGCCATTCCAAAATCTCATTACTCAAGTTATGAATCCATTTTCCCTATCTCACATTATCCTTTGAAAATGAGGTATTGATATATACAAACTGGGATCTATATTTTTAATTAATCAAGCAACTTAATGAAATAGACGATGGTACTTATACTGAATGAAAGTAGTGGGGAATTAATCTTCATCTGTGTAAAAATGAAGGAAAATGTCACAGTTCACTCTACTCACAAATGTAGACAGATGTATGGTTTGTTATATCCACATATTTACTTGCAATATGCAAGTGAATGAGTATATATATATATATATATATATATATATATATATATATATAAGGATACACGTGCACACACATATATGTTGATACATACATATATACATATAAACATTTATATATACACATGTATATATATATATATAGGTGTATATGCATGTATGTATATATATATATAAAGATAATCCTTGCTATAGGCATCAAACCATATATATATTTTCTAGAAATTATTTTTCTATAAGTTCCTAGCTTTTATCTTTAATTGTTTAAACGATCTTAACGGATTTTGTACATGAGGAGCTCTTTTTAGATGCTTCACATCTACAACACCAACACTGATATAAACAGTGAGAAACTTAGAAAATGTAATAACAGAAGATAATTTAATCATTATGGGATGTCGGCTTTAACCCTGTGGGATCATGGGAAGTCTAATTCAATTTATATGCCCTGTTGTCTATTGAAACAAAAGAGGCACCAAATATATAGTAAATCTTATAAGATCAATCTTTACAGAAAATTTACAGAATATTTTTCTTTGCTTATCAATTATTTCCATTATTCTCTTTCTTATTCTTCCAGTTTTCCTTTTTTTTTTTTTGGTTTTCTTTATCTTATACTGCTTCCTTCTGATTTGGTTTTCGTTTTTTGTTGTTGTTGTTGTTTTGGGTTTGTTTGTTTTGTTATCTCCCCTTTTGTTTCTACTTTATTTTCTGTGATTCACTTGAGGTTTTCTTGTATCAAAAGTGACCCTTTGAAAGGGGTGGGGTGTGAAAGATAGGAAGTAAGAGAGTGGAAGAGACGAAGTTAGAGAGATGAAGAGAAAGTGTGAGAAAGAATCGGAAAAAATAGAGAATAACAAAAAAAATAGTGTGTATGTGCATATATATATATATATATATATATATATATATATATATATATATATATATATATAATCACACACATATATACACACAAAAACACACACACACACATATGTACATCTATACACATATGTACATCATGTGAGTGAGTCTATGTAGCTATCAGTATACACATAATATATATTTGTGTGCATGTGTTTGTGTGTAGAGGTGGGTGTCAATGCCTCCAGGCAAAATATCATGCCATAAATACAGGCAAGAAGATATTTAAATTGCAGCAACAAGATAGAGAGTATGATTCTTATTCAATTTGTTTGAATTGTTCCTCTTCTAACTTTATATTTTCCTTTTACGAAATTCTTTCAGGTTTCTCTTTCTTTTTACATCAATAAAAAATAACTTTATATAACTTTTTACACTGTTTCAACCACACTGTGAATAGATACTGACATACACATATATCTATCTAAATCTCTCTCTATATATATATACATATGTTTGTGTGTATGTGTGTGCATATGTATATAGATATATGCATGTACATTATGCATACAAACACACACACATATATATATATATATATAAATGTATATATATATATATATAGTAATAATAATAAATGTGAAGATTAAAATCAGAAGAGGGCTCGATAAGGATATTATATATATAAAAATATATAATATATATATAAAAACCGTAGAACAAATTTTTATGAAAATAATCGATTAAAGTTTAAGCAAAGAATCGTTGCTTTCACCCTTAGTGGGATCTTCCTGTTAATGGTGAAAGCAGCGATTCTTTGCTTAAACTTTAATCTCTTAATTTAATAAATAAATAAATATATATATATATAATTTTATACCTAATTGTGTATGGTTGACGATATATATATTTAATTTTATACCTAATTGTATATGGTTGACGATAAATTTAATCGATTTCCATGTGCTATTGAAATCATGGGTAAATATTCTATGGCAGTTGATCGCAAATAAATGGCTATCGTTTATTTATCTATTATTTCTTCACAGGTGCCTTTTAATCTTATAGTCTGGTTTAATTGGTATTTTGTGTGGTTGATTATCCTAATTGGGAGAGGAAATTGAGTATATATCTTATCAAATGATTCTAAGGACATAATTTATAGTATAATGGTTGCATTCTTTAAGGGTATGTCAATATTTATTTATAAAACTGATCTATATTATATTTTATCTGATGAAAGCACACCATAATTTAACTTGGTGTCCTTGAAATATGTATAATGAAATAAATATGGTTTTATAAATATAGTTTCCATTTGTTAATATCGTATATATTTATATATATGTTATTCAATACACACTCGCATACATACATATATATATGTATGCGAGTGTGTATTGAATAATGAAAAGAAAATAAAAGTCAGAGATTTGGAGTCTAGTCTATCATTGTTTTACGTTCCTATCAGAGGGTGAATTGATTGAGGTAAATTAATAAATCAACTAAGCAGGTAGTGGTTACATCACTTCCTGATTCTAATATGTAAATAACTGATCAATCCTGTCTTCTTTGGAAATATATATATATATATATGTATATATATGTATATACATACATACACATATATATATATACATACATATATACACACATATATATATACATATAAATATATACATATATATATATATATATATATATATATATATATATATATATATATATATATATATATACATATAAATATATACATATATATATATATATATATATATATATATATATATATATATATATATATATATATATATATATATACGCATGGCAGAGCTCAAGCCATTTTGACAGCTATTTCTGGACTATATATACACATGTATATATACATATATATATATATATATATATCATCATCATCATCATCATTTTATGCCTGCTCTTACCTGCTTGCAAGGGTGGGATGGGTCTTATTCAGCACAGCATCTCTCCACTTGTCACGGTCCTTCGTCATCTCCACCATGAGCTTCAGCTATCTGAGGTCTGTTCTCACCAACTCCGCCCATGTTTTTCGTGGTCTACCTCTACCACGTCTTCCTTCAACTGGCATTTCCTGGCACTTCTTCACCCATCGGTCATCCTCCATGCGCATCACATGTCCATACCACCTCAGTCTCCTCTCTCGCACACTACATTCTATCCCTCTCAGACACAGATTCTCTCTCAACACATTCATGCTGGATCGTTCACGCACATTGAGACTGCACATCCAACGGAGCATGCTTGCATCATTTCTCTCCAGTCGTCACATATCCTCTGCAGTTGCTGCCCATGTCTCACTACCATGCAGCATCGCGCTCCTCACACAGGCATCATATAACCAGACTTTCGTACGCAGGGAGAAACCCTTCTTCATCAGCAGAGGAAACAGCTCCCTAAACTTCTTCCAACCCGTCCTTATTCTAGATACTATGGCCTGGAAACACCCCCCTCCCATGCTAATCTGATCTCCTAGGTACCGGAAGCTATCCACCACTTCTATAGCACCTGCCTGCATTTGAAAAAATGTGTCTATCAATGCGACCTACTGTCTAATTTCCCTGTACATCTACTACTGCATACGTATTTCTCCCTACCTGTTAGTTTTGCCTGCTATCTCACTACATCTCTTGTGTACCCATGATCTGCATTGTGTGCATTTTATAGAATTTATGCCAGTTCCTTTTCTGCATATCGAACATGGCCATTTCCCTGACGGAATCAGAGTTTTGTCCTCTTTTCTACTCATCAACACTTTTGTCTTAGCTAGGTTCACTCTCAGTCCTCTTGCTTCCAACTGCTGTTTCCGTAGCCAGAATTTATTCTCTAGCTCCTCTACTGATTCTGCTATAAAAACCAGATCGTCAGCATAGAGAGGTTCCCATGGACAGCCACTCTTAAGCTCTTCTGTTATGGCTTGGAGGACTATAATGAACAAGAGCGGGCTGAGGACCGAACCTTGTTGTACTCCTACTTGTATCTGGAATTCCTCACTAAACTCCATTCCTACCTGACTTTACCTAGAGTACTCTGTACAAAGTTTGCACTGTCCTCACAAACCATTCCTCAACACCTAGTTTCCTTAGGGACCACCAGATGACAGATCGGGGCACCTTATCAAAGGCCTTCTCTATATCAACAAAGGCTAAGTATAGTGGCTTATTTTTCTCTAAGAACCTCTCTTGCAATTGTCTCACCAAGAAGAGGGCATCTGTTGTAATCTTACCAGGCACAAAACCAAACTGCATCTCATCTAGTTTGACCCTTTCTGTAATTAGTTGTGCTAATATCCTTTCTGCCACTTTCATAACCTGATCCATCAGTTTTATACCCCTATAATTGCTCCTCTCCAGAGCATCCCCTTTACCTTTGTAGCAATTTATGAGAATACTGCTGCACCAGTCTTTGGGTATGACACCACCATAAATAGCCTGATTGATGATGCGTGCAACCAGTTTAGTGCCTATGTCCCCTGATGCCTTCAGCATCTCAGCAACTATCCCCGATGGTCCAGCAGCCTTACAATTTTTCATTTCCTTAATCGCCTCTTGGACCCTATATTCGTCATCTCAATAGCTGGTCCCTCTGTCGGATCTACTGAGGGTAATTTCTCTATCTCCCATTCGTTCACCACATTCATCAGTCTCTCATAATAACATTTCCAGGCCTCCTTTTTCTGATCATTCGTGACACTAAGTACACCGGCATAATTCTGGACACATTTATCTTCAACAACATGATGATTTGCATTGACACACTGCCTTGCAATGTGGACAACCGCACACCTCTGATCTCCCCGTCACAGAACATTGGCAAACCTCCTACCTTGTATATATATATATATATATATATATATTTAAATAATTTTCAAAACCAAATAATGCATTAGAAAGAAAATTAAATCGCTAAGATAACAAAAGAATCTTACCTTAGCAAATTTAATATACACACACATATATACATATATATACACACACACACATATATACACTCATATATGTATGTATGGGTTATATCGAACATTAATAATAATGTTTGATTCATTCGTAAATGTACGGTCTGATTTGAAGCTGCTTTGACAATCAATATGTTTATGGGTTATTACCCTTCATTTGGACTGTATACCTCTGCCAGTCTGTTGAATGTTTGAAAATATATAGTATTTCCTCAAGTATACATTGGCTGAGTATTCTCATTTGCATACCAGGCGAGTTACGGCTGGTCTTGCTGAATATTAAAAATAAAATTAGAATTTTATTTCTCATCCTAGCACAGCTTATGCATAAATATAAGTATACACATGTACACATCATCATCATCATTTTATGTCCGCTTTTCCCTGCTTGCAAGGGTGGGACAGGGACTGATTCTGGTTTGATTTCTACAGCTGGATGCCCTTCCTAACACCAACCTCATTTACAGTGAGTGCTTGGTGCTTTTTTCCATGGCACCTCCACGTCCACTTTACAGTGTGGGCTGGGTGCTTTTTTGCCATGGCACCTCCACAACCACTTTGCAGTGGAATGATAGGGACCTCAGTCCTATCATCTCATTTCTACAGCTGAGTAAACTGGAGCAATGTGAAATAAAGTGTCTTGCTCAAGGAAACAACACATCACCCGGTCTGAGAATTGAACTCACAACCTTTCGATTGCAAGGCCAATGCTCTAACCACTAAGCCATGTGTCACACACACACACACACACATATATATATATATATATATAACGAAGGAAATGTGGTAAGGAACCAGGTGGACCATAACGCACCAAAGTACTCAATACTTAGGGTAGTAGAGTGGGTAATAGGAACGAGTAGGACCCCGACGGCTGAGCTCAAGCCGTTTCGACGGCTAATTCTGGACTAGTCCAGAATTAGCCATCGAAACGGCTTGAGCTCAGCCGTCGGGGTCCTATATATATATATATATATACACACACACATACACACACACATATATATGTATACACACATATATATATATACACACACACCTTTATACACACACATATGTGCATATGGGTTGTATCGAACATTAATAATAAGCTGTGCCATGCCGGTTAACAATCATCACCTGATTGTCCAACGCTGGAAATACTATATATTTTCAACCATTCAACTGACTGGCAGAGCTATACAGTCCTGATGAAGGGTAATGACCTAGAAACATGTTGATTGTTCCTCAAAGCCAGTGTTCCTCACCGGCACAGCTTCAAATCGGGCCATTTGTTCATACGTACAAATGTGTGTGTATATATGTGTGTGTGTGTGTATATATATGTATATCTGTGTATACATATATATTTGTATATATATGTGTACGTGTATATACTTATATTTATGAATCTGCTTTGTTAGGGGGAGAAATAAAATTATAATTCTATTTTTATATATACACACAAGAGATAGCAACATGAATAGACCTGTTATTTTTATCTGAAGACATTTTTTCCAATTCCAACCCGCCCGTCCCCTCAATCTATCTTATTTCTCATTCTTTCTTCTGATGAAGGACTAGCGTCCAAAACGTTAAGACCCTCTTCCTGCTATATCAAGTGTTAACCTAATATATCCCTTCCATATACTGTACCGATTGTGTTGTTATTTCTGTTTACCTTTTACATATATATATATGCAAATATACATACATATATATACATATATATATATATATATATACATATATACATATATATATATATTATATATATATTATATATATATATATATATATATATATATATATATATATATATATATATATATATATATATATAAAACTGAGGATGTCTGTCTGTGTGTGTGTGAGTTTGAATCCCTAAATCTCGAGAACCACCCAACCGACTGTTTTCAAACTTACACATGTAATACGTATGTTTCAGGGAGTGTTCTGACCAAAGAAAATTTCGAATTTTCAATGCCCTAGGGACCGCATTAGTGGATTTAAAGATTTCTCTCTATAATTCGTAGTCTTTCTTCTTTTAGATAGATACATACATATAGCGTCGCGCCCTCATAATATCTGTCTATATGTCTGGCTGTCTGCATTACGTCACTTCCCTGAGAAAGTTTGTCTGTGTGTGTGTGTGAGTGTGTGTGAGTTTGAATCCCTAACACTCGAGAAGTACCCAACCGACTTTTTTCAAACTTTACATGTGTATTACCTATGTTTCAGGGAGTGTTATGCAGATAAAAATTCAACTTTTTGATCCCCTATTAGGTGAAAAACTGTTGTTTTTTTTCAGGTTTTTAGGGGTTTATTGAGGCGTTACCTCAGGCCGATTTCCTTGAAATTGTAACTATGTATTAGTCAGTCTCTGCTTCATACCGTGAGCAAAGAAGATCCAACTTTTTTATGGCCTGGGGCCCGCATTAGGTGAAAAACTTCATTTTTTCAGCTTTCTAGGGCTTTTTCGAGGCGTTACGTCTAGCTGATTTTCCTTAGATTTCGAGGCATATTATGCACATAAAAAAAATTCATTTTCTTGATTCCCCCGGGCCCGCAGTAGGTGAAAACGTGCACTTTTCCTGTTTCATCGTGGAAAATCTTAAAGATTATCCAGCCATCAGAGTATTCGGTTTATTTTCTTTACATATTGTCCAGGCATGCAATTTTTCTACGATTAGGTCTGTTGGCAGCCTGCGTTCCAAAATACCTTATCCCTGCTAGTATATATATATATCATCATCATCAGCAGCAGCATCATTTTACGTCTGCTTTTCCCTGCTTGCAAGGGTGGGATGGGTCCTATTCAGCATAGCATCTCTCCACTTGTCACAGTCCTTCGTCATCTCCTCCGTGAGCTTCAGTGATCTGCGGTCCACTCTCAGCACCTCCGTTTTTCGTGGTCTTCCTCTACTGTATCTTCCTTCTACTGGGATTTCTAAGCATTTCTTTACCCACCGGTCATCCTCCATGCGCATCACATGTCCATATATATATATATACATATATAGCCAAATGTTTGTTTTCTGATGAAGAACTAATAAGCCCTGTAACATGTAAAGGTAATCCCTAAAATCTAAATCTCTATGTGTCCTCGATACTTCATATACATATATTTTGAAAATATCACTAGCAACTGTTACTTGGAAGAATTTTTTCTTAGATTGAGAGGTCTCTTGAAAAGCCGTGATCTCACATCTATGGATATCTTAAAATATCCAAGTTTCTCTCCATTCGTCATGGTCCTTCGTCTTCTCTTCTGTCTGCTTCAGCAATCTGAGGTCAACTCTCACCACCTCCGCTCATGATTTTCATGGTCTTCCTCTACTGCGGCTTCCTTTCACCAGGATTTCTTGGCACTTCTTTACCCAGCAGTCATCCTCCATGTGCATCACATGTCCATACCAATGCAGTCTTCTCTCCTCCACACTACAGCTTATCCCTCTTATACACAGTGTCTCTCTCAATGCGTCTATGCTTGGTCATTGATGCACATTGACATTGCACATCCAATATCTATATATATATATATATATATATATATATATATATATATATATATATATATATATATATATATATATATATACATATATGGGACAAAAAGAAACTAATCAATACTGAGTAATGTGGTATAATTTATGTGAATCTGAAATTTCAAAATTTCTGAATTTTTGCAGCTGACCCCAAGATGATTACAAAATATGGAATATGAAATTTGTTAAGGAATAGGCAAACAGTAATCATGTTTGAATAGAATAATGGTTTGAATAGAATAATGGTTAGTAATTGGAAGACATAGAAATACTGGATAGTGAAATAACCCTGCTTTAAATATAGGAACGATGTGTCATTTGGAGTAATAGTGATAAGAATAAAGTGTATGAAATCATAAGACTTGAATATATGTATATATATATAGAAAAGGTGAAGTTGGAAATAGCACGGAAAATATATTTTAGGGTCTGTTTTTCTTATCAAATGTTGAGTATTACAATAAAAAAAAATTAATAAGAATTAAAAACTAAAAATTAAAGATTTAAAATTAAGAGGTAAGTTTTTTTCCATCTTCCTTGATGGAGAATGGAGAATCAACTCTTGTGTATAGAGAGAGAGGTGTAGTCATAAAGTAGCAGCAGCAGAAAAAATTGCTCATTCACATATTTTCCAAAAATTCCTATATATTTGTGCAAAAATATAAATCTGTTGACAATTGCACGTTGAAATGTCATGATAGTAGATTGCTAATGAGTTAAATTGTTTAAGTGTCTTTAAATTTTCAATGTTCTTCAAATTTTCAAAAATATGTACCTTATGCTGATCCTCAAAACAATCATTTGAAGGTAATCAATTCAATCCAGGGCCTTCTCACTTCTGTTGGAAGAACCCCTCCTTAGTTGACCTCTACTATTTTCTGTTTGGTTTTCGTCATGTCAAGGGTGTAGCTGTACTCACCAGGCTTGGTCGATTGTGTGATGGATAGCAATTCAACTAATAGTTAAACCAGATGGCAGTTAAAAGGTAGATAAACTGAAGAGTTTAACTACCTTTTAACATCTCTTGTTTTTTAATGGAGATTAAGTGTAACCCCAGCAGCCCCCAAAACAAGAGATGTTAACAGTTAGATAAACTTTTCAGATTCAACAGCCATCCACCCTGACTATTAGATGAATAGCCTCACCATCCCACAATTGTCCAAACCTGGTGAGTACTGCTACACCCTTGACATGATGAAAACCAAACAGAAAGTGGTAGAGGTCAACTAATAAGGGTTTCTTCCAACAGCCGTTATGAAAGGTTAGCAAGACTGAATGCCAAGGAAAACTGACGAAAGTTTCTTGTTTTATCAGGACAATTCTCCAGCACACAAGCCCTTGGTTTCAATGGCTGCTGTGAATAATCGAGGCTTTGAACTGGTTGATCACCCTCCTTTTTCTTCTGATTTGGCCCCACAAACACTTGGCTGGGAACCAGTATTGCAGTGATGATGACATCATATCTGCTGTTGATGAATTTTTTGACAAACAGGAAGAAAGCTTTTTCACCAATGGGATCTAAGCACTGCAATACTGATAGAAGTATGTGGACTGCAAGGGTGACTATCCTAAAAAATAAACCACATTTGGTCACATTCCATGAGAGTATCTTGGTGAGCTTATGAATGTTTCAGGTGACCTTTGTATTTACATTTTATATATATATATATATATAAAATTCATTATATGCATAGCCGAACTCTCAAATGTTTAGGAAGAGATAAAGTTAATAAAAAGAATGATGTACTCATGCATGGAAAAGCTATGAAATAGCTTATAAATTTGGTGAAGTCCCTTAAAGGTGGAAAAATATGCTGCCATCTGCTCCTATGAGGAATCAAAGCTCATATCTTCCAGATACCAACTAGTCAGCTTAAACCATGGCAATTCTCATCAGATGGTCAAATGTCAAACAAAATTTCTTCCTATATTTATTTAGTTTTGCTTTTTTTCTTACAATGTGAAAGGGAGTAACAATTATTTATATTAGTCAAGTTCTTGAATTAATCCAATTAACCCTTTCCTTTATCAAATTATGTGGCCTTGTGCTTACATGAATAAACAAATACTTATATTTTATTTTGGTTAATGTATGCCTTGCTTTTTTCTGTAATGTTTTTCTTCTTTCTAGATCAAATCCCGCCAAGGTTAACTTTGGTTTCATCCTTACGGGGTCGATAAAATAAAGTACCAGTAATGCACTGGGATAATTGTTGGCCTTGTACCAAAAGTAAAAACAATTATTATTAATAATATTAATAATAATATTAATAATAGGGCAGTGGATTGCCAGTATCGGTAGAGAGTCGGACACCATGCTTTGCAGCATAGAGTTACGGCCCATTATGGTTTGAGTTCAAATCCCACTGAGGTTAACTTTGCCTTTCATCCTCACTGAGTTGATAAAATAAAGCACCAGTAATGTACTGGGGTTGATTTAATTGACTTTTCCCTCCCCCAAATTACTGGCCTTGTGCCTATACTAGAAATCATTAATAATTGTTTCTATTTTTGGCACAAGGCCAGCAATTACCCAGTGTATTATTGGTACTTTATTTTATCGACCCCGTAAGGATGAAAGGCAAAGTTAACCTTGGCGAGATTTGAACTCAGAATGGCAAGGGCCGTAACTCTATGCGTCAAAGCATGGTGTTCGACCCTCTAAATAATGGTTTCTGGTTTAGGCACAAGGCCAGCATTAATAATAATAATAATTTTCAAAAGAAAGACCAATTGAAGTGTTATGTTTTAAAAGCATGTCATCAGTTACAACTTTGGTTCACATCTTGTACACATTTCAACATTTCTTCTATTTTTTTCAAATTTCTTTCTTACATTCCTGTCTTTCCTTTACTTGTTTTCCTCCATTTTTGTTGTTGTTATTGCTACTGAACTACTGAGAAGGAGATCAGAATATAAACAAATAAATAAAAAGTAATAAAAAAATGAATTTAAGAAAAGGAAAAATATGAAGAGAAAATAATATTAAAAAAAGAGAGAATGACAAGAAAGAATTGTGTCTGAAAACAGCTGATAGTCATTATTCTTTGGAGAAAGTCTATTTTCTATGGTGACTAAACTTGAACTAAGTGATTCATTTGGCTTTTATTTCCTTATTCTCTTGACAGGGTTCATTATATTTTCCCAATTTTCTCCCTACTTTACTTCATCTCTCTATATATATTTGCCTTTCTGCCTCTCTGCCTGTCTGTTTTTATCTTTCTGTCACTCTACCGGTTTCTTTCTTTTCCTATTCCAAGCCTCATATTTATATGGAATTAATATAGGTGATCTAAGAGGCTGGATTAGAATGTTGTAGAATGATAATGTTTATAATGTTGATGATGATAGTGGCAGTGGTGTTAAGCACAGTTGGGTTGAAAGAATAATGGCTATTTGTAATAATTGTGATTATTATATTTGAAATTATAAGCATCATCATTATTATGATTCTTGTTGTAGAATGCCAGATCAACAGAATGATCAGATCTATGATAAGAATGCATTCTAGCAATGTTCCTTCCAACATTTTCATCATCATCATTTATACATCTGCTTTCCCTGCTAGCGTGAGTTTGATGGGTTGACACATTATGAAACTAGACCCATCAGGTGAACATGTCTTGCTCATATGTTCCATATATAGTATGGTTTCTATGGCTGGATATCCTTCCCATCATCACCCACCTTACAGTGTGTACTGGGGCATTCTTTCATGGCACCAAAATTATAGAGGTTGTCTAGAATTTACATTATACATTACATCAGATTTTAAAGAGAATAGCATGTATGATTTGATAATGATATGATTGCTCTTTCTAGCAGGTGGATAGATGAGGAAGACGCTCACTCTGCTGCTTGTTTTTCAAATAATTCCTTTAATCAACACCAGATAAATGTACTTCTTCACCCACTTATTCCTGAGAGATTTATGGGGGCAGAGTCCTCAAACACTCCATCCAGTGGGTCCTGTCAGAAGCAACCATTCCCAACTGATCCTGCTGGATCCCTCAGTAAGACCAGCCAAGTTCATGGATGTTATCCAATCATCTTGCTTAGGGTCTACCCTTCGGTCTCCTGCCTGTTGATATAGCCTGAAAAATCTCTCCAGCAATTATTTCCTGAGACATTCTAACCACATGTCCATAGTATCGGAGCTGTGATCTTTCAATTTTGAAGAGTAGAGATTCTGCTTTGAGCGACACTCTGATCTCTGAGCTATGCACTTTATCAAGTTACATTACTCCAAAGACCCTTCGGATGAATCCGATTTTGGCCACTTGTATTCACGATCGTATTCTTTCAGTTATTACCCAAGATTCATGACTATAAGTAAGGGTTGGCACGATACCAAATTGAAGGCAGCAAGTTTGGATTTTCCAACTCCCTTCTTCTGATTACTGAATGTTAAAGCTGACATATTACTGTAGCAGTTCCTACAATTCTTGCACTTAATTCAGCTTTCTGTATTCATTTGTATTTCCTCTCCATGGAAAGAAGACCTCAGTATTTGATCTTACAACAAAACATTGCTTAGAGCAAGGTAACTAGGATGTGTCAGTATTTAATGTGGTGTTGGTAATTAATTAAGATATGTAGTAAAAAGTATGCTAACAGCCGAAGTGTATAATAAAGTTATACCTGTGTAAATAACCAAGACTTAGCCAACGTTTATAAATATATACTCATATATAATATGTAAGTATGTTAACATACCAGAAAGTATGAATTTCCCTGTAAATCATACGTGTTGGTGCAGTCTTGGTTACTTACTTTGTATTTATACAGATATAACTTTATCAAACAATTCAGCTGCTAGCATTCTTCTTCTTCTTACTTCTTACTAAATATATATATATATATACATAGAAATATATATATATATATATATAATGTGTGTGTGTGCTGTGTGTGTGTGTATGTGTGTGTATATATATGTATGTTAGTGTGTGTGTGTATTTCTCACATGCACACAAATACACACACTCATTATTTGTTTGTGTCTAGAAATCTTCATATTGTTGTTGAAAACATTTCCATTCTAATTTGCTGTTTGTTTCTTTATATTTTTTTTCCAGAAAACCTTCATATTCAGTTTTCGTCTTCTACAAACTCTGCCTATATTTTTTTCATTATGTCTTAATTCATTATAATTTTATTGTATTCTTGCTATCAAATCACATTTATCTATTTATTGAATATATTCATTTTTTGTTATGTCAATTTCTGATCACTGTAACATACATTGTATGAAAAATGAATCATCATCAAAGCTATAGAGACTCATATGTATGTATATGTAAATATACATCATGTATATATATATATATGCTATATATGTAGATACAAGTATTTGAGATCGCTTGCGGGTAAATTGCTTTGATTTTATTGTTTTCATGTTATGCTGGTTGTTTTATGGTCTTTTGTTTTACATTTTTCATTTCCTATTTCCTTCCCCTCCCCACACCTTCCATCCCACCCTATCCCCAGGGCACTTGCCTAAAAGTGGATGTCAAAACGACTGTGGATGTAATATGTTTCTAATCAAACTGAAATTGTAATTTATCTAGTATAAAGTTTTCTTTGACTTGCTGGCTGCTTGGTTAGTTGATTGGTTGATTGTTGTTATCTTTGTTGTTTAGCCCCTGGTCAGCTCTAAGTGAGCAGGCATATGATCAAAGGCTATTCAGCTGAGAACATGCTGTCCTTTCTGGGGTTTTTTCATCCAGACATAATGTATCTAGGATAATGTCATCCTATGGGTCAATTCTTTCTTTTATACTGTTGGGTGTGGTTTATTATTTCTATCAGGTTAAGACAATACACAGAGCAAACATTATATTTAACCAGTAGATGAATGGATGGATTAATGATTAACAGATTGGTAGTTAAATTGATGATTAGTAATAGTAATATATATAATTGTTTCTACTTTAGGCACAAGGCCACCAATTACACCAGTGCATTACTGGTACTTTATTTTATCGACCCCGTAAGGATGAAAGGCAAAGTTAACCTTGGTGGGATTTGAACTCAGAACGTAAAGGGCCATAACTCTATGCTTCAAGGCATAGTATCTGATGCTCAACCAATAGTACCAATCCACCATATATATAATTGTTTCTACTTTAGGCACAAGGCCAGCAATTACCCAGTGCATTACTGGTACTATATTTTATCGACCCCGTAAGGATGAAAGGCAAAGTCAACCTCGGCGGGATTTGAACTCAGATCGTAAAGGGACGTAACTGTGCTGCAAAGCATGGCGTCCGACCCTCTACTGATACTGCCAATCCACCATATATATAATATTGGTTGTTTGGCTGGTTGGTTGTTTTAGTAGGCGGGTAGGTAGAGAGTGGTTACATCGGATGGTTAGTTGAATAGTTACTTTAAAAATTAGATGGTTGTTATTTGGTTGGTCAGTTGGGTTATTGGTTGGTGGTTTTAATAGGTTGGCAAGTTGTGTAAGTGACTGGTTGGCTGCTTTTAGTTTCATGTTAATGTTGTTATATCCTTCACTGACATGTATCAGCCAAAGATATACTCAAACTTATGTACATACACACATGTATACATGTACATATTTGTGTGAGTGCTTATGTTGAGATCTTCTTCAGAAACTGTCATCTTACAAAATCCACAAATACCCTTTATGTGATTGATCTAGAAGGGTTGTTACAGTGTCAGATATTTGTTTGGGGTCTCGGTGTTCTTGAGTTGAAATCCTGCTGAGGTTCACTTTGCCTTTCATCATTTTGGGTTGATAAAGAAAATACCACTGTAGTAATGGTGCATCCACTGGGTCAGGGGTAGAAAAGGTGTTTTGTATCTGCCCATGACTGCATGTGCACCTAAAATGCCTAGTCAAAGCATTGTACATACTACCAATCATATTTGATTGCAAGTGACAGCTGTAGTTTTTCTTTAGTGTGCATGTGTGTGTGTATGTGTTTGTGTATATGAAAAGCTTCAACACAGAATTTGTTTACCAAATTTCACAAAGTATTGGCCATCCCAAAGCTATGGTACAAGGCACTGTCTAAAGTGCAGCACAGTAGGATTAAATGCAGAACTATACGGTTGAAAAGTGAACTTCTTAATCATGCTGTGAAGTCTGTGTCCTTCGATGGTAGACTTAATATTGGCTATTATAAATATATTTAGGAATGACCATCTCATCTTGTGCTGTATCTAGGATTACACTGTCCACTGTGCCCCTTTTCTAAATGGTGGATATGATTTAAGGGTGATTTGACTGCTATGTTGTGTATGTTGAGCTACCAGCAATCCTCATTGTTGCAATAGCAGCTGTGTTACTATCAACTAGTATTATAAAATTTTTATTATCTTTCCTATAATCTACAGGCAAATTACCATCTATCAACACTTTATAATACGCCACCTACCAAAAAATATCTACTGTTACAACAACTGTCTTTTCACTTCTGATCTTGTTATCTGTTTATCTCTGCAACATAAAACTACTCAATGCACCTGTTTCTTCTTCTTCACTCACACACACTGCTCAAAGAAATGAAGGAGGCTCTACTCAGGCAGTTGAAGAGCTAGATATAGCAGCAAAATCTCCATCAAATTATACCCTACCAACTTAAATGAAAAAGACATTGTTATATTATATAGCTTCAGATTTATTAATTCTACAAAACAAAGAGAAACAAATAGAAGAAAGGCTAGAATTCCTTTGATTGTCTAAAGTCTGCCTCAAGCCTAGAGGCTCATCAGGCCAGTGCAGATTCCAGTTTAGGTGACATTTAACAACTGAGAGTACAAAACTCTCCCTTGAACAGGATACTCGTCTATCGCAGGGTTAATCTCCACAGCTATTGCTGGTACTCATTTTTAGCTGAGGATACTGGAGCAACGTGAAATGAAGTGTTTTGCTCAAAACACAACACAGCCCAGGAATCAAAACCATGATATTATGATCTTAAGTCCAACATCCCTATCACTAGATCATGCACCTCTACTCCTTTGATTGAAGGCCTATTCAATTGGAGTTGATCTGAAGGTAAATAATAAGACATTCTGTACATCAAACAACAAATCTTCTACTCAATGCCTACACATTTTCTTCTTTGGTATTGTAATACATTGAAACTCTTTTCTTGTCCATGTGTTTGTCCATAAATTATATAACTTCCTAATAAACATTTCCTAACTAAACCAACTAAATTACATTAAACAGGCATAATTATTGCTATTTCCTTGTTTTCCATGAAGGCCCTGAAAAGGGAATATATAGCCTGCCTCTATACCTTAGAACTAACAAGCTGATAAATAACACCAATAACATTAAAACATTTAACAATGGCTTCGTTTTTTTTTTACTTCAGTCACTAAACAACCTAAAAGACATATGGAACAGTCTAAACATTTTAACTTTTTAGTTATTTTCATTTTATGCACTTACATTTTTTTTTTCTTGTATTTTGTTTGATTTCTTATTTTCCTTTATTTTAACTTTCCAAATCCCAAGATATTTTCAAAGTGATTTCTGTATTTCCATTAAAAATACTTTCTGAAATCTTATTTATACTAAAACTGAACAGAGAATTCTTTTCTGTTGAAATAACAATTGAAATAAGATCTTCTTAAAACAAAACTAAAATATAAATATTTTTAAAAAGTGATAAAAAAAAGAAATAAATAGTTATTGTTTCTACATTTGACACAAAGCCAGCAATTTGAAAAGGAGAGGAAAGTCATTAAATCAACCCTAGTGTATTATTGGTACTTTATTTTATCAACCCTATAAGGATAAAAGACAAATAAACCTTGCTGGGACTTGAACTCTGAAGATTATCCATAACCCATGGGCTGAGAGCCCTCCAGAACAGATTAGTCAGTTCATTTTGGTTGATGCCTAGAGTTTCCCCAAGAACATTGTCACTCTTGCTCACTACTAGTCCTCTATAGAATGCTAATGTGTAATTTCCATCAAACACATTACGTGACTAGCAGAGGGAATCCAATCTTGATCTTTGTTGCACCAAGTCTGCAGCTCAGTCAAAAGGAAAAGCTGTGGAAAGATGCACTTTTTAAAGGGCATCTACACTTATATATCGACTAGGAATATTTGCAAATGCTGTAGCCTCAACAAATGTCTGTGCATCAATAGCCATAAATGGTATCCACTCTGCACAAAGGGTGCAGACAGCAGGTAGATTGTCTGAGTAGTAGAACATGTCTCTTCCAAAAAGAATTGAAAGAACAAATGCTCCAGTTTTGTGAGACAAGATCTGGGGCAAGGCATGGCAGTCAGGTAGTAATATAGGATGGAGGTGATAGACATATTCACCACCTCTGCCCAACCTTTCAGGGATAGCTTCCTCTTTGCCCATTTCTGGGTGAGACAGATGACTCTACTTATTATATTGACCCAGTTGCTTTCCACCTGGATGTCTGGGACCAAATGAGACCCCAAGATACTTAACCAGACCATCTGTCCATTGTCCCTCCAGATGCCAAGCTGCAAACCTACCAATTTCTCTGGGATTTCTGCTCGTAGGATTTCTTCCTTTAGGAAGGTGCCAACCACTATAATGTCAACCACCATGATTATGGATGTGTTCAAGACCACCATGGTGCCTTCCTCTGCATATACTGATGCAGCTCTTAACTGTCCCAGTTTGAACAGGTTGCACTTCAACATCTCCAGCTTCTGCAGTAGTGGCCTAAGAGTTTGTATGTAGATAAATAAGGAGAGGAGACACCCCTGTCAAACAAAGCATGCAATCTGAAACAATTCCGATAAGTGGCCATAACTGACCACTATTGATAGTCGATCGTCTTTCATCAAATCAGACCGAGGAAACAATGTTTCCATTGGTCTTTCCAATTGCTAATACTATCTATCAGTCACAAATCCAAGTAGAAGGAACAACGTGAGATAAAGTGTCTTGCCCAAGGATATAATGCATCACCTGTTCCAGGAATCAAACTCACAACCTCACAATTGCAAATTGAATTCTTTAACCACTTAGCCACGTACATTCAAATATATATATATATATATATTTATATTTGAACAGATTATAAGTTTAAGTACAGAATTTATAATTTCACCTTTTCCTGAAATCTTTGGAAGCTATGATATTCAAAAATGTCTGGACAAAGATATAAACATTTCAAAATATTATAGGAAAATATATAAAAAATTTGGAAAGGCATAATAGATGAATGAGAGAGCATAGAGTGGATTTTCATTTGCAAGCATATAGATAGGTATAAATTTTACATCATGAATTAGTGCATATGTAAGCTAACAGTGTATATGACTTACATAGTTACACAAACATCAGTGTTATATTCCATACTAAAAGATAATAAAATATGGGCTTAACATAGAAAAAACTGCCTCAAATAAGTTTCATCCAACCCATGTCAGCAAAGAAAAGTAGATATTCAAGTGATGATTTATATATATATATATATATATATAGTTAAAAGAATAGAGGTGTAACACACAAGTTATTATATATTGGTAAACGGAATAGAAAATGCTAACAAATTGTTCACAGTTGAAAAATGGTTTAATTAGGAATAAAAGAGTATTAGTAATTGTATGGGTTAGTATTCAGTTGTGGTTTTAAGTTTTTAAGTTTTTACCAGTTGTGCATTTCTAAATGCTTTTCAAAAATAATTTTGAGATAGAGTGTCCGTTTTGTTTGCTCTACAACACGGACACTCTATCTCAAAATTATTTTTGAAAAGCATTTAGAAATGCACAACTGGTAAAAACTTAAAAACTTAAAACCACAACTGAATACTAACCCATACAATTACTAATACTCTTTTATTCCTAATTAAACCATTTTTCAACTGTGAACAATTTGTCAGCATTTTCTATTCCGTTTACCAATATATATATATATATATTTATATAAGCCACTCTACCTGGCATTTGTCGATCTTGAGAAAGCCTTTGACAGAGTTCCACGTGCTGTAATCTGGTGGGCTCTTAGAAAACTAGGAGTAGATGAATGACTTGTGAAAGCGGTACAAGCCATGTATAGGGGAGCAGTCAGCAAAGTTAGGATTAGCAATGAGTATAGCGAGGAATTTAGCGTACAGGTTGGGGTCCAACAGGGCTCTGTTCTTAGCCCCCTCCTGTTCATCATAGTCCTGCAGGCAATAATGGAGGAGTTTAAGACCGGATGCCCATGGGAACTCCTGTATGCTGATGACCTCGCACTCATAGCTGAATCTATGGTAGAAC
>OZ024740.1:275190493-275212993 GCA_964016885.1 Eledone cirrhosa | reverse complement strand
TGAAAAAATGCCAGGAAATCTCTGTAGAAGGAAGCCACAGTATAGGTAGACGGAGGAAGACTTGGGAAGAGGTTGTGAGGGGTGACCCCAAATCACTGTGACTCACAAAGAAAATAACAAAGATCATAATGAGTGGAGAGATACCAAGCTGAGAAGGACCAGTCAAAACCTACAGAAGCGTGGAAAAATGGCAATGATGATTTTGAGAATGTTATATATCTAAGGAGCTACTATATATGAAAGAGAAAATATGAAGGAATATATAAAAGAAAACAGTGCCTTCTTGCCTGATGAATTTATCAAAGTCTAAGCAAGGAAGAAACAGATTTTTTTGTCTCTTTAACATCAACAATCATCTCAAATGAAACTATGCTATGGATTTAATACTATTACCAACACAAAAAACACACATACACACACACACATATATATAAATGCATACATATCTGTGTGTGTGTGACTTCCAGTTCTATCATTTTTATTGAGAATTTTTTATATTTCCTTCATAACCATATATTTAATTTGAAACACAAAAGTTCTTATGTTCATCAAAATTTCAAGACTTTCTTAATAAGTTATTCAGAATATAGTGCTCATTAGTGACATTTGTTATTCCTGTTACTTCTGATGTTATAGCATACTGCGTGGCATGGATATATATATTTAGGAAATTATTATTCATAACTTATATATTCACAAAGGTTTAACCCTTTAGCATTTAAAAAGGCCATATATGGTCAGAATTCTCTCATCTCTTTCTTTTCAAACCGACTGTAACTGGCTGTTCTTATTTATGCTAAGGTATTGTTCTCAAAATAAATAATTGTTTCTACTATTGGCACAAGGCCAAAAATTACCCAGTACATTACTGGTACTTTACTTTATCGACCCCGTAAGGATGAAAGGTAAAGTTAACCTTAGCGGGATTTGAACTCAGAACGGCAAGGGCTGTAACTCTATGTGTCAAAGCATGGCGTCCGAACCTCTACTGATACTGCCAATCCACCGCCCGTTCTCAAAATAAATAATATCAATGGAACTATAAACTTTATTAATTGTTGCCAATGTCCTTTTATATAAGTAGTGGTCATATATAAGTTTATCCTGGGTCAATCGGGGGTAACCACAGTAATTAAGGTACTCAATACATAGTAGAGTTTAAATATTTAATATAGAAATGGCTTCTACAGGACTAGAGCTGTTTCATTTGAATAAAACAGTTATAGTCCTGTAGAAGCCATTTCTATATTAAATATATATATAGATATATATATGTATGTTTATGTGTTTGTGTGTGTACATAAATGTTTGTGTGTGTACATAAATGTGTGTGTACATAAATGTTTGTGTTTATAAAAATTGCGTGTGTGTTATTTCCTATGAAAAAAATTCTAGAAACACACAAGATCATCAAAAGCAAAAGGCAACCAGAATCACTAAAACACATCCTCACAGGAACAAAGACACACAAACCTATCTCCAACTTTATGGTGACAAAATGCGTAAGAACAAACAGTGGAACATGCCTATATATAATTGAAGGGCAAAAATTCACGTTCAAAGATGGCCAAACTTTCACAGTGAAAAACAACTTCACTTACAACACGGAGAACCTAATCTATGTAATCACATGTGATGGTTGTCAACCTAACTATATAGGACAGATGGGGGTGTCATTACGCAAAAGAATGACCATCCATCACCAACAAATCCGAGACATAAACCCAAGGAAAATCCCCTTAAGCATCCACATTGCAGATTGTGCAGGAATGACTCTCTCAAACTTAAATATATTCCCCCTTTACAAGTGCTTCGATTCTTTCACTCAACAACAAAGAATAAATAAGGAAAAACTATTTATTAATAAAATTAAACCAAAACTAAATATGTAATCACCCTCATTAGTCTCCCCCCACCCCACACACACACGTGCACTGAATTTTTTATTAATTTTTAAACTTTTCGATTCAGAGAACCCTTTGGCTCTTAGCCTTTAACTTTTATTTCCAATCTAGTAATAGGACATATAATGTCAAAGTATCCTCTATAAACTATACTATTTGGTTTTCTTAGTTCATAACTAGCATAAAAGTACTTTTTATATGTCCCAGTTTCTTTATTTTAATACAAACCTATGTCATCCAGGTGAGAAGCTGAAGAGAAGCATAGAAGCAGAGGAAAAATTAGATTATATCAGTGTAGATTGATATATCAAAAAGATTCTCAATCAACACCAGAAATGAGTGCCATGTGCTATCAGTAGCATTTTGAAATGGAAACTTGTTTAAAGGTTTTGTTCTTGTGATTATCAAACAATGATGACCCAATGGCTAAGCAATTTTAACATCTAAAATACTGCAATAATTTAAAATAAAAAGAATTTTTTTTTTTTTATCTAGGAATAGGGTATTATATGTTGACACCTAAACTCTATGTTAACATTTAGGGGTTGGGAATGTAAAAAATTTAAATTAAATGTGTAGATGATGTATACATATTTATTAAGTCTGAACATAATGAAATCAAATTCCCTTTGTCACTACCTCCGGCTCTTTCACTTTCCCTATCTCTCACTATTATAAGCAAACAGGGACCCATGCGCTGGCTGCCCTGCTGTCCTGATGGAGAGAATAGAGAAGGTGTTTCCCCCGAAGATGGTGAGGGAGAAAATGATATATATTGCTATAACCTGACTGTAAAGCTTAGTTTGAATAAAGGTTTTACTATGAAATTCCAAGAAAGTTATCAAATATGACAGGCACATGAAGAAGAAGAGAGTGTGCAATGACCAAACCACTGTGACTCTAACAATCCATATACAATGATAATTTCTCATATCAGCAGAAATTAAGACAAAACTGAATAAAGAAGTATAGAAAAGTATATGGAATCATAAAAATAAATAATGGAATGACATAAGAAAATGTAGGAACAGAGAGATGAGTAAACAAGAAATAGCACCCATGAAAATTATAGAGAAAAGTAAAGAAAAGTATTCAAGAGATCATTTAAAGAAAAAAATCTTGTATAGACAGTATAGTAATAGTTTAAAAGAAACAAGAAAATAGCTGAAATACATAAAAAGAGTATAGAGAAGAAACATTATTGAGAAAAAAGTGTAAAAATGAAAAGCAAATCTTATAAAGTAAACAAGGAAAACATAAATAGGAATGAAAAAGAAAACAGAAAACCTACAACAAAATATAAAAAAAATAAATTTATTGAAGCAAATATAAAAAAGATGTGTGGAGAAAAAGTCAAAGCAATAAAAATAAAAAGAGAGAATGATAAAGGCAGGCACTCCTCACCCCAATGAAGTAAAAATTAAAATAAACAGGTAAAAGAATAACAAGAAAATCATGAATATAAACATTACATTGATGTATGTATTTTCGGCAATGAATTAAATTGAGATTAAAGTAATGGTTAGTGAATGAAGTAGACGGTAGATGTAATTTCATTTTGAAGCTCATTCTGAAATTTGCTTGGATGAGAGGAAACAATTACTGCTTCTAGGCGGAAGGAATTTTCATCATTTACATTCATGTAACATAATGCATATTTGCAATGTATATGCGTGTTTTCTTATCGTTTAATATATGTATGCCAGGATATATGTTTACATGATCACCAAAATATGTATCTAATAAATATAGATCTTTTGTTCATTTTAACCATCATAGATAAGGCCATTCTGGTGCACAGTCTTCTATGTGTTTTATTTTGTTTCTGCTGTATATTCTGGAATCCAATGATTTTCTTGGTTAGCATAGATTGTTGGTATATAAAAGGATTTTACAGAAGCGGGATATAATGCATTGCAGATGATTGCTCTAGGATATTAGAAAATAAAGCATCCAGTTATGTTTTAAAAGTCTCAAAACCTAGTTTAAGTACTAGAACTTCTGTGAAAGGTCAACTATGTAGCCAGGAACATATATATACAAAACTATTGCAGTATAGATATCTAATATAAAAGCATTATTATCAGCATTTTACATCCATTCTCCCTGCTAACAAGAGTTTGTTGGATAGGTCATCACAAAATAAGCCATTATTTAATAAGTATATTTTTGCAGCACCAGCACTAGGGATTTTGTAATGTCTCTGACACAACTGAAGTCCTTTCAGCCTTTAAGTTTCCATACACTCCTCCAGATTATCTTCTGTTTCTGGTTTCATCTGGTTCTAATTCTGATGTAACTTAAAAACTAACTTATGTAGGGTTGTACATTCATCTCCCAGAAGGGACTTAGCATTCATACAAATGTCTCCATCCTATTTTCTAATAAGCAAAAAGTTGATCTGACTTCAATTTTGCCTGATTCAAGTGACTGGTCAGTTTTCCGAAGTGCTGCAAATAATTAAATCATTTGCATTAAAGAATTATAGGAAACTTCATTTCTCATGCCATTTTAAAAACCAGCAGGCACACTATTGAATTCATCAGCTAGGGTGATACATTTTTTACTCTTTACTTAGTCCTGATTGGGATGTATGTATATAGCAACAAACTAGGAATGGTCCAAGATCCCAGGCCCCACTCACTTACTGAGTTGGGTGGAGCTCATCAAATTGGACCAAGGAAACAATGTTTCTCTTGGTTTTCCATTGTTGATACTACCTACTGGTTATAACTCCAGGCAGAAGGAGCAACATGAAATGAAGGGTCTTGCTCAAGGACCTTGGTCCAAAAATTGAACTTACAACCTCATGATTGTGAATCAAATTCTCTTAGTACTAAGCCGCACATGTATAACGGTTGTCATTCTATTGCCTATGACTATTCTGAGATTGATAATTCTGTCATTACCTCAATTACCTAATCAGTCTATTTCTCATCTAGTAAAATACCTACTCCATTTAATCCATAATCATTTTTGACCAAGAATGTCTTAAATCTATACTAATTTTTGGGGATGACGCTTGCTGAGTCACTCATCCCCCATCTTCCTTTCAGCGTACAAACATTAAGAGTGGAGATATGTTACCTGAGAATATGTTACTTGAGATATGTTACCTGAGAGTGATGATTGTGTCATCTTTTGGTTGCAGCTTTTTGTACTTAAAAAGAAATGTAAATATATGATTGCTTGATGATGATCAAGGGGTTCTAACACATGGCTAGATAAGCCATCCCACTACTGCGTGCAGCATTAAGATGATTAATCTTAGTCCTGTATGTGTAATTAATGTATATATTGTCAGTTATGCTTTTCATAAGATCTTTTCTGATTGGATGGCTTTCTAAACTTTAACCACCTTACAGCAGGAAAGCATTTTGTTGGGCCTCTAGCCTTAGAAAGTTTCACTGTTTGGATTTAAGAGTCATCTCCACCCTGTATCAGTTTTTCTTTTATTAAATTCTGAATAGCCGCCTTCGTAGATAGGTTGCTTACATAGTCCAAGTGTATTTCATACAGCTCAATTTATTTAGAGTTACGACTCTCCTAGATGGGCTGCCATCTTGATGGTTATACAAGACTTATGTCTACAGCAAATATATACATGCTAATTACACTGCTATGGCATATACACTCACTAATTATGCAATTATGAATTACTTAATTACATTTCAATAAGTGGGGTAAACTATAATATGCGTATTATTATGATTATAGTGATAATTAATTGTTTCTACTTTAGGCACAAGGCCAGCAATTACCCAGTGCATTACTGGTACTTTATTTTATTGACCCCGTAAGGATGAAAGGCAAAGTCAACCTCGGCGGGATTTGAACTCAGATCGTAAAGGGACGTAACTATGCTGGAAAGCATGGCGTCCGACCCTCTATAGTGATAATTAATATTTTGTGAATGGCAACCAGTAGGTCATTCCACATGGGCAGGAAATGCATGACAGCCTTCAGAAAGGTGGCAGCAAGGAAATGGTGAAGGTGGTGGAAAGGCAACAGAGGGAGAATGGTGGTGTTGAGGGACGGTGTTGTAAAAATGGTATGGTTGACCCATAATTCCTTTGGGGAAATTCTATGGCAGAAAATGACAATGACAATATAAATATCAATTCCTGCACAAGTAAACACACACACACACACATCCAGTTCTATACTGTAAATATGACTGTGGCTCCCAAACTATGACTTCACTGTGAGAAGCATTCAGCTTGATCAACTGACCTGTCCCTTCTCATAATGGTGCAATCCACTTCCACACAGTTAATGTGGTTGGTGTTAGGAAGGGCATCCAGCTGTAAAAATCTTGGCCAAATTTACAGTCTCGTCTGAGCAAAGATTCTTGACATGGATGACCCATCTAACCCAAGTAAGCGTAGATGATGGGCATTAAATGGTGATGATAATGATATATATAATTAGCTAGAATAGTATTATATTTTTTTTTAATGGAAGCAATGGTAAATAGAAGTTTAGTCAGAAAGTTACAATTGGCATAACATTTCTCATGGAAAATAACATTGATAATGAAATAGCTATTTTCTTTCATATAAAGCATATATTTATATATATATATCCCCGACATGGGAACTCTAATCGGTGTGAAGGCATGTGGCTGCTTGGTTAGAGAACTGGATTCACAATCGTGAGGCTGTGAGTTCGATTCCTGGACCAGGCGATGCATTATGTCCTTCAGCAAGACAATTTATTTCACGTTGCTCCTTCTACCTGGAGTTGAGACCGATCAATAGTATTAACAATTGGAAAGACCAACGGAAATATTGTTTCCTCGGTCCGATTTGACGAAAGTCGATCAACAAAAAAAAATGTGTGTGTGTGTGTGTGTCTGTGTGTGTGTGTCTGTGTGTGTTTGTGTTCATATAGGCAAGAATGAATATACCTATCAGATATCGGTGATTATGGATAGAAATTTTAAGGAGAAGCAGAGAAGGTGTGTGAAATAAAATCTTCAGAGCTGGTTGTTATCTTGTCTATGGCCATTCAAATAGAAATAATATACCTACTATGGTCTCACTGATCTGACTAATTTTCTGTGTTTTCTCTAGAATTTTTGATATATCTCGTAATGACTGACCCATATGCTTTGGGGAAATTTTATAGAAGAAAATGACAATACTAATTAAATATCTATTTCTTTCATATAAACACACACGCACACACATACACACACTTATATATATATATATATACATATATATATACATATATATATATATATATATACATATATATATACATATATATATATATATACATATATATATACATATATATATATATATATACATACACACACACACACACACACACACACACACACACACACACACACACACATATATATATATATATATATATATATACACATATATATATATATATATATATATATATATATACACATATATATATACCTATATATATATATATATATATATATATACATTATATATACATATATATATATACATTATATATACATATATATATATATGTAGGAGGTGAGTTTTATTGTAGTACAATAAAGCAATGCAGATATCGGATAAGAAGCACTCTACAGTTTGTAGGACTGGAGTATACATAATATATAAGATCAAAAGATGGTTAAAGGAGTTCCATGTATTTTATTATGCGCATTTCAAAAACAAACATCATCATGCATTAATATTTGTGTTTTCATCAGATAAAACAGGAGGACATGATATGAAGGCTAAAAAACACTTGTGGATAGTGCAGTTTTAAATCAACATATGAGAAGTAGTTTTAGATTGATGTGTGATATTGGGAAAAATATTTTATTTAGAGAGGGGGGTGGAAAGGATGAAAAAAAGGGGAGGAAATGAGAGTGAAGGTGGAGAGGGAGAGATGGGTGATAGAGAGAGAGAGATAGTTTTTATAACTGAGAAAGATATATTGTTTTACATAGAGAGGTTGAAAACCGTTGGAAGATAATGTATAAATTAAAAGAATTTGAAAATTAACGAAGGGAAAAATATGTACGAAGAAGGAGAGGGAGTTAATATGTATTGAGATTAAAAAGTTTGATGATAGAGAGAATAGAATAATGAATTGCGGATGAATATTCTAACGTCAAAAAAGTGTGTATGTTTACAAGTATTATGGAAATTTGAAAATTAACGAAGAGAAAAAAAAATTATTAAGGTTTGTGTATTGAAGGATTTGAGAAAAATAATGTGAAGTTAAGGTTTGTATATTGAAGGAATTGATAATATGTGCGAAGAAAGAGTTAATATGTATTAAGAATGAGTTAGATGATGGGGAGAAAAAAATAATGAGTTAAGGATGAATAATCTGGCGTCAAAACAAATGTATATGTTACGAAGGAATATACAAGGTGAAAATAGAGTAAGGGTAATGAGTAAACAAGTATTATAGAGTGTATAATACCCTTTGAAATAAGGTAGGAAGATGGGTATATTTTAAAAGAGGTGTATGTATATGTGCCTTTGAGAAAATATTCTAAATTGATAAAGAATTGAATATTAGCTGTATACTTTGTGAAATGTCTTATGGAATTTATGCAAGCAGATAGAAAACAAATCTGTTCGTCTATTTATTATAGAATCTAGATTAGAGATAATGGTAAATTTTTCATTTAGGCAGAAATTGCAGATTTTAGATAGAGAGCTGTTCAAGTATGAAGACGCAGAAGAAACCTTCTTCCAAAAGATGGTATATTTAATGTTTTTGTCTTTCAAGGACCATATGAGTTCTGAGAGAGCCGTGTTGGTTCTTTAAAGTTTGTATTTAAAAGATGAATGATGATTATAGAGACGAGCTTTAAAAGAGGTGGAAGTGGAGCCAAAATAGGTGAAGGAATTGGTGTTAGTTATAACCTTACATTCATAAATTAAGTTTTAATCAAGACAATGGTTGTTGAGAGGACATTTATTTTTAATAGGGCAATTGAAATTGCATTTAGAGAGATTATTAATGAGTGACCTAGTGTTATCTATAGAAGGAATTGGATTGGAGAAGTTGTTTGCGATAGGAATAATAGTTTCTTGATTTAGAGTTGGATTATGAACATTTAGCGAAGTTGTGTTTGACGTTGTATTTGGGTTTACAGAAATTAGCCTAGGGTTTACAATGACGTCGGAGTACTATTACTGTTATTATGAAATTCAGTGTTGGAAGGAAGAGATTTAGTATTTAGTATTTTATTGTTGTGTTTAGAGATAATGTTGGAAATATTGGAGGATGTAGAATAAGAAAATTGTATGGTGTGTTTGTTAAATATTTTACTATAGATATGTGAGGGAGGGAAGCATTTATTTAAGGCACTAAAGAATAATTTAGGAATATTGTTATTAATAGAGATGGAGAAAGGAGCATTATACCAGATTATGTTTTTGTATCTAGGTCTTTTATTAAAGTTATTGGAATGATCATGATTAATTATTCTACTGTAAGTTCTTCTAGAATTTGTTTCTTTACTATATTTGATTTTATCAGGATAGCCGGCTTTAGAAAGTGCGTTATTATAGTAATTGGCGTTAGCATCAAAGATGTTTTTATTAGAAGATATGTTAGATATTCTTTTTCCAATAGTACTAACTATAGCATTCTTGATATTAGTAGGATGGTTAGATTTAAAGTTAACATAATTTAGGTTCTCATTGTTTTTATGGTAAGGGTAATATAGGCCAGTGTCAAGATTAAGAGATACATCCAAGAAATTAGCTAGTTTGATACTGTTATCAAATTCAATTTTTAGGTTATGTTGGTTAAAGAGATTACGTATATTGTTCTTAATAATATTAAGGTTAACTATATTGCAATTTAAGATAGTAAAGAGTCCATCGTCACGATAAATTCCACCGCGAAGTTGAGGAATTTTCCTACTCAAAGAGTTCAAAATAAAGATACCAATTAAATCAGTCAATTGGGATGAATCGGATGCTCCCATTGTGATGTCGAAGTTGTTAGAGGTATCGGCTCTGGTCCAATATTCGTTGTTGAACTCTAGGATGGTTTTACGTGCGGTGAGGATGATGTGAAGTTCATCTGTGGTGATGTGAGAATATTTAAGTGCGAAAGATAGAGCATTATTGAGAAGTGAAGGCGAAATGGAGGAATAGTAGCTGGCAATTACAAATTGAATAAATTTTAGTTTGTTTTTATTATCCAATTTGTTGAACCAGCCAATCACTTCAGAAGTACCAAACCATAAATTTAGGTTCAAAGAAGAGCAATTAGAACGAACCTGTGGGATAATTCTATCCAAGATGGCTTTACTAACAACCGCCAGATCAGATTTAGAGGGGGCGATTAATCTAACAGGTAGTTCAGTGCGAAAATTGTTTTTGTGATCCTTGAGATTTATCCTCGGAGTTCTTGGGAGGAATGGTTCGGTCTTTTTTTCAATGCCAAGTTTTGACATAATCTCAGAGGCTTCAAGGTTTATGTATTCTAAATTTTCATGGTTGGTTTTACGATATTTTTTCCTAAGTTCCTTTAGGATAAGGTTGTTATAATTATCCTTGGAAATACCATATAAGTTATTGGTTTTGTCAGAGTGGACTAAAACATTTTTTGAGGAATTTAGGTTAGAAATTGTGTTCTTGAGATTTACAAGGTGCTCTTGTCCTTTGTAAGGGTATCTCTTGAATTTAAGATTTTTTATTATTTTAGTTAACTCTTCCTCGAATTGCACTAGATTTTTGTTGGAAGGAGGATTTCTTCTAGAGTTAAATAGATGATCGAGGAAGTTATGTTCTTTGGTATAGAAGTTCCCTTTTAGGCGCTGGTCATAGAAATAGGCTATCCATCTAAGTCTTCTTACGAAGGAGTCAGTTTTTTCAATTAGAAGTTTGGTGAATTCAGATTTACCAGGTATAGGAATGTCTTTAGTTGAATTGGTTATGTTGTAATAATCCATGTTGTAGAAGAAGAAGTAAAAGACCATCAAAAGGTATCCAATATGAGAGTAAGCGCTCAACCGTTAAGGAGCAAGTTAATGTAGGAGGTGACATATACATTTGTTTTGACGCCAGATTATTCATCCTTAACTCATTATTTTTTCTCCCCATCATCTAACTCATTCTTAATACATATTAACTCTTTCTTCGCACATATTATCAATTCCTTCAATATACAAACCTTAACTTCACATTATTTTTCTCAAATCCTTCAATACACAAACCTTAATAATTTTTTTTCTCTTCGTTAATTTTCAAATTTCCATAATACTTGTAAACACACACTTTTTTGACGTTAGAATATTCATCCGCAATTCATTATTCTATTCTCTCTATCATCAAACTTTTTAATCTCAATACATATTAACTCCCTCTCCTTCTTCGTACATATTTTTCCCTTCGTTAATTTTCAAATTCTTTTAATTTATACATTATCTTCCAACGGTTTTCAACCTCTCTATATAAAACAATATATCTTTCTCAGTTATAAAAACTATCTCTCTCTCTCTATCACCCATCTCTCCCTCTCCACCTTCACTCTCATTTCCTCCCCTTTTTTTCATCCTTTCCACCCCCCTCTCTAAATAAAATATTTTTCCCAATATCACACATCAATCTAAAACTACTTCTCATATGTTGATTTAAAACTGCACTATCCACAAGTGTTTTTTAGCCTTCATATCATGTCCTCCTGTTTTATCTGATGAAAACACAAATATTAATGCATGATGATGTTTGTTTTTGAAATGCGCATAATAAAATACATGGAACTCCTTGAACCATCTTTTGATCTTATATATTATATATGTATATATATATATATATATATATATATATATATATATATATATATACATTACATATACATACATCGTTAGCTAAAATAATATTATATCAAGTAGAAGCAAAACTAAATAGAATTTTACTGGAGATTTATGAATGACATAACATTTTTAATGGAAAAACAGAAAGAACCATTTCTAAAGAAATAGTTGTTTTCTGTCTTTCAAATGTAAAACTTCCTTCTTACTTGTCTCGCAATGCCCTGCAAATCATAACCACTTTTTAGCAATCGTAGTTGTATATTGGCTAAGTTTCCATATAAACTTTCATTTGTAATACGTTGAGGCCATTTTATATTTCATAAAACCCTAAGGATTTTATTGTATGCACCATCTAGTTCTTCTCAAGAACTTGTGTCAGAGTCCATGTACCTGATCCATACAACAATACTGACTCAACAGATGCTCGAAGAAGGATGCTTTAAAAAAAGTAAAAGTTAATATTTGCCTAGCAAAATTGTTAGTTGGAGTTGTAACAAACGTGCATATTTTGCAGTTAATTCCAAAAGTAATATCGGACACATTAAATCTCATCAATGGATTTTCCAATATTCCAACTCAGGATAATTCTTTAGCTTGTCTCACAGATATCATTACCATGAGCCAGTTGGTAGATGCATTGTGTGGAAGTGACCAGTGACCTTATATAGTAGGCCACATAAAACTTAACCCTTTGTTGGAGATGCTCAGGAGGGAATAAAGAAAGAGATATTTTATGGTGGCATCAGGGGTAATTGACTAGAATATGCAAAGACTAAGTAAGTGTGTGTGAGTGTGTATATATATATATATATATAATACAATATATATATAAGTAAGAGTACCATAGATGCCCTCTTTCTTGTAAGACAACTGCAGAAGAAGTACCTAGCTAAAAGTAAGCCCCTCTACTTGGCTTTTTTTGACCTGGAGAAAGCTTTTGACAGAATCCCCCATCTGGTGGGCTCTTAAAAAACTAGGAGTTAACGAATGTGAGGATGTCGTTTCTAATGCCAACCACATTTACAGTGTTTGCTGGGTGTTATTTGTCGTGACTCCTATACAACCAATTTTACAAGGTCAGCTTTTGTCAACTCCTTCCAAGTCTTCCTCGGTCTTTCCATTCCATGGCTTTCATCAACTTTGAGTGCTCTGCATCTTTTTATACAGCTGTCATCTTTCAAACACATCACATGCCCATACCAACGCAGCCTCCTCTTCTGCACACTGCATCTTATGCCTAATTTCTCTTTCAGTTCGTTTATACTTTATTATTCACATATATTACTATTACACATCCATGACAGCATGTAAGCTTCATTTCTTTCCAATCTTTGCAAGTCCTCTGCAAACAGCGCCCATGTCTCACTACCATGCAACATTGCTCTCCGTGTGCATGCATCATACAGTCTACCTTTCAGTTTGGGGGTAAAGCCTTTTGTAGCTAGCAGGGGTAGTATTTCCCTGAAATTCTTCCATCCCATTCTCACCCTGGTAACTGTATTTTTGGAACTCCCACTCCTGCTGCTAATTCGGTCACCCAGGTAGCAGGAGTTGTCTTCTGCTTCTACCAAACCTTCCCAGAATTTGATGGCACTTCTTTCTTTTGGTAGTTTGCTGCTTACTGCTCTGGTACAAAAGCTACATGTAAAACCTACATTTTTATATCCCACTACATCTCATGTACCCATATTTTACATTGGGACAGAGGATGGAATTTCTACCTACACCTTTCCTACACACTGCATATGACCATTTCCCTGAGGGGATAAGGGTTCTGATTTCCCTTCTACTTACTAGGACCTTAGTCTTTGTCAGGTTTACTTTAAAATACTTTGAATCTAGGTCATACTTTCAGGTTTGGAGTTTCTTTTCTAATTTTGACATAGACTCTGCTATGAGGGTAAGATCATCCATGTACAAGAGTTCCCATGATCAGCCAGTCTTAAACTATTCTGTTATAGTCTGCAGAACAATAATAAACAGGCGAGGCCTAAGAACGAAGACTTGGTGGCCACCAGCCTGCACGCTAAATTCCTCGCTATAGTGGTTGTTAATCCTAACTTTACTGACATGGCTTATACTGCTTCACAAGTCGCTTGTCTACTCCTAGTTTTCTAAGAGGCCACCAGATTATGACACAGGGGACTCTGTTAAAAGCTTTCTCCAGATCAACAAATGTCAGGTAGAGCGGCTTACTTATAGGTAGGTACTTCTCCTGTAGCTGCTTCACAAGGAAGAGAGTATCTGTGGTGCTTTTACCTGGCACAAATCCAAACTGCATCTCATCTAGATTTACCAAATCCCTAATCAGCTGTGATATAACTCCTGTTACTTTCATGACCAGGTCCATCAACTTGATGCTTCTATATTCTCCCTTATCTAGTGCACCTCCTTTACCCTTGTAGCAGTTGACAATGATGCTGCTGTGCCAATCATTTATTATGACACCGTTTAGTATTACTTGGTTTACAATACATGTGGTTAAGAAGTGAAACATGCTTTCAGCATCTTGGCAACTATCCCTGATGGACCAGTTGCTTTCCCAGTCTTCATATCCTTAATTGCCTTACTACACTGCTACTGACTTGTATAGCTGGGCCCTTTGTTGGTTCCACTTAGGGTAGTGTCTCTTTCTCCCATGCATTCTCCTCATTCAATAATCTTTCATAATAGCTATTCCATGCTACATTCGTTACAACATCTGTGATGGCAAGTGCACCGTTATCATCATAGACACACTTCTCCCCAATGACATCACAATTTTCCCAAATGCACTGCCTCGCATTCCTAAACACCTTATGTTTCTGGTCTTACCACTGCAAAATATGCTTGAAATTTTTATCTGCTTCTTCCCTCCTTGCCAAGTATACTTGTCGTCTAGCCTCTATGTAATATACCCTGCATGTGTGTGTGTGTGTGTGTGCGCGTATGTGTGTGCATGAATGAAATTAATTTAATTTAACCCTTTAGCATTCACATTACTCTATATATACTATTATATTTTCATGGTAAAGGCTTTACCTCACATAATTATCACACATAATATCGAATCTATGAGATTTTGAAAGTATTTATTTTGAGAACAATACTTTAACATCAGTTTGAGTGACCAGTTACAGCCAGTTTCAACAGAAAAAGGTAGAGAATTCTGGCCGGTTTTGGCCAGTTTGAACATTAAAGGGTTAAATTTACAGCTCTCACTCATACAGGTTTAGCTGGATTTCTAGAAGGTTGTATTTCATAAGACATTAATGTGAAATAAAGTGTCTTGATCAAGAGAAAATGACACCCTGATCAGTGTTCATATCATCATGAATACAGTTTAATGTCTATCTTCCCTGCTTGCATGGGTTACATGGGCTGTCATGTTCTGAGGCTAGTCCCGTTAGGTAAACATGTCCTACTCATATGCTGTGTAGAGAGGAGTCAGTCTTTCATATATAAATTTAAACATTCCATTATATTTTTATGAGAGAACATTTTATGTTTTAAACACCATCTTAATAATGATAAAATGAATTAAATTACTTAATTCTGACAAATTCTTCATTATTTTCAAAATTATTTAAAAATAATAGACAATATATTTCATTAAAAATAGGTCAGGAATGGGTTAATTGTCACTGGTCAAAGTTTCACTGAGGTTAGGAACATATCAAAGCAGCTTTTGAATAAATAAAAACATTTATAAATTAATATCTTTCATATTGAAGAACCAGAGAGTGTGGCAGGGATTTTTGTATCAAAAATGTTAAGTAAGACTTAGTAGAATAAGTCAGCAGTGTTAAAGTGGATAGATGAAAGGATTTCTATATATATATATCATCATCATCATGTATATTCTATACACAGTAATATATATATATATATATCATCATCATCATCATCATCAATGTTTAACGTCCGTGTTCCACGCTTGCATGGGTTTGGACGGGGGTTTTCCCACTTGAGGCAAGAGTGATTGTCTTGCTCGCATAGGACTGTCTGGCAGGTTTTCTACAGTTGGATGCCCTTCCTAACACCAACCACATTTACAGTGTGGGTCTGGGAGGTTTTTACCGTGTTGCCTACACGGCCACATTACAGCGTGGACTGTGTGTTTTTTTGTCGTGACACCTACACGATCTCATTTGTTTCGGCCTGGATGGTGTGGCACCAACATAACTTTACATAGAAGGGGGCGGTGTGGATGGGGTGGGGGTGGTGGGACGGGGGTGTATTTGTTAGAGATGCCTACTGACTGTAGTAGGATTTACTATATATTTAGGTAAGGAGGGCTTCTCTATTACTGAGTACCGCCAAAGGTCTCGGTCCATTGATATTGTCTTGGAGAGGTGTAAGTGTGTGAGGTCGGAGTTTATCAGCTCGCCCCAGGTTTTTCTGGGTCTGCCTATTCCGTGGCTACCGTCTATCTTTATTGCCCTGCACTTTGCTATACAGCTATCGTCTTTCATGCGCATCACGTGTCCATACCAACGTAGCCTTCTCTCGAGTAAACACCATCTGATCCCTCTTATTTCTAATTTTTTCCTTAGTTCGTTTATGCTTTGCCGTTCACGTATATTACTATTACACATCCAGCGGAGCATGCAAGCTTCGTTCCTCTCTAGTCTGCGTATATCCTCTGCACACAATGCCCAGGTCTCACTGCCATGCAACATTGCTGTTCGTATGCAGGCATCATACAACCTGCCTTTCATTTTTAGGGAGAACCCTTTAGCGGCTAATAGAGGTATAAGCTCTCTGAACTTTTTCCATCCAGTTCTGACTCTAGCTACTGTACTTTCAGAGCACCCTCCCCCACTGCTGATTTTATCGCCCAGGTAACGGAAGCTGTCCACTATTTCTATAGAACCCTCTGCGCAATTGAAAGAGCTAGTATTTTGTGGGCACTTGCTGCTACTTATTGCACCAGAGCACCGGCCACATGTGAAATCTATGTTCTTAGTTAGCTTACCTGTGATCCCACTACATCTTTTATGCACCCATACTTTGCATTTCTGACACAAAATGGAGTTTCTACCTACGCCTTTCCTACACACTGAGCATGGCCACTTCCCGGAAGGGACCGCCGCCTTATTTTCTTTCCTACAAACTAGAACTTTGGTCTTAGCCAGGTTAATTTTAAGGCCTTTTGATTCTAGGCCGTGCTTCCATGTTTGGAATTTCTTCTCTAGCTCGGCCATTGATTCAGCTATGAGTGATAGGGCGTCTGCGTATAGGAGTTCCCATGGGCAGCCGGTCTTGAACTCCTCTGTTATAGCCTGAAGGGCTATAACAGAGGAGTTCAAGAGTAGGGGGCTGAGAACAGAGCCCTGATGGACACCAACTTTTACGCTAAACTCTTCACTATATTCGTTGTTAATTCTAACCTTGTTGACTGTTTCTTTATACATGGCTTGTATAGCTCTCACAAGCCATTCGTCAACACCTAGTTTTCTAAGAGCCCACCAGAAAATGGAATGGGGCATTCTGTCGAAGGCTTTCTCCAAGTCGACAAAAGCTAAGTATAGGGATTTACTTTTAGCTAGGTACTGCTCCTGTAGTTGTCGTACAATGAAAAGAGCGTCTGTGGTACTTTTGCCTGACACAAATCCGAACTGCATTTCATCTAGATCAATTCTCTCTCTGATTAGTTGCGCTATTACTTTTTCCGTGACCTTCATGACCTGGTCGATTAATTTAATGCCTCTATAGTTACTCCTATCTAGGGCATCTCCTTTACCCTTATAACAGTTAACGATGATGCTGCTATGCCAGTCCTTCGGAACAATTCCATTCTGTACGACTTGGTTAACTATCCGGGTGACCATGGTGTGTCCCACCGTGCCAGATGCCTTCAGCATCTCAGCAACTATTTCCGAAGGCCCAGCTGCCTTACCCGTCTTCATATCCTTGATTGCCTTACTTACTATACTACCCTCGACTAACACTGCTGGTCCCTCTATTGGGTCGATGTGGGGGAGACTGTCTTTCTCCCATTTATTCTCCTCATTTAGTAGCCTTTCATAGTGACACTTCCAAGCTACCTTCTTATCAGCGTCGGTGATGGCAAGTACGCCATCATCATTAAGTACACACTTCTCCCCGACAATATCACGGTTTTCCTTGACACATTGCCTAGCAATCCTGAACACCTCACGTTTTTGGTCCTCGCGTTGTAGAACATGCTTGAACTTTCTTTCCTCTGCTTCCCTTCTTGCGAAGTACACTTTTCTCCTAGCTTCCCTCCTGACCACTTGATAGTCTTCTCTACTTCCCCCATCCTGCCATACTTTCCAAGACTGCTTTTTGGCCTTAATTGACCCCTCCACCTTACTGTTCCACCACCATGTTACTCTCCTCCTGCCTACAGGCCTGCTCCAGCCACAGACTTCGTCTGCCGCCATCAGCAGGTTTGCTTTCAGGAATTCCCACTGCTCCTCTATATTGTACGACTCTAATTGCTCTTCCTTACTGTCGAAAGCATCAAGTAGTATGCTTTTAAATTTATTTCTGGCTGTGGGGTCCTTTAGCTTCCATATTTTTCTCCTGAGGATAGTCCTCTTCTGTTGTCTAGTACGTCTCGTCCTGACTATTAGGTCGCTAATTATCAGTCTATGTTGGGAGGTGCATTCTTCATGGGGGAGGGATTTAGTGTTTACAACAGACACTCTGTCACGTCTTCTGGTAAGGATATAATCTACCTGGCTTGTGTGTTCCCCGGATCTATAGGTGATCAGGTGATTGTCACGTTTTTTGAAGTTAGTGTTACAGATAGTTAGGTTATTTGCGTCACAGAATTCCAGGATTCTGGAGCCTTCCTCATTTCTAGTACCAAACCCATAGCCTCCATGGATTTCGTCGTAGCCGTCACAATGTTGTCCAACGTGACCATTTAGGTCGCCTGCAATAATTATATAGTCACTGTCGGTTATTTGGGAGGTAGTGAGCATCAGTGTCTCATAGAATCTGTCTTTTATAGTGCCGGGCAGTCCGGATTGGGGTGTGTACGCAGATATTACTGTCACCGTAGTTCTATTGAGGACAAGTCTTATTTTAATTATTCTGTCGTTCACTCTATTTACGTCTATTATCTTATCTGCTCACTTTTCTGCTACCATGATTCCTACTCCACCCAGCCCATCGTCATTTCCCACCCAGAAAAGCTTATAGTATCGTTTTTTACCCTCAATGAATCTAGCAGACCCACCCCTACACCTGGTCTCTTTAATACAACAAACATCGACCTCCTTACGTTCGAGCATTTCTACAACCTCGTTAGAGCGACCCTTTAAGGTGCCTACATTCATGGTACCAACTCTGAAGTTTTGGATTGCGTTTGGAGGGTTGGAGCGGAGGGGGGGGGGGGGGGGGATGGGGTTATGTTAGCCATCCGCGGCCGAAACAAAGAGGTGAATTTTTCTTTATCTTTGGCATTGTCGCTGAGCGTCCAGATTTTTCTCTCTTCCACTCTCCAGAATTCCGTAGTCCATCCATCCATTGTATATCGAAAGGCAACCAGGTAAGCGATAGTATAGGCCTCTGGCTTATGATTGGTCCACGTATTAATAATTGTTTCTACTTTAGGCACAAGGCCAGCAATTATCCAGTGCATTACTGGTACTTTATTTTATCGACCCCGTAAGGATGAAAGGCAAAGTCAACCTCGGCGTGATTTGAACTCAGATCGTAAAGGGACGTAACTATACTCTACCGATACTGCCAATCCACCGTCCACGTAATAATAATGGTGGTGCGTGGGTACGGGAGGGAAGGGTGTTGGGTAGTTAGCGAGAAGGTAAGGTTTGAATGAGGTCCTCGTATTTAACAAGCGATGACAAAAATACAAGATTTGTTTTGTTTAATACGACAAAAACCTCGTATTTAACAAAAATACAGAATTGTTTTGGGAAATACGACAAAACATCAGTAGGATTTGGCAAGATTGGATTCGGGGAAGAGAAAATGCTATAGAATTGTCGGAGGGTTGGACTGGATACGAATGAGTGTGGAAATGGTAGAAAAATGTGTACATTACGTTACATGAGATACCGTGAAGAAAGCAGCGATGAATTTGGCGAATGTAATTTACTTGAAGGGTTTATCTTATATATATATAGATAGAGAGGGAGAGAGAGAGAGGGAGAGAGGGAGAGAGATGGGGGGGGGGGGGATAGGTTTGGCCGCATGATGTAGATATTGGGGTGACTGACCGCGAACCCTCATGAAGTAGGGGAGGGGGAGAAGATAGTAGGAGCGGGAGTTGAGAGTTTTCGAAATAACAAATATATTTAAAAGAATTTATAAGAAGAAGAAGGATTTTGTTTTGTTTTGAAAATACGATAGAATTAAGGAATTAAGGATGGGTAGTTAGCGAGAAGGTAAGGTTTGAATGAGGTCCTCGTATTTAACAAGCGATAACAAAAATACAAGATTTGTTTTGTTTAATACGACAAAAACCTCGTATTTAACAAGCAATAACAAAAAATACAGATTTGTTTTGGGAAATACGACAAAACTACAGTAGGATTTGGCAAGATTGGATTCGGGGAAGAGAAAATGCTATAGAATTGTCGGAGGGTTGGACTGGATACGAATGGAGTGTGGAAATGGTAGAAAAATGTGTACATTACGTTACATGATATATATATATAATTCACATCGACCCTCCTACGTCCAAACTACTATAAATGAAGGAAGACATCACAGAATTCTGTAGAAAGTTACGGCTCAGTGAAGAACTATTCGCCCAGTACAATTAGGATGAACCATTAGCCAGAAATAGAAGCAACTATACTCCATCAAAAGGTAGAAATAAAATCCTGGGCGAATTCTGTGAACACATCACAAACTTCCCTTACCAACACTTGCACAGACAAAAACACAAGCCAAAACTCAACAAGAAAGAATGGGAAGAATTAAATAGATTAAAAACCGACAGAACTATTACAATTAAAGAGGCCGATAAAGGGAGTGCAGTAGTCCTAATGGAGACAGAATTCGATATCAACTTAGCGCTCTCCACTTTGGAAAACGAAACATACTACGAAAAGGCTGAACACTACAATCAACAGAAAATTATGAGAAACCTAAAAACTCTGATCAACCCATACAAAGAAGAACTCACTAACAAGGAATTCAGCTTCATCACAGACTTCACAAGTAAATCCAGCCTTTTCTACGGTATCCCTAAAGTACATAAAAGCGAATTAATAAGTAAGTTATGCAAGGAAGCCACAGATTTAGTCATCAATGTCCCCTCACCTAATGATCTCAAATTAAGACCTATGATAGCAAGCCCCGCTTGCGAAACCCACCGCCTTAGCAACTTCATTGATACCCTTCTCAAGCCTTTTCTCAAACACATTAAAAGCTGCATAAGGGACGACCTAGATATGCTCAACCACCTCCCTTATATACCCCTTACTGAACAATCCCTGCTAGTGACGTTCGATGTAGTCAACATATACTCCAACATCCCCCACAACCTAGGAATAGAAACTATCCAATTCTGGCTGGATAATTACCCCAATGAACTCCCACAATGCATCAAAAAAGAATTTGTGATAGAAGAACTCAAATATATCTTGGAGAATAATTACTTCGTTTTCAATAACAAATTCTACAGACAGATATCTGGGACCGCTATGGGAACGAAAACGGCCCCCACTTATGCCAACCTAGTCATGGGATACCTGGAAATCACCCTATACACTAAAGTACTAAAAAAATTTGGAAACACTCTCCACTTACATATAGAATAGAACTGGAAGTGATATCTAGATGACTGCTTCATCCTTTGGCACGAAAACATCGAGAAACTTAAAGAATTTCACACCCTTATAAATGGGCTCAACACGAATATTAATTTTAAAATGGAATACAGCCATCCCCTTCCTCGACATCATCATTAAGATTCATAACAAAAAAATAGAAATAGACATATACTCCAAGCAATATCTTCCTTTCAATTCATGCCACCCTAGACACGTTAAAATTAATATTCCCTACAACTTAGCCAAAAGAATCTGTACTATAGTTTCCAATAAAACACCTGTTACTTACGTCTACAAGAACTAAAGGACACACTCATAAGAAGGGACTACTCTGCATCACTAATTGACAATGGAATCCAACGTACCCTAAAACTCAGTACTCAGGACCTTAGACACCCTAAAGTTTAATCAACCGAAACTAAAAGCTCTTCCATACATCTCCACACACAACTCTCTCAACAATGAGGCATTTGACACCATCCTCCAGAACATCCCTGTATTATAAAACGACCATAGAATGAACCAAATCCTTCGAACAGACGATATCATAAAGAGCAAAAGTCAATAAAAAACATCCTAACACATGCCAAAGTACTGCCAACCACAACAACGAAACCCACAGTTAAAAAATGCGATAGACCCAACAGTGGTATATGCATCAACCTAATAGAGGGTTCGGAATTCTATTTCAAACAATGACAACGTTTTATAGTAAAACACAATTTCACATGCACATCAGAAAACCTAATACATGTATTAACTTGCTCAGGTTGTCGAGAACAATATATAGGCCAGACTAAAAACAGCCTCCGCCAACGCACGACGGTCCATAGATCCCAAATCTAAATACGGGAATACAGAAAAATAGCACTGAGTGAACACATTGATACCTGTACCACCCAAAATGATTCCAACTTTAGAATCTTTCTCCTCTACAAATTTAAAGATAATGCCACCCACACCCAGCGCATCAGCAAGGAATCTCACTTTATTAACAAATACGGACCCCGTCTAAACACTTCCTCCTAATACGAACCCACAA
>OZ024740.1:275182993-275185493 GCA_964016885.1 Eledone cirrhosa | reverse complement strand
TCGTAAAGAGTGTAAACACACATAATTATGGATGTAACATATTAAAATTTAAAGAGAACTTTAAATATAGATACCTGGTAATAATGATTAATCTCATTTGAATATATTCCATTTAGAGAAAAATATTTCACCATTAGTAGGTAAATCATAGATGTTAAATCCCGGATCATCAACAAAGGAGAGTATTTGAAACTATCTATGATTACACCTAAGAGCAAATCAAGGAATATGAAGAAAAGCACACCTGGTTTGGAATAATACACAGCACCCTGCCATCATTCCAGTGACATCTAAAATATAAAAATACAAGAATATTAAATCAACTGATCTACACAGTACCAAAGCTTTCCTTTATTTTATCAACCCTGCAAGTGATAAAGGCAAAACAGACTTAGGCAGAATTTGAACATAGAACATAATATGTCATAGCTAAATACTGTAGGCATTTTGTTGATGTTCTAATGATTCTGCTAATCCATCATCGGTTTTATAGTTTATTCTTTAAATTTCATATTTAATAGGTGAAAGATAGCATTGTAGTTAACTGGTTTCCAAAAAGACACTACTTTTCTGATGATGAGAATGACAACAGATCATTTGTATTTCAGTGCAGAACAAATATCACAAAGACCTCATAAAAAAGACAATATTTTGATTGTTTGTCTTCTTTCCAATGCATGTATTCATGCATACATACATGATGATGATGATGGCTGCAACTCAAGTAATGCCATCGCTTGATACTTAACTATGAGTATCACAGACATAGCTTTTTAGTCCTGCTAGGGACTTGACTATGGTTAGCAATGCCTTGCACCACAGAAAATGTCACATATCAAGCAATGCCTGTGCTTGAAGCATTTTGAAGTGAGGAAAGGCTTGCCACAAGGCCAATCCCACTCTCTGAACATCAAATGCATTTGTCCAAAAAGAAGAACTGGTCTATATCATTGAATAAAGTTACAGGTTTTATATCAGTGTGACCGTCTCCTAGAGAGATGTCTTAATGAAGACTAGGAGTCTCCCGCTAAAACCCCCCCCAAAAAAACCTTATTGGATGGCCGTTGATTCTGCTATGGTCCTCCATCCTGACATACATACATGCATGTGTCTGTGTGCATACATTTGAATCTACAAACAAGATTAGTGTGTAAATATTCATTTTTATCTTAGCTCTAGGATATTATGATTCAAGTTGCTATGATTCCAAATAACATATGCTGAATAAAAAGTGAAAAATCAGTAAAAAGATATAGTGACATGGGAAGACAATTCAATTATGTCCAAGAATAATTTCCTGATTTTTTAGCATGAATGACACTCCTCAGCATGATATTGAGTAATATTTAGCAGATGATTCAGTGAAGCACTTTGTTTATGCTTTCAGATATCTAATTTATGTTTGTTTCTTTTTGTGTAGTTTTACATCTTTGTTGGCATGGATGTTTTGGTAATATGGTTTTTATTGTCTGTATGTGTGTGTAAATTGATATAAAACACACATGCAAAAAAACAGCTTTGTGAGATACTAAGTTACCAAATATGATGGCTGGCAGGAACCATACCCTACAACAGTGAAAAGACAAAAGCTCACCTTATACATACATGCATTTTAACATGACTTCCCTTTTAAATATCTTCTCCAGGGCAGAATTATAGGACCTTAAAAAACAGACAGACAAAATAAATCCTGGTCTAATATCAAAGACCAGATGAGTCACAATATAATGACCTTTCTGCTTATGAAATAGGACAAAGATCAGAAAATGATGACGACCTTCATCATCATCGTTTTTACAACTGTTTTTGCATGCTTGCATGGGTTGGGCAGGTTCATTTCAGCACAGCGCTTCTCCACATGCAGCATTCCTTTGTCATCTCCTGTGTGATTCTCAACAATTTAAGATCAGCTCTCACCACATTTACCCAGGTCTTCTTTGGCTAACCTCTCCTGTGGCTTCCCTCCACTGGGAATTCTTGGCACTTCTTCACCCAGCAATCATTATCCATGTGCATCACATATCGGTACCAATGTAGTCTTCTCTTGAACTCATTTCTCCCAATTCATCCAAGTTCTACCTTTTTCTCTCACATTTACATTGCACATCCTGATACATATGTATATTTGTATGTAACTGGTGAGTAACTCAAAGTTTCCTACTTGATACAATAATTCATTCAACAATGAAAATACTTCATTTTTATTGGAGCATGAATGAACATGTTAATGGACAAAATTTGAATAGTATCAGAGAATATCACCAGCTTTATACAAATAAATATGTATTGGAAGAAAAGTGAGCCAAGGGTGCCCAAGTGGAGCAGGCAAGATAACAGCTAGCTCTGGCATGCAGAAGTTACAGTAGTAACAATAGAAAAAGCAGAGAAAAAAGACAGCATGTATGTGGGCCAGAAGCTGTAGCATGTTAAGTGTGTGGCTTCCTGACAATCAGTGATGTCCCATCCAGGAAGAAGATTTATATCTTATAAACATGGTTGA
>OZ024740.1:275170493-275180493 GCA_964016885.1 Eledone cirrhosa | reverse complement strand
GAAACGTCGTCCACCCCCACCCCCCACTCTCAAGCGTGAACCTAATACCAACACTGTTCGTAACTGCACTCCTTGTTATTGGTTTTGTTTTTTACTTTGGCAATATATATATAAATATATATATATATATATATATATACACGGAAAAAATGAAACGAAATTTCATTTCCCACTCTTAGTACGGCTGTTACTTAAATATAAGTATGTACACGTACATACATATATGTATACAGACGTACAATAGTATGTATATATATATACATACATGCACACATATATATATGTACGTATGGATTCACCGAACATTTATTATAATGCTCGGTGTGTTTGTAAACAAACATCCCGAATTAAGCTGTACAGTGTCTAGCAACCATCGTTGCTCATTTGTTCAACACTAACAAAGGAACGCTGTACTAGTTTCAAGCTTATTAGCTATCGTCAGCAACATATACCTTCCTGCCAGATGGTTGAACGTCTGAAAGTATATACTTTCCGTATGCATATTAACGGATGAGCAGCCAAATTTGCATATCGAGTGAGTTAATCGGCCGGCTGCACCGAAAACGATAAACGGAAAAAAATCCTTTTCGGTGCACCCGGCCGATTAACCCACTCAATATGCAAATTAGGCTGCTCAGCCGTTAATATGCATACGGAAAGTATATACTTTCAGACGTTCAACCATCTGTGTGCATGTATGTATATATGTGTGCATGTATGTATATATATATATATATACATACTACTGTAGGTCTGTATACTTATATGTATGTATGTATACATACTTATATTTATATATATATATATATATATATATATATATATGAAAAGTGTAATTTTCTACACAAAGCGAAGGTTATAGAGAAAATTGAGGTTGGTAATGGCACATGGAATATATAAGAGACAGAATACTTTTTTGTGAAAAAACATAATTTTATAAGGTAAGGAAATAATAAAGGGTATAAAAAATGACCGGTTTCGATGGGTCTGCAAAAGCCATCTTTTCAAATGTTGATTAATATTAAGAAAAATTAATAATACGAAGAGTTAAAATTTGAGACTTGAAAATTCAAGTATAAAATTCATTGTGGGATTTCATAGCAGTTTTCATCTTGGTAGCAACAACAGGTTGACTGCTGTGTCCCTTTCTGGTAGTGAATGAGAAGTTATTTGGGGTGTGGGTTATTTTATAAAGGTCAGATTTAGCAATCGCCAGCTGCTGGTCAGTGAGGGGGTGGAAGCAATATACATACACATATCTTCCTGTGATGGGTAGGAGAGTGGAGCGTGATAGAAAGGGATTTAGTGCACTTACACCTATATATACACACATACCTTCATCCACACATACATACATATACATATACATATATATATATATATATATATACATATATATATATATATATAAAGTTCAGAGAGCTTATACCACTATTGGCCGCTAAAGGGTTCTCTCTAAAAATGAAAGGCAGGCTGTATGATGCCTGCATACGAACAGCAATGTTACATGGCAGTGAGACCTGGGCATTGTGTGCAAAGGATATACGCAGACTAGAGAGAAACGAAGCTTGCATGCTCCGCTGGATGTGTAATAGTAATATACGTGAACGGCAAAGCATAAACGAACTAAGGGTGAAATTAGGAATAACAGGGATCAGATGGTGTTTACTCGAGAGAAGACTATGTTGGTACAGTCACGTGATGCGCATGAAAGACGACAGCTGTATAAAAATGTGCAGGGCGATAAAAATAGATTGTAGCCACGGAGTAGGCAGACCCCAAAAAACCTAGGACCACTTGATAAATTCCGACGTCACACACACCTCTCCAAGACAATGTCACTGGACCGAGATCTTTGGCGGTACGCAGTCATACAGAAGACCCGCCTTGCCTAAGTACAAAGCAAAACCTATAGTCAGTAGGCACCTCTAACAAAATACACCCCCGTCCCACTACCCCCACCCCATCCACACCACCCCCTTAAATGTGAAGTTATGTTGGTACCACAACATCCAGTCCGAAACAAATGAGGTCGTGTAGGTGTCACCACAAAAAAACACACAGTCCATGCTGTAATGTGGCCATGTAGGTAACACGGTAAAAACCTCCCAGTCCACACTGTAAACGTGGTTGGTGTTAGGAAGGGCATCCAGCCGTAGAAAAGCCGCCAGACGTGTAGGTGTCATGACAAAAAAAACACACAGTCCACGCTGTAATATGGTCATGTAGGTAACACGGTAAAAACCTCCCAGTCCACACTGTAAATGTGGTTGGTGTTAGGAAGGGCATCCAGCCGTAGAAAACCTGCCAGACAGTCCTCTACGAGCAGGACAACCAATCTTGCCTCAAGTGGGAAAACTCCCGTTCAAACCCATGCAAGCGTGGAAGATGGACGTTAAACGATGATGATGATGATGATGATATATAAGGGTGTTTGTGTTTGTGTGTGTGAATAAATTACTTGTCTAGGGAAAAACAACATAATTGAAGGTGTATGATGGGGAGGAAATCTTTTATACATAATAAATGTCTTTCTCTCTCTCTATCTCTCCCTCTCTCTCTCTCTCTCTATATATATATATATATATATATATATATAATGTAAGGTGGTACAAAACCTTAGCACTGATATTCTGCTCATATCAGCCACCCAGCTCACATCAAACTATCATTAAGGAAAACAACAACAACAACAACAGCAAACAAAAACAAAAACAAAAAAGACAAAAAAAAAACAATAAAAAAACAACAGAAACAACAAAAACAAATTGAAGTACCATTTACATTTTACAAATGTTTAGCAGCAGAACAGAAATAATGACTGTGAGCTACTGAGCATATATGGTTATGACTTAAAACTCAAAATACAACAAACATTGCATACTGCTTCCAGGCTACACTCTCATCACCTGATAATTATTGAGATTACTTGCATATATATACTTGAGTGGAATTTGATAGACAGAAATTGCAGAAGCCTATGTGTTTCTGTGTTTATGTCTACACAAGTATTTATGTTATATCCCTAACAGTGGTTGAACAAAAAGTCATCAATACACTAAGTATGAGACCCAAGAGTATGAAGTAGGGAATCAATGAAATCAAACAAAAGCAGTTTCTGAATAACTTCTCTGGGCTTACAGGAAGAGTTTATTTAAACACTGCAAATTAATAATGGTCATAATTTGGCTGCAAGTTAGTATAGAAAAATGGATTCATGCAAAATTCAAATGTGTATAGAAAGCTTCACAAGTATCATTAGAGTGTGTGTCACCACCAAGAAATGTGTGTACCTATCTGTAACTGAATGCAGAATTTGATTGGTAACTTTAAAATGTAAATATCTAACAGAGCTGTAATACCAGCAGAAAAAAAAATTGTATTCTGTAAATAGTGGTATTAACTGCATCTGTGGCTTTGAGTCTTGATTTTCAATGACTAATTGACTGCATATGTGGTCTCAAGTCATAACTCTCAATGACCAATTGACTGCATATGTGGTCTCAAGTCATAACTCTCAATGACTAATTGACTGCATATGTGGTCGCAAGTCATAACTCTCAATGACCAATTGACTGCATATGTGGTCTCAAGTCATAACTCTCAATGACTAATTGACTGCATATGTGGTCGCAAGTCATAACTCTCAATGACTAATTGACTGCATATGTGGTCGCAAGTCATAACTCTCAATGACTAATTGACTGCATATGTGGTCGCAAGTCATAACTCTCAATGACTAATTGACTGCATATGTGGTCGCAAGTCATAACTCTCAATGACCAATTGACTGCATATGTGGTCTCAAGTCATAACTCTCAATGACCAATTGACTGCATATGTGGTCTCAAGTCATAACTCTCAATGACCAATTGACTGCATATGTGGTCGCAAGTCATAACTCTCAATGACCAATTGACTGCATATGTGGTCGCAAGTCATAACTCTCAATGACCAATTGACTGCATATGTGGTCTCAAGTCATAACTCTCAATGACCAATTGACTGCATATGTGGTCTCAAGTCATAACTCTCAATGACCAATTGACTGCATATGTGGTCTCAAGTCATAACTCTCAATGACCAATTGACTGCATATGTGGTCGCAAGTCATAACTCTCAATGACCAATTGACTGCATATGTGGTCTCAAGTCATAACTCTCAATGACCAATTGACTGCATATGTGGTCGCAAGTCATAACTCTCAATGACCAATTGACTGCATATGTGGTCTCAAGTCATAACTCTCAATGACCAATTGACTGCATATGTGGTCTCAAGTCATAACTCTCAATGACCAATTGACTGCATATGTGGTCTCAAGTCATAACTCTCAATGACCAATTGACTGCATATGTGGTCTCAAGTCATAACTCTCAATGACTAATTGACTGCATATGTGGTCTCAAGTCATAACTCTCAATGACTAATTGACTGCATATGTGGTCTCAAGTCATAACTCTCAATGACCAATTGACTGCATATGTGGTCTCAAGTCATAACTCTCAATGACCAATTGACTGCATATGTGGTCTCAAGTCATAACTCTCAATGACTAATTGACTGCATATGTGGTCTCAAGTCATAACTCTCAATGACTAATTGACTGCATATGTGGTCTCAAGTCATAACTCTCAATGACCAATTGACTGCATATGTGGTCTCAAGTCATAACTCTCAATGACCAATTGACTGCATATGTGGTCTCAAGTCATAACTCTCAATGACTAATTGACTGCATATGTGGTCGCAAGTCATAACTCTCAATGACCAATTGACTGCATATGTGGTCTCAAGTCATAACTCTCAATGACTAATTGACTGCATATGTGGTCTCAAGTCATAACTCTCAATGACCAATTGACTGCATATGTGGTCTCAAGTCATAACTCTCAATGACTAATTGACTGCATATGTGGTCTCAAGTCATAACTCTCAATGACTAATTGACTGCATATGTGGTCTCAAGTCATAACTCTCAATGACTAATTGACTGCATATGTGGTCACAAGTCATAACTCTCAATGACTAATTGACTGCATATGTGGTCGCAAGTCATAACTCTCAATGACCAATTGACTGCATATGTGGTCTCAAGTCATAACTCTCAATGACCAATTGACTGCATATGTGGTCTCAAGTCATAACTCTCAATGACCAATTGACTGCATATGTGGTCGCAAGTCATAACTCTCAATGACCAATTGACTGCATATGTGGTCGCAAGTCATAACTCTCAATGACCAATTGACTGCATATGTGGTCGCAAGTCATAACTCTCAATGACTAATTGACTGCATATGTGGTCTCAAGTCATAACTCTCAATGACCAATTGACTGCATATGTGGTCTCAAGTCATAACTCTCAATGACCAATTGACTGCATATGTGGTCTCAAGTCTTAACTCTTAATGACCAGTCGACTGCATATGTGGTGTCAAGCCTTAACTCTTAATGATCAATTGACTGCATCTGTAGTCTAGAGACTTCAATCTCAATGATGAATTGAGAATAAGAGTTGATATATTTGAGACAGTTGTAAGCAAAGAGAGCATTGAATGGTTGGTGGACATTTTGTATTGAGCTCCAAAAGATTTGAATAGGATTTGTTCATTTATAACTTATTCTACATAATTACATGCAGATAAAGTTTACAGAAGTGGCTCTTTCAAGTCAACAAGATGTAGGTGTAACCAATATATCTATCTGTATATCCATGTATGGATATCACAATAACTATAATGTTTAAGTATATTATCTTCATAGTCGTTATGCTTCTCAAACATTAGAGGATAAGGTGATTGACTTTTATTGCAATAATCATACTGTTGCTTCTTGATAAGGCACAGATACACTTTTGCCTTAGGTTCCTTTGGTAAAAATGAGTTACTAATCTGGCTTCAATGTTGAAAGGATAATAGCAAAATAAAAGAAGATATATACAGAAGAAAACCTCCAGTTCCAAGTGAAATGAATAATTATGACTAACTGAGTGACTATTTCCAATATGTGTCCACATCTAAATGTGTCTGTGTGCATATTTGTAAAATATTAATGTCTGAGTAGAAACAAACATAGGGTTGAATGAGTAAGTATATAGGTAATATATATACAAAACTAAATTTATAAACTAGTTTCACTTTCCAGTTGAAGTCATTTCTTGTCTATTAGATTATATCACAATTTCAATACATTATTGTTTAAATCTACTGAAATAATACCCTATTAAAGGATAACAGAAAATAGACGTATTTCATTTGTGTATGAAATAGTGATACTATTATATATATATATATGTATATATATATGTTGGTGTTTATTTTCATGATAATACAAATATGCAAATATAGTTGCTATAATTTAGCTAAATATTTTTCTTGCACAGAGCGTGATGGAGGTGGAATTCAGTGAGCTGATGATGATGGGGGAGGGGGGCTGTTATATAGAAGTGACAGTTTATTTCAGAGCAATACCGTGTAAGATGACAGAGCTGTCTAATAATGCAGAATTATAGTGTACTGTAGCACAATTCTGTGTAGTTTATGATCTAGTGTATTGACATTTTGAAGTTTGGAAACTCTGGATAAGCAAACAATCAACAAAGAATTTGGTAGTTTTCTATCACTGGCCAAAATAATTAACTCTTTAATGATTTAGTCTACCCAGCAGCAAACACATCACAAGGCAGACACAAGTAATTACACAATGAACTTGCAGTTCTGTGTGCACTTCATTGTATGGTTGCAGATTAGTGAAGGACATTCCCTGTGAAACTAATATTGCCTTTGATACATTACATGAAGATATGAATTTTCAGTTGTTTTCTTTAACTAAATGAGTATTATATAAGGTTGGGAATTGATCAACTATTTTAGTGCCTCAAGTAGATTCTAGCTTATGCTTCAAGGTCACAATTTGTTCCAATAGCTTATTATAAACTGGTTAGTGTGCCTTTGGTTTTTGATTCTGTCTGGCATCATTCTTTTTTTTATTTTGTTTGTGTTTTCTTATCCTTTCTGATTATTTTTTAAGTAAAAGTTATTGCAATAATCTTTTAATTGAGTAAAATTTATTCATACTATCAGAACTGGTTGTTTTAAATTCCTAAAAAAAATATATGTTTATATTTCACATGATGCTCTCAAGGTAAAATATATACTGTTGCTTATTTTCACAACATGACAGTCCTCAAAGGGTTAACAAACAAAACACTCCTATGTTCAGAACTGATTTTGTCTGTTATTTCTTTTTTAACCATAACATTCAAAAGGTTTAAAACATGTCCTTCGGGTTATAATTTACTTAGATTTCCATCTCCCAAGTGTACTTAACTTTGCCTGAGGCAATTCCGTTTTTGGTGGAAGACGAGAGTGGTAGTGAAGGGGATAATACTGCTGCTGATAATATTACAAGCAACAATAAACAAATTTAAAGAAGGAGACCAGATTTGCTATAACCATTGGCACTACCATTACCAACATAACTACCAGGAAATCAATTTAAAAAAAAAAAGAGGGTAAACAACAACACCAGAAGCAACCAATATACAAGAAAATAAGATTTCAAAAGTCATTTAATTAATCTTTCGTCCAACCAATTTATTTATTGGTTATAGATATCTTGTTGCTGTTTTTATTGATGTTGTGGAGATTTTATTTGTTGTTGTTTTATTTGTTGTTGTATTAAAATGCTACTGTTATTGATAAATGTTGATGTTGATGAAGTTGTAAACAGTTTTATGTAATATTTAGATAGATAAAATATCAAGGTGTGACAGTCTTATAATATTGTTTGGGGCTGTGTAGTATAAGAGTTAACACTTAGCTCCAACTCAATCAGTTCTAATCAAGAAGAGCTATAGTCAAAATTATAATTGTTTCTACTTTTGGCACAAGGCGAGCAATTATTCCAGTGTATTACTGGTACTTTATTTTATCGACCCCGTAAGGATGAAAGGCAAAGTTAACCTCGGCGGGATTTGAACACAGATCATAAAACGCCGTAACTCTTTGCTGCAAAGCATGGCGGCCGACGCTCTACCGATACTGCCAATCCATCATAGTCAAAATTATAATGTAGATCAGTCCTAATCAAAGGTATTCAAGCCATGACCACCTCGTCTTTTTTAGGAAGAGTTTATCTAGGAATATATTTATCCAGCATATTCTTCCCTTTTTAAAACAGTATGGAAATGGGCTTGTTATTTCAAGCAAGGTAAATTACTCCATAGTAAAAAATAAGTCAAAATACAAGTAGTTTTACAGTGAAATAATTTGGGGATAGGTGTGATAGAAGATGAGCAACTGGATCACATCTGGCTACATGCAGTCATTGATATCATGTGTATAATTGAGTAAAATTGGGCCCAAGTTGTCGACCTCTTTGCTGTGGGATCCAGAAACTGATCACTGATCTCAATGAGGCAAATGGCAACAACCTGATACAGCAACAGTCTGATATGCAAGAAGAAGAATTGAGTAAAATTATAGTCAAATGATTTCATAGAGGTTCCCTTGTTGGTCCAACTGTCAAATGGTGGTGTATAGAAGTAAATTTAGAAGTACAACATATGATCTAAGATTATAAATCATTAAATTATCAACCATCAACAATATCTTTAGTGGTGAAGCATTTTGCAAGATATAAATATATACATCTATACAGTAAAGTGATCACATAGGAATCACGGCAAAAAGAACCCGGCACACACTGTAAATGTGGTTGGCATTAGAAAGGGTATCCAGCTGTAGAAATCTAGCCAGAAACAGTTCTGTATGAGCAGGATATTGTCACCTTACCCAACTTGCCTCAAATGGTACAACCTGTCTAACCCATGCTAGCATGGAAAGTGGACATTAAACGACAATATGATATTGAAGGTACTATGCTTTGATCTCTGCTCATTATCTGGCATCTTATTCATGGGTCTATACATAGCAGCAAATGATCCTTTATTTCTAGGATAAAATTAAATAAAAATAATAAAGTATTTAATATTTAGGCAAACACATAAAAAAAAATGTAGAATTGCAAAAGACTATAAATGCTATAATTGAGAGGAAAAGGAGGGAAAGGGCAAAGATTATTAAGTGAAAAAAGAAAGAAAGGGGAAGAGGAGAAGGTGATAGCCTCTACACCTAAATCCAAACAAAATGGCAAAGACATTTCCACAGACAATGAATACTCACTGCAACAACCACCCCTACCTCATGGGGCTCTTTCTCAGATAGGCTGCTCTTATTCTGATTTTACATGGAGGAGGTCAGCAGTCTCAAACTGAATTCAATCTACAAATCTTTATCTATGAGATAAAAGCACAAACAATCTTATCCACTAATTCACAGTACATTTTCGGTCATTAACATTTGTCTTTCAATAAAAGCAACCATATTGTCAGAAGCTCATATCAATAATTTGGGGAGAATTAGACTCAAAATAACAATATCAAAAACGTGTTATCTTTTTGATATATAAATATATACATCTTGGGTAGATCTTGGGTACACAAGAGGTGTAGTGGGATAGCATGCAAACTAACAGGAAAGGAAAACTTAGTAGAAGAGTCAGTAATAGGCACATTTTCCAAATGCAGGTAAGATCTATAGAGGTGGTTGATAACTTCCGTTATCTAGGTGATCAAATTAGCAAGAGAGGAGGGATGCTCTGAGGCCATAGTATCTAGAATAAGGAGAGGATGGAAGAAGTTTAGGGAGCTGCTTCCTCTGTTGAAAATGAAGGGTTTTTCCCTGCGAACAAAAGATCAGTTATATGATGCCTGTGTGAGATGCGCGATGTTGCATGGTAGTGAGACATGGGCAGCAACTGCGGAGGATATGCGATAACTGGAGAGAAATGAATCAATCATGCTCCAATGGATGTACAATGTCAATGTGCGTGAACGACCAAGCATAGATAAGTTGAGAGAGAAACTGTGTATGCAGGAGAGAAGACCACTGGTATGGCCATCATATGATGTGCATGGAGGATGAATGCTGGGGG
>OZ024740.1:275145493-275165493 GCA_964016885.1 Eledone cirrhosa | reverse complement strand
TTTAGTAACTGTATTTTGTTTCAGTTGGACATACTTTCTCTTGCTATCCGTTCAACCATGAAGGAAAAGTGGAACCTGCTTATTTTTGACAGCCAAACAAACTGGATCTAACAGATTTATATGTCCTGTCCAAAGGTACATGATACAGGAGTTGTAATAAGATTTGAATTTATAACCATGTGGTCAGTAGTGCAGCATCGTGACCTCCCAGTTATTGTGCCTCAAATATATACATCAGTTCACTTCCTTTCAGATACAAAAAAAAAAAATTAAAGAAGACTTTAAACAACTCAAACAATGCTATTAAGTGCAAAACATCAGAAATACTACCATGGATGTTGTCTATCTAGAAAAGTCTAAAGTCTGTCTCAAGCCGGGAGGCTTGTCAGGTTGGCGCTTATTCCAGTTTCATGACATGAAGCAACTGAAAGTACAAAACTCCCCCTTGGTCAGGACACCAGTCTATTGTAGAGTTAAACCCCCAGCTGGTACCCCTTTTCAATTGAGTATACTGGAGCAACCTGAAATGAAGTATTTTTCTCAAGAACACAACATATAACCCAGCCCAGGAATTGAACCCACAACATTATAATCATAAGTGCAACACACTTACCACTAGGCTATGTGCCTTCACTATACCATGAATGTTGACAATGAAAAGTAGATCTGGAAATATAGTAGAGATTTTAGAGTGGAAGTGAGTATATGTGTGCTGTATCAGAGGTGAAATGGAGTGAAATTTCACCCAAACTGCTCGCGGGCAATAAATACAGGTATAAATTCTTTAGTATGTGTAACAGCACTGGAATTGGTGGAATAGGCATACTGTTGAAAAAGAAACGAAGAGATAAAATAATTGAGGTTTCATCATCATCATTGTGTTCACGCCCACATTGCCATGCTGGAATGAGTTGGATAGAATTTTTTAAGACAATCTTTTCATCCAGATGCCCTCCTTAATGTCAACCTTTTTAGCCACCTCTTACAACTAATTTCATAAAACTGGTCATCCAACTGATCACTTACCAATAAGCCAAATATGCTACAGAAATGTACTTCATATTCAACAATAAAACAGAATAAACAGATGATTATGAATACTAACAATTATGGATGAAGCCATAGTCACAGGATAATCTTGTGCAAGAAGATAGGAATACTAAAATATCCTTCAGCAATACGGAAGTATAAAATGGTACTATGTAATGCATATATTAAAAATGAGGACGAGACCAAGACATATAACATATAAGGCAACTCAGATCATTTCCAAGACGAGCTTCCCACAAGCCACTGATCAGATCTCTAGATAGAGCATGGTTCCAGTTAGGTAGAAATATGAAATATTAGTGGAATGTTATGGGAAACAGAGTGATAAACGCTAAGAGATACACTCAGAAAGAATGAAAGAATGGATGTGGGTAGCAAGAGACAATATCAAATAGCTAGAGATGCTGTTGAGCATCAAGTGTACTTAGTAAAAATAGTAGTTTACCAGTATAATTCAGAATATTTTTGGTGAAAATTAACTATGTAATGATAGCAGTACACTTTCCTTCATTGGTGCTAAGGAGGTGGTGGTTAGAAAATACTGGTATAAGAATGAGGAAAATGTATGGCAAAACGACGACGACTCCAAGTAGACCCAATATATGGATCGGCTATTGAAATCAACAGCCATATGATCAAAACTACTATCGAGAATATTAAGGCAAGGAATGTAACAAGCTGATGGATTAAGTTATAAAAGTAACATAAAATGTTATAGTGCAACTAATTAGAAAGAAAATATCTTTAGATGTGATACCATTTGAGCTTGTGTCAGAATGGAGTGCCACTGAGAGTCTCTTCCTAGTGAGAGAACTACAATAGAATTTCAGGGTAAAGAGCAAACTAATGTACCAAATATTCATTGAGCTAGAGATATACTATATGCTGCAGTCTGGTGGTGCTAACTAAATAAGATGTAGATGAATGGAAAATAAGAAACAAGCAAACTCTGAAGAGTGATGCAGTTAGCAAAATTAGTTAACAATTTCAATGAGGAATTAAGTATGCAATTATATTTATCAAGATATACTATTGGGGACTTGTTATAATTTACTGCAATGCAGAATTCAATAGCTTCTGCAGTAAAAACTACCTGTGATAAACCAGAATTCTTTCCAGAGAAAGATTTTTGTCTCATCTGCTTAGCACTAACAAATTTTTGAAATAAACACTGGTCAGAGAATCTTTATTATTTAGAAAGAGTCAGTTTAATTCTAATGCTTTAACTCACATTGTACTGTGTGCAAACTTCTGTAAACCTCCCAAACTGGTAGGATTGTCAACTACATGGAAATATCTGCAGTACAAACACTGTTGGGAGGGGGGGGGGGGGGGGGCAGAGGGCCTGATCCGAATACTTGCAACAAAATGAATATTCCCAAGGCCACCCTAGAATCAGGTGGCAGTGTTGAAATGGGTGGCATATTTCTTTTTAAAAAATGTGTAAGATAAGAATAGTGAAAGATGGAAAGAGTGGGAGAGATGGAGGCAGTGACAGTGGGAGTGTGGTTTCAATGTGTTCGGACATGTTGTATATGTATATATTTATTTACCACACCACATTTTCTAGATTATACTTTAGATTAAAGGTTCTCAATGGGGGGGCGTTTCGTAGCCCTAGGGGGGTGTTATGCAGTAATGGGCCATTAGGGGGCGTTATGCAGTAAGTTTGAAACTTTGAGGGCGCTAGAAGTTCTTTTAGTTTGGTAAGTTTTATTAGTCATATTTGTATGTCTCTTAGACAGTCAGTGATTTGAATGAAGAAAACAAAGAAAATAAATTAAAGATGCTTGTCAACGAATTCCCTTGGGAGATAAAAGAAAATCAAAAGAAATCAAAGAGAATGAAAGTAAGGACTACTTCAACAGATATGACAAGAAGAAGCAATGGTGGTGAACATACACATACATACATACACACACACATATATACACATACATACACACACACATATGTACACACACAGGCCGGCGTTAGTGTTTGATGAAGTTGAGAACCTGGTCAAGCTTTCAGCCAGAAGTGTGGAAGTGTGGTATTTAAACTCCCTAGGTAATAAAATCTGGTGACAAAAATGTTCTCCTTACCAAAAAAAGAAGACATAGATCAGATCAACATCATTACACACTTAAATATAAATGCAGTATATAGACAAATGTATAAATGCATAGCTATATACATACGTAAATGTATGTATATATATATATATATATATATATATATATAAATCTACATATATATATATATATAAATATACATACATATATATAAATATACATACATACATACACACATATATATATATATTTATATATATAAATCTACATACATACATATATTTATATATATATATATATATATATATATATATATATATATACATATAAATTATAAATCTACATACATACATATATATATATCAATCTACATACATACATACATGGTGGTGGCTGCCAACTCGTTTTCGAGTACGGCCACTACTTTATATCCATGTAGGAGAACCCCTACCGATGCGCTGAACAAGTGTGACTTTTTAGTCCAGCCAGCGACTTGAAAACTCTGGTACAAACATGACACTTGTGACAATTATTGACACATAGTGCTGGGCCCATGGTACCATGTGACGACAAGTGCAGAGAGATCTCCAGATATAAAGCAATGCCTGTGCCGTGAAGCTTTTATAGTGAGCAAAGGCACTGCACAAAGCCAGTCCCACTCTCTTAACCAAGATGATATTTACCAAAAAGAAGAACAAGTCAACATCATTGGATACCATCAGGGTTGCAGGTGTTATATCAGAGTTTTCCTTCTCCTAGAATTCTGCCTTGACAAAGGCTAAGGGGTCATCTCTCCCGGTGATTTTGGATGGCCATTGATTTTTAAGAGCTCCTTTGCCCTTTGACAGGTTTTGTTTTTAGTCCTGCAGGATGTCCAAAGTCACCCTCCTCACCAAGAAACCTTGGTGGGGTTGCCAGTTTAGTCGCCAACGACCCGACCATGAGACAGGTTGTACTGGGATACATGTTACCAGTAGCACATACATATACATACATATGTATGTATGTATGTATGTATGTATATGTATGTATGTGTGTACATACATACATACATATATACATACATACATTTACGTATGTATATAGCTATGCATTTATACATTTGTATATATATACATGCATTTATATTTAAGTGTGTAAGGTTATATATATATGTGTGTGTATAATATATTATACACACACACACATACACTCACACACACACACATATATATATATATATATAAATATATGCAGTGTGACACACAAGAAGCTTGTTTCCCAACCACATATTTCCGGGTTCAGTCCTACTGCCCGGGCCGACCAAAGCCCTGGGAGTGGATTTGATAGATTGAAACTAAAAGAAGCCCGTCGTATATATGTATATATGTCTGTGTGTGTCTTTGCGTTTGTGTTTGCTCTCCCACCAATACTTGTTGGTTTGTTGACGTCCCCATAACTTACCAAGGTGATGCTCCAGCATGGGCGTAGTCCAGAAAAAAGTAAATATATATATGTGTGTGTGTGTGTGTGTAGAAGAGGGGTCTCAAACTCAAGGACACAAAAGGGCTATTACGTCCTGGAGCAGAGGCACAGTGGGCCAAACGTGGTGGTGGGTGAAAATTTTCACCAGTTATAATGCGATAAGAAATATTGGTTCTACCATGGGCCACAGATAAGTAGTTCGCGGGCCGCATGTGTGAGTCCCCTGTTGGAGATAAATAGATAGATAGATAGATAGATAGATAGATAGACGTGTACCAAACACACACACATTTCTTACTCTCTCTGTCCCTCCCTCTTTCGCTCTTCATTTATATATATATATATATATATGTGTGTGTGTGTGTGTGTGTGTGTGTGTGTGGATCGTTGTTATTTGGCGTTGTTGAAAAGAGCTGTGGCCTTTGACCTGGCAATAAAAAACTGTAGACAAAATTCTTTCTGTACCAAGGCACACACACACACACGTTTGTATGTGTGTATATATATGTGTGTGTGTGTGTGTGTGTCTATCTATGTTTATATATAAGGGATAAAAATATTGCTTTCTCAGTCACCAAGCTTCTCAATTCATTCCTTACTACTTATTTTGCTAGGTATATTATTTTGCAAGGTACTATTTTTGCCCTGAGTTTGTGATTTCAGAGAAAAGTAAGAAATTCTTCATATTTTGCATCTTTTGTATTTTGACTTTGCAGTTTCAATTGTCTATCCACTCAAAATATTACAACAGCTAACAGTGAAATATAGAATTTAAAAAAAAAAAAGCTTTTTCGACTGAGATCAAATGTTTTTTTTTTATTTCAAAAATATATATTTGAAATAGCTTGCTTTTGTTTTGGACTGAAACTTTTTTTGTATTTAATTCGTACGAGTATTTTTTAAAGAATCTAAGATAACTTGATTTGGCCCAGCAATCTACTGATATCAAAATCAGTAGTATATTGAAAAGTGGAAAAATAGGGTAGGGGGGGGGGGCGTTTCGTGACTTTGAGGGGCAAAATGGGTTGAGAACCTTTGCTTTAGAGGATAAATAGTGAATTCAATTGGAATTGAAAAAGTTGGGAAGAACAATAAAATATCTAAAAGATATTTTCTGAAAATCATTTTTAAATATTCAGGTAATATTTGAAAAAGAGATGCACATTATAAACTAAGAAAATAATTTAAATGTAACTTCATAAAATCATGTTGTCTTGAATGAAGAGAGACAATATTGAAGAGTGAGTAATCTTTAATCATGCAAAATTTAAAGCAAACACAATTGTGCTGGTACTATAGTAAAATGCAATACATACACTCTTTTAAAGGGTTGGTGTTAAGAAGGGCATCGAGCTAAAGAACCCTCTGTCAAATATGGAACGTACAAGCAAGATGTAGTCATCTGACATATCTAGAACAACAGTAACTCTAGATAGAACTAATTCAAACTACAACAACCTACCCAAGTCATGCCAACAATGATAATTAAATGATGATGATAGTAAGTTGCAAATTTGTTCCTACCAGTTATCACTTTAATTCCTGTTAATCCTTTCAATCTCTTCTGAGATATATGAGCAAATTTATTCATATTGATGCTTACATACAAAATATTGGCCATGTACTTTGCTAACATTTATTTTTTTTACCATTTACATTATTTTGTTTTGGTGATATAATGATTTTGTTGGAGCAACTGTCCTTTAATCTTTGATGCAGTTATAAGTTTTTGTCAAACTTGTCAAAAGATAAATTTGTCAAAAAAGAACTTTGAACTTTGCAGTGTGGTAAGCATGATATCGTTGAAGTTCAGTTTCAGCTTCTGTATGTAGTTCAATGTCTGCAGGAAAAAACATGAGTAGTTGTTCTGGGAAAGAAGGATGAAATAGTGTTTATTTCAGGTGCAGTAAAAGGTGAGAGCCTGAAAACAGTTAGGTGTGTTGAGTGGATCAGGGTGGAAATAAATGGAACTAACCCTTGAAATGGGATTGGAAATTATTTCTGATTTTTGTCCTTTGGGAAAACTGAAGAGAGCAAAGTTATGAGCATTTCTTAGGTTATTGAATGATTTGAGATTTGAACTTATGAGCATGGCATGAGGTCAGAAAACTCAAAGCTATTGCATATACAAATAAGGATGGAGTAATAACACTTTAACAGGAATCAAGCCACAACCATACATATCCAACAAACAAGATCAAATCAAATACATAGGCTAACCACTGCACTATAGCAACATTTTCTTTAACATATATATGGTATTTTCTCTTAGACTAGTCTAGTACCTCCAATAAATATTTCTCATCTCATTTATGTAAACAGAATGATCTCAGGACCTAATAAGTAATCGTCTTGTAAATAAAGCCAGTAATAAACAAACACTGCCTTTGTTTGGAAGCAGGCATTAAGCAGTAAAGCAAATTGATATCACAATGTTATCGATAATATTTGAGATTTTCTGTTCTGTTTCTACAACTCGATATTAGATACTCAACTCTAAACTACATTTCTGTCTGTGATACAACCTGATTTCTCAGAGCATTGATAAATACTGAATGTTGCATTGTTTCCAGTTTACAGGATTTCGATTTTACAATCAATAGATTCCTCTATTCTACCATCCATTCCCCTTCTATTCCCCTCCCAACTCTGTCTGCCTGTTTCTCTCACTTTCTCTCTATTAAGCTTTCTAGATATCTTTCAGTTTCTCTCTTTTTCTCCCATTATTTATTGATTCATCTTTCCCTCTCTTTTTTCACTCATTCCAGCCACTTTTTGTTCCTGGATTATTCTTTAGCCATCCCCCTTGATTACCCACACTCTTAATCATTCATTATTTTGTTTTGCTTTTTTTTTCATTCTTTTTCCTTTTTTCTCCTTATAAATCTCTCTTACTTTCTATTTCTCAATATCTCTCCAATACCTTCTTTATCTTTCTACAACCCTCTCACACACTATTTTGAGTTGTATACTTCTCTTTTTTTGTCTTCTGTTATCACTTTATCAATCTTTCACTATTTTCTCAAATTCTTTCTCTCTATCTATCTTTATGTCACTCTTTTTCATACTGTGTTTCTCATACAGACACTCACACACATCTTTTAGTCTCCTTCCTCTCATTCTACATCTCTTCTTTTAACTTCATCTTTTTATTTTTTCCCACTCTCTATGTCAAAGTATAACAATATCCAATGCTGCCCCTGTAGTCTTTCATACTAACATTCTCAAGTAATTTAATTTAATTCCACTTCTAGTTAGTTTCTAGCCATCCTTTCCCTCTCTCACTCTCTTTATTACTTAGGAGTGGTGGTAAGGATATAGCAGACAACAGATTTTGTTTTAGGAATCAATGAGTGGGTAGTCAGGGATAAAGGAGTGCTGCTAGTACAACGTTAGCAGAGACAAGATAAATTGAAAAGCTGTTCAGTCAGTTTTGAGTTTAGTTTTCATTTTCATAAGAGGCCCAGCGATCAAGTAGACACTGATTTTCTGTCTCTCAAACTCTTGAATATAAAGCATGAGCTTGTATCTATCTTGTCAATTATAATCATTGTGTTCTATCCAAGGGATAGGAAATTATCCTAATTCAACTTGCCTCAAGCGAAAGTTGATTATATATACTTACTATTAGCTTAGAATAACTACTACAGATACCTAAGCAGATGTGTCACTGTTACAATATGCTACTTCTAATAGTGAAGTGAAAAGGAAAATAAATGGCTTCTGGTTGAAGCTTGAAAAATATCTGGATTATTAAATATTGTCTTTGATATTTCTATGGTCTACACTATAATTTGATAATTCAAATATATGATTGAAACACTGTGAAATACAAAAGTACAAAACAATTCGTTTAATATTTTGAAATATTAAGATTTATTAGGTTCAGATCCTGTCATTCATCCTTTCAGAATTGATAAAATAAAGTAGCACTCTTTGACAGTAGTTTGGCAAAATTGTTAGAGCATTGGTTGAGATGTTCTGTGGTATTTATTCCGGCTCTTAGCATTTGCAGTGTAAATCCTATTATAGCTTATTTTGATGGTAAACTTGATCCATCACCTGGACTTTAGCAGATTCCATGCTGTGACAAACATTAAGACAGTCTCCAGGTTAAGGATACCATCTTTCCAACAATCTTGTAGGCTCTAGAATGGGTTAGGGGTGTTACATCCCTTCCCCCAGTAAAAGAAAAAGAAAACAATTTATCTCAGAATACAAGTAAGTTTACACATAAAAGTATTTTTTACTAGGAGTAAATAATTGACTGCATGGAAGGTTTTATTGCTTGGCTATAAAATCCTGCCAAACATTGTTTTGGTATAGTAAAAATATATCATCCAGACAGTATTTGTATTTGCTCTCACCCCATATCTCCCCTTCCAATATATTAACCCACCTCTTTTTTCTCTTTTCCTGTTTATAAGTATGTCAGGAAACTATATCAGTATAAGGCAGGACTAATTAACCTTCTTTGCCTTAATTCATAAGACATAATTACAATTATTTTAACCAAGACCATTCACAACATTTATTTAAATATTCTATATCTAGAATTCCAATATCCTTCCCACTCTTTTTAGAGTGATAGAGTGTGATTTAAAGGGGATTTGGCAGTATTTCTAGCAGATTAAGTGACCATACAGATGCCCCTATGCTAGGCTTATGACAAGATCTATTTACAATCAAGTACAACTATAATTAAAAAATACCAGCAATTTCAGTAAGTAAATTCTGGAAAAAACATAACATGACATTTCATGGTCTTCTATGATCCAAAGAAATATTTATTATTTAGGCATTGGCAGTATCGGTAGAGGGTCGGACGCCATGCTTTGACGCATAGAGTTACGGCCCTTGCCATTCTGTGTTCAAATCGCACCGAGGTTAACTTTGCCTTTCATCCTTATGGGGTCGATAAAATAAAGTACCAGTAATACACTGGGCAATTGCTGGCCTTGTGCCAAAAGTAGAAACAATTATTTAGGCAGAAACATTTTTATTTTTCTCTGATAAATAATCATGCCCAAAACAATATATATTCCTTTTCTTTATAAAATACAAGCATTGTAACCATTTTGTTTATACAGAATTCTTACTTATTTTCTTGCGATCCTCCATTGGTTTTGATGAGTAACATTCAGCTTAATCAACCAAACAGCTTATTCGCTACATTAGCATGAAGTAACTAATTATTCCACAGACACGTGTACCTTAACAGAATATGTGTTAAAGCAGTGTGACACAATATGTGATAAGGATGGATCTAGCTTTGAATTACAGATAAAATCAATTTAACAAACATCCACACAGTCACTTCTTCTGAAACACTATCCTATTCCACACAAAAAGTTTAGCTCAACTCAAACCTATAGCAAGGATACATGCCCAAGATGATACATGCCCACAGTGAGATTGACCTCAGAACATTATGATTGTAAAGCAGATAGTTTAGGTACTTAACCATAATTGCTTTCAGTAATAAACACATCAGTCGAAATATATATATATTAATAAAAAGAAAAGAAACAATTTTTCTATGCTTTTTCCAACATCTAAATGATACTATGGTATCAAATTAATTAGAGACAACCAGCATCAATGAATTGCCAATATTTAAATTATCACTAGTGGAAGGCTGAAAGGTTAAGTCAATTAAATCAACCATAACCCATAAAAAAATCCCAGTATAAGTATTGGCATTGTACCACAAACATATTGCCCTAAATTTGAATCTTGTGTATTAGGTTCAGTAGAATGCTAGAGCTTAAATATGATCTCAAACTGTGAATATCCTGTTTGTGTGTTGACCAGGACCTCCTGTGATTAATTTATTGTACAAAATATAGTACAGCACTTAGGAGAGTTAGGATTTGTTTGAAAAACTAAATTGTTTCTGTCAAGTTCTTAGTGCTTCATTACTGACTTTTTTTATAATTTCTTTCGAAGTTGAAGTTGATAGCAAAACAACAATGCTGACTAATGGTTTCTAATTTAGGCACAAGGCTAACAATTTTGAGAAAAGGGAAAGTTCATTAAATTGACACCAGTGCATTACTGGTTCTTTATTTTATTGACCCTGCAAGGATGAAAGCAAACCAAACCATGGTGAGATTTGAACTCAGAAATTAAAGCGATGTAACTATGTTGCAAAACCTGTCTGATGCTCTGCCAATCCACTGCCCACTCATCTAATAAATGATAAACGAGTATAATATATATGTGTATGTGTGTGTTTATTTATAAAAATATTGTCTAACCCATGTAAGCATAGAATAGACATAAAGCATTGATGATGTCAATATAGACAAGCAATATCAATAAGTATACAGTGTAAACAATGGATTTTGAAAAGTAAATGTTTATGTTTTTATGATATGAATGAATAAAAAAAAAATCATCTGACCATAACATTTGCTGCCTATATAGGGTTCTGTGGTAAGAAATTAGAATTTTGATAGGGAGGTGACTATGAATAATAATTGACAGAAGAAAAATAAAATTAAGAGCCATAAAGGAATTAGCTAAGATGTAAAACCATTATGTGCAATTAGTATGGGTGAAATGTTAGTAACAGAAAAATTTCTAGAAGGAGTTAAGGAAGGATTAGGAAGAAAGTGATAGAAAAAAAGTTATTAAAAAATGACTAAAATGAAATTTTAATAGTTCCCATCAAGTTTTTTCCAATATAGAGATTTTAAATTCTATTATTACATGTACTGAAGTATTAAAATAATAATTTCTAAAATAGGCACAAAGCCAACAATTTGGAGGGAGAGGAAAAAGTGAATTTTACACCCATAGCTTTTAAATGATATTTTATTTTATTGAAAAATAAAAGGTAAAGTTGACCATTGTAGAATCTGAACTCATGGAATCCGAGTGTAAATTGCTGTAACCAACTACAACAATGAATTTTGTCGAATCCTATAACGATTTTACCAAAACACCAACCTAAAAGTATTGGAATAATGATATATATTTTGTCAATTTCAACAGTTTCACTGTAATTCATTAATTTAAAATTTTTGTTCTCAAATCTTTTAAAGAATTTAGTATTTCATATAAAATATATTTAATCCAAATAATAGAAAAAGAAAGATGAAAAAGAACGAGAAGGGGAGGGGATAGCTAGAGCTCTGGTGTTGCAGAAGAGAGGGGAGGGGTGAATGTGGAGGGGTGAAAGGGGAGGGTGATTGGGCCTAGGGCAAAAGAGCAGAAGTGCTGTGCCCCGCGACAAGATAGCAAAAGCATTCCCCCGGACGATGGCCAGTGACACCCGCTGCAACAGACAGGCCACAGACACTCTGATCTTGTGGAGGAGCTTAGTAGTATGGGTCCACATACACCTGAGATCTTGACAGCGACCAGTGCAAAGAGGAAGTGGCCGGACAAACCCCAGTATTTCTTTATTTTACTTTCTTCTGCGAGGTGGGCTGCGATGCCAGGGTTTGTGGCCAAAGCGACTAAGTTATAGGCGGAGAATGTGTCACAGCAGGTGGCGTCCCAGATGAGGGATCTACCTCCTTCGAATGGGAAGAGGGTGATTACGTTGGGTATGGTACAGTGTTGCTTTAATATCTGTGATTAAGACTGGGAGCTAACTATTAGTTTTATCTTATAATTGTTCATCTGAAAAATGATAGTGTATGGCTAAGGGGTTAGTTTCCACACATTGTATTGTGTCTTTGGGCAAGATACTTTATTTATCATTACTGCAGTCCATTCAGTAAAGCTGTGTTGTACCTGTACATGAAAGAGTCAGTTTTGTCACTTACTCTGTTATGCTAAATCACTCTACAGTTAGGATGCACATGTCTCTGAAATGGTCAACTCTTTGTATGTTACTCTCTTGATCAAGCTGTTCTCTTTCTGAAACAACTGGAAAACTGATCACTAGAACTGACAATGGGTCAAACACAAAAAGAAAAATGATGTCACAATTTATATGTTGAAAATGAAATTTTGTTGAAATTTTAAGCTCTTTGCTCATCTATTAAACACAAAGTTCAGTTTCGTTATATATACCTTTTAGATATTTATATGATTTTATAAACATTTTGTTGTTGTTTAACCAAAGTCAACCAATAACAAGCAAACTTCTTTGGTTTGATTTTATAAGGGAGTGTATGGTGAATCACTTTGTAGGATATTGTTATCAAATAACTAAATTTTATTCAGGTTTTGTCAAGATATTTGTCCACATTATATGTCATCACATAGGGAGATTAATTTGTAAATTAATGATTCATTAACTTGAGTTGCTGCTGCTGTTTTCGGCTAGAGGGGCTGATATTGAAGTTTCGTTTAATGTTATTTATGAGTTTGTTTATTATGAGGTTAGAATATTTACTATTACATGACAGATTTCCCTATTTGAGCTTTATAGTGTATGTGTGTTCATCCAAATACACACACACACACACACACATATATATATATATAGAGATAGATAGATAGAGAGAGAAAGAGAGAGATAGGTAAAATCCCATGATTAGTGGTCTCCCTGGTCTCAGCTCTGCAGACTAATATATATATATATATATATATACACATTTACATCTACACACACATATATACAGTCTAGTCTATCCTTAGGGGGGACAGTGCAATGTATAGTTTGTTTAATTATTCTCCTTAGAACTCTTTCATTAGTTTTATAATGAGAGTTCATGTGATTTGTTTTGGTAGTAACCTACATATATATGTGCATGAGTGTGTGTGCATGGGTGTATGTGCATGTGTGTGTGCAAGTGTGAGTTTCTATTGTCTGGTTTATTTGTGTTTGGGGTGGAAGTGCTAATTACTTTCTGGTTGAATTCATACATAGATGTTGTCTATCAATTTGTTTTTGTAGCCACTATTGATTAGAGCTTGTGTATATAAACACACACACACACATATATATATATTATCCTCATAATCATGACTGTGCACCAGAAAGGACCGAGATGTGGTAAGAGAGAAGTGGTGTGTGGAATGGTAATGGCTTACTTACCCTTACAGATATCAAAAAGAAAGAAGCTTGGAAGTGCTACTTCTGGAGGTTGTTGAATGATGAAAAAAGCATGCAGAGGAGAGTAAAAGTCTTCCCCATCTAGACGCAAATGAGGGACCAGTTGAGAGCAGTGCTGTAAATAAAATGAATCAGGAAAAGAAAAGCAGCTGGTCCATCAGGAATTGTTGTTGAGATGATTAAACTATCTAGTGGAGTAGGTCATTAGACAGTTGCATGTATAGTTCATCAGATAGTGCAGGAATGACTGGCATAGCAGCACCACTTTCAACTGCTACAAAGGCAAAGGAGGTGTACTAGAGAGAAGAAATTACAGAGGCATCAAACAGCTGGATCAAGTTATGAGGGTCAGAGAAAGAGTTATTGCACAATTAATTAGGGATAGAATAAATATTGATGTGATGTAGTTTAACATTGTGCCCAGAAGTTCCGCAGATAGCATCTTCTTTGTTAGACAACTGTAAAAGTAATATTTAGCTTTTTCAAACCCGAAAAAGGACATTGATAAAATCTCATAATCTGTAATTTGGTGGTTGCTGAGTAATGGCTTGTGAGAGCTGTACAGACCATGTACTGAGGCACAACCAACAAAAGATTAGGCAATGAATACAATGATGAGTTTAGTGTGTAGGTATGAATCTATCAACACTCAGATATCAGCCAATTCTTGCCGAATATAGTCCTCTAGTGTATAACAGTAATTCAAGACTGGTTGTTAGTAGAAGCCACGAGCCATCATAATCTATTACAATCTGGTGGTCAAATCATGGTTCCCTAGCCTGTCTAGGAAGACAGTAGGTACAATTAGATTCTGATTTGATCTGTAACAACTCATGACAGTAGGGAAAATATATTCATAATGATGATGATCATGTTGAAAATATATGTACATACAGTATATGAGACATAGTAAGAAATACATGATGATAATGTTGAGAGAGATAGATATACAAATGCAAACACACACACACATGTGTGTGTATGTGTATGCATGCAAAATGGATAGATATATGAAAGGAACTTTTTTTTACTCTTGAAAATTCATTTGAAAGTTGAATTTAGGGATGTTTTATTGAAAATAAAACCTGAATATAAAATATCTTACTCTCTCCTACACCTAACCACTAAACACACATATATACTGCATGCTGCAGGAAAACAAGAACGGGTGTTTTTGATATAATTCTAATGTGAAAAAAATTTAGAGATTTATATAATAAATATGAAAGGAAAAGAACACAGAACTAACTAATCTCTCTCTCTCTTCTCTCTCTCTCTCTCTCTCTCTCTCTCTCTCTCTCTCTCTATATATATATATATATATATATATATATATATATATATATATATATATATATATATATATATATATATATATATATACATATACATATATATGTATATATAGATATACATATATATATATATATATGTAATACAAATTAGCATATAAAAAAAAAGGAGTTGAAATTTAGAATAATAAAAGATAGAAAAAATAATAACTCAAAAAGATGAAAACTATATTCCTCCTTTAAGTAGTGATTCCCTGCCAATCTCAACCATTGCGCTACCTCCCAACACAACCACTACTTACACCAATTCCATTAAGAAATGTAATAATTCCAAAATATCAACAGTCAATCATTTTCTTTTTTGTTTTGATTACTTTTTCATTTCAAATACTTGACCTTTCAGCAAAGTTAGAATTTTGAAGTCAACGTTTGGGCTGAAGTTTAGGATTGGGTTTGGAAACAGGTGGTAGTGGAGTTCGAGGTAGATGTGCTAGTGCTGATGGTGGCTGGTTGATCTAGTTTACAAAGAAATGGATTTAAATGAAGTAAAATTGTAAAAAAATAAATAAATAAATAAATAACATGAACATTAAAGGAAAAAAAAACAGAAAAGAATCAAAAAACAGAAAAGAATCAAAGAAAATGATGAAAAAGTAAAACATTTTAACTACTACTACTACTAATAATAGTAATAATAATAATAATAATAATAATAATAATAATAATAAGAAGAAGAAGAAGAAGAAGAAGAAGAATGAAATCCATTATTATCATTGTTAAAAATCCTTTAAAATTATGATTAATATGAGAAATGGTATTGGAAATAATGACAAAAGCAATGATGATGATAATAATGGCTACTATGGATGTACTATATCAGAAACAGATGTCAGATGACAAAGAAGTAATTTTTATTTACCTTTATTTTGTTGTTACTTTTGTTGCTTTATATTGTTTCCAATGTCTCATTAGGTTTCGTAGTTTTACCACTGCTTTATGAATAAACTTATTACAAAGCTTTACAGTAATGTATATTAAATATCCAAATGTGAAGACAGAACTGCTTTCATATAAACTTAGAAACATATATACATAGAAACATACATATATGAATTAATATATAGAAAAATATGAAGTTTGAAGACCACAGCAATGTGAAATGGACGAACAAGAAAATAAGATGAAGAAAGATCTTATTTGTTGCTTAAAAATCTCTTCTTCAGAAGAATATATGGGTTAAATGCACTGTGTCATGCTGCAGGAAGTGGAGAATTAATATATCATCAAAATAATCAGTTTTATGTCCCTTTTTCTATGCTTCCATCCTATGGACAAGTCCTCTCCAGCACACCTTCCCTCTGCTTGACATATTCTTTTTCATCTTTTCTACAATGCTCAAAATACTGAGGTCATTTCAAACCACTTCGGCACAGGTCTTCCTTTTCTGTAGCTTTCTTCCATTAAAAGTTATTGACAATTCTTCATCCAAAGATCACCATCAGTGAATTTTCTGTCTTGCACATTACATCTTATTTAACATATGCCCAGTTATTTGCTCAGCTCATGCATGTTTTGTCATTTATGCATACTAATATTACACATCCTGTGGTGTATGTTCTCTAGTTTTTGCATATGCTCCATATTTTCTGCCCATCTTCTGGCAATATTGTACATCTGAGTTTTGTTTTTCAACAGCAATTCCATCCCCAACACTTGAATATATATATTCTTATATTCATTCACTGGTTTCAGTCATTGGATGACAATTATGTTGTGGTACAATGTTAAAAAAATTTAGTCAATCAATATTGTTCCCGGTATATATTTATTTCATGTCTCAAACTCATCTTATTAATACATTTATGTTGAAATATGTTAGACATAAACAGTAATGACAAACCATGCATAAAGACATAATCAAACAAACACATACATATTTATTCAAATGCTCACAGAATTATGAAAAACATTTTTTTTAAACATTTAATATTTGATAAGATTGATATGTCAATCGAAACCAGTTATATTTAATGCAACAATTATAAAATTATCCATTCTGTCACATTAAAGAAAAAAAAAAATCTATAAATATAGTTGAGCTTTTTCAATTTTACTTTCGACTATATATATATATACACATTCATACAGGATTTAAAGAATCATTATTTCAAAAAAAAAAAAAAAAGGCAGTAGATTGGCAGTATTGGTAGAGGGTCGGACGCCATGCTTTGACACATAGAGTTATTGCCATTCTGAGTTCAAATCCCGCCGAGGTTAACTTTGCCTTTCATCCTTACGGGGTCGATAAAATAAAGTACCAGTAATGCACTGGATAATTGCTGGCCTTGTGCCAATAGTAGAAACAATTATTTAAAAAAAAAAAAGACAAGACATGGGGAATGATTTAATGAAATGTTATTTCAATACTGGATATAACGTTGTCTAATGTTCTTTTGAATATAGCGTGAAATGATTTGAAGAAAAGTTATTGCAATATCAGATCTACTTATATCCAGAATATGAAGGAACCTTAAATCAAAATTGTGGTGCTTGGTTAGAAAAGTGACCTTGATGACTGGCAACAGCATCTTTAGGGATACACCTAGGGGCAGGCTAATCTTGGTGAGGCATTTCTAGGGATGATTAAAATGGGATGAGGGCAACACAGTAAATTTTCTTGAGTGGCACCCCAAATGACTGGCTAAATAATTTGAAGGAACTTGATTTTCATATATGTGTGTGTATATATATATATATATATACAGGTGCATATATAGATATACATATACATGTATACGTGTATATATATATATATATATATATATATATATATATATATATATATATATATTCATGTTTATATATCAGGATTAAATCAGTATTAAACTAGTTAGACTATTATTCAGCAGAGTACTCAGTACTTGGGATAGTAGAATGTGATTAGCTGTCAAAACGACAAGTGATCAGTCATCAGACCCCAACTCTTTCTAATATATATATGTGTGTATGTGTATATATGTGTGTATATATATTGCAGCAATACAGAAACACACACCTTCCCATGTGCATGGACTCAACCACTATACCCCCTTCCATACACCACCACACCCTACACCCACCCACCTACTTCTAACTACAACACCCTAACACAAAAAGTTATGTTGGTAAAAGCATTCTGCCCACATTGTAAAGTGGTTGTGTGGGTGTCACAACAAAAAGCAACCAGCAACACACTGTAAAGTGGTCATGTAGGTTTCACAAAAAAAAAGCACCCATCCCACATTGTAATGTGGTCATGTAGGTAGCAGGACAAAAAGTACCGAGCCCACAATGTAAAGTGGTTGTGTAGGAGTCATGACAAAAGCACCCAACACGCACTGTAAATGTGTTTGGCATTAGGAAGGGCATCCAGTCGTAGAAACCTAGCCATCAAAGTACAAATATCTAAAATTAGAATTAGTATCTAAGTGAATAAAATTTAGTATAAAAAAATAACAAATATACTAACAGTTCATACATGCCTCACTATTAATCAAGCGATGAATCTGGTAACTTGATACCCTGGCCAGTTCACAAGCAGCAATGCCAATGGGAATAACTATCTCCTTCACATACAAGAACTGCTACTTGAGAATTTCGGACATATGCTTACTGGTCGTTGAAGTGAATAACACGTATGACCAGTAACATATCAATGGAACTTTACATCTCGTTTGGATTTTGACCGAAGAGAACTGCCTTACGTCTTTGAAATACGTATAACAAAATAAAAAGGGGATGTATTTCTTTCTTGTTTATTATTATACTAAAACTCTAGATGAACAAAAACCATGGAGTGCTTTACATCTGATAAGAAAAAGTCGGCAGATTTTCAATCAACCAATTGTCTTGAATTGAATAAATTTCTTATATCAAAGTTTAATGGGCATCCACTGATGATTTATAAGTGCCCACCTGCATATGTTCTTACAGAAAAAATGTAGGTTTCTACATAAACCGGAAACATTCTCCCAACTTGTAGAAAACTTATAATGAAACAATTGTTTGGAAAGAGAGATATATTTTAATTTAAATTATATCTCATATAAAATAATACAACTGGCTTTCCACAAAATACATATAGTTAGCACCCCAAACACAAAATTGGGATTATACTAACGTATATCCTAATGTTTGTTGAGTGAGATGGTTACCAGTCAGAGTTTAGCTTAAAGCTTTCTCTGTTATTGTATTAAATATATATATATATGTATGCTAGGGAAAGGATCAGGGGTGTATAACACTCCACTTATCCAGCAGGCAGTATGAGGTTAGCTCAATGTCTGAGGACAGAGCCGTAATATAATAAATAACAAAGAACGCTTATAGCATATGCATATCTTTACTTGTATTTCTTTATATTTTCTTATTTATATATATTATAAGTCTGTTTTTCACCTATTTTTTACCTATTTTTTACCTACTCTTACCTAATCCCATTATCTTATCTACTCTTGTCTGTTCTCTTATCCATGTGTCTACTCTTGTCTGTTCTCTTATCCATGTGTATGCTTGTATGTAACTATATGTTGACAGCACCCCGCCCAACTGTGACTGATAGCACCCCTTATTTTTATTTTTATTTTTATTTTTACTTTTATTTTTATTCTTATCCTTTATTGTCTATTATTACCTTTCATTCTTCAATGTCTTGGATTTGTTATTGCTTGTATGGTATGTAATTAACCTTTATGCTCTGATGAGTCCCACTTATAGTGCGGATGAAACAATGTTAGCAAGTAAAGATATGCATATGCTATAAGCGTTCTTTGTTATTTATTATATATATATATATGTATGTATATATATATATATATATATATATGTGTGTCAGGTCACCAGTTGGTGCTATTGGTAACATGTATCCCAGTACAACCTGTCTCATGGTCGTTGGCGACTAAACTGGCAACCCCACCAAGGTTTCTTGGTGAGGAGGGTGGCTTTGGACATCCTGCAGGACTAAAAATAAAACCTGTCAAAAGGCAAAGGGGCTCTTAAGAGTCAATAGCCATCCAAAATCACCGGGAGAGATGACCCCTTAGCCTTTGTCAAGGCAGAATTCTAGGAGAAGGAAAACCCTGATAT
>OZ024740.1:275100493-275142993 GCA_964016885.1 Eledone cirrhosa | reverse complement strand
ATATATATTTTTATATATATATATATATATATATGAATATATTCAAGACCCCAACGGCTGAGCTCCCGCTGTTTCAACAGCTAGATCCGAACTGATTGTTACCACACCCTATTTGATATATATATATATATATATCAAAGGTATATATTGAGTTAGAAACTCAAAATAATCCCTTACAATTAAATAGTTCAAGGAAAGAGGTTTTTTCTGAGCCGTGTAATATAATTAAATATAAAAGAGAGATAAACACAGATATATACATATATGTGTTCAAATCGTAAGGGGCCAGATTCGCTAGGGTGAAATAAATACTTACTATGATCAATAGGGTTTGTCAGACTCAATTTAAAACAATAAATCAAGAAAAGAGATACAAGAGCACACACACACACATACATATATATATAAATATATATATATATATATATATATATATATATATATATACATATATATATATAATTTCTAAAGGACTAAAACTGTTTCATTCGAAGTTCTAGTCCTGGAGAAATTATTTCTATATTAAATTTACTCTACTAATGTATTCAGTTCTTTACTTACTGTGATTACCCCCAATTAAACCAGGGACTCACACATCCCATCATCATCATCATTATTTAACATCCATCTTCCACACTACATGGATAGGATATATATATATACATTATATATATATACATTATATATATATATATATATTAAATTCATAGGGATATATGTATATATTTAGACATATATTTAGACATAGTCACAGATACATATATGAGTGTGGCTACCTTTCACACTGTGGCTCAATGAAAAATTTAATTAAACAAATAATTATTAATCAGAGCTATATATAAAATTGCAAGTTTGAAGAATTATTAGATAAAATGTATCCTGTCTTTCCTCACCCTAGTCCGTAGAAATCAACCAGATAAATAATCATTTAAACGAGGCTACAAGTTTAAAATGTAACTATGAAGAAATAATAGACAAATGATACAGACTATTTTCCGCGAGGAACAGTCAGATAAAATTGAAAAATGGGTAAGAATCATCACGTGGCTAGTGGTCAAAGTAGAAGGTTATATATATATATATATATACATATTTATTAATTTATTTGTTTCTAAGAAGACCAGTGACATGATTACAGATTTTTAACATTCACAGTGAAGTATATGATTCGATATACAATCCCAGGTATATATATATATATATATATACACACACACACAGACATGAAAATATGCACAAACATTCATATACACCTATATATCTCTACATTATATATGCACACACACACCCACAAACATATATATGTATGGTTGTGTGTTGTATATACAGTTGAGGGGTTTTAACCACAATGCTTGAAATTGCAAGTTATTTGGATTTTACCTGCCCTTTAACAATTTCTTTTTTACCCTGCAGTATGTCCAACATGTACACCCCGGATTGGTGGTTTAGTATTGGTTTACATGTTATTTGTAGTACCCACATATTTTTATACATGTGTATGTGAGTGTATGTCTGTGTGTTTATATGTGTGTGTATCAATTATGTTGTTGGGCTTATAACCTTTTTTATATTGAGATAATAATGGAGAATTTGTCTTGGTGGCATGTTCTCTGTGACATATCTTCATTCACTTGCCACAGTTCTTCAGTTTACACTTAACATTATATAAATATACATACATATACTCACACACACACACACACACACATATATACATACACACACACATATATATATATATACACACATATATTCATATACACGCACACATAAATACATATACACCTACATACATACACACACACATATATACATACACATACACATATATATATATATATATACACACATATATTCATATACACGCACACATAAATACATATAAACCTACATACATACACACACACATATATACATACACATACACACATATATATATATATATACACACACATATATTCATATACACACACACACATAAATACATATACACCTACATATATACACACACCCCACCCAAATACACACACATATATACATACACATACACATATATATATAGGAGATACAGAAACATTAATCAGACGTCCCCTCATCTCCAATATTATTATTATATTGCATGTCATAAAAAGTATTCCTATTAAAAGTTCAGTTTACTGTTCTTTCAACTGTATCTCATGTGTAAATGGCACTTTTTCATAATTTCACCATGGACGAGTTATCAGTGTAAGGTCAAACTGTTGCTATCTTTTCACTTCTTTTGATACAGAGCACTTGACATGCAGAAAGTAACACTATACAAACCAATACCAGAATGAAATAATATATATACATGTGTGTATGTGATTCAGTGTTTGTGTATATTAGAGATATGAAAATGACTTTATATACATGCGTTTTGTGTGTGTATTTCCCAGATCATATATATATTAATGGTTTAAAGTACCTAGCTGGTACCTGAGAAATATAGGGTTCAATTCCTCATAGGCGCTGATATCAACTTCATTTTCCATCTTTAGGGGTATCACCCTATTTTATAAACTATTTCATAGCATCTTTGTGCATGTGCGCACCTTACGGGAGAGGAGACTGAGGTGGTATGGACATGTGATGCGCATGGAGGATGACCGATGGGTGAAGAAGTGCCAGGAAATGCCAGTTGAAGGAAGACGTGGTAGAGGTAGACCACGAAAAACATGGGCGGAGGTGGTGAGAACAGACCTCAGATCATTGAAGCTCACGGTGGAGATGACGAGGGACCGTGACAAGTAGAGAGATGCTGTGCTGAATAAGACCCGTCCCAAATGCAAACAATGGGTACACAAGAGATGTAGCGGGATCTCAGGAAGCTTAATTAAGAATGTAGGATTCACATGCAGCAGCTGTGCTGAAACAGCAAGCAAACAGCCACAGGAAACAAGTACCACCAATCTCTGGGAGGGCCCTGTAGAAACAGTAGACAGCTTCTGCTACCTAGGTGACAAGTAGAGAGATGCTGTGCTGAATAAGACCCGTCCCACCCTTGCAAGCAGGGAAAAGCGGACGTAAAATGATGATGATGATGATGATGATGATGATATATATATGTATATAAACATATATTTATGTATACATAGCTGAATCTATGGTAGAACTAGAGAATAAATTCCAAACCTGGAAGCAGGGACTAGAGAGAAAGGGCCTCAAAGTCAACATGACAAAGACTAAGGTCCTTATAAGTAGACGAGAAAACAGAACCCAGATCCCCTCAGGGAAATGGCCTTGCTCAGTATGTAGGAAAGGTGTAGGTAGGAACTCCATTCTTTGCCCCAAATGCAAACAATGGGTACACAAGAGATGTAGCGGGATCTCAGGAAGCTTAATTAAGAATGTAGGATTCACATGCAGCAGCTGTGCTGAAACAGCAAGCAAACAGCCACAGGAAACAAGTACCACCAATCTCTGGGAGGGCCCTGTAGAAACAGTAGACAGCTTCTGCTACCTAGGTGACCGAATTAGCAACGGAGGTGGGTGCTCAGAAAGTACAATAACTAGGGTAAGAACGGGATGGAAGAAGTTTAGGGAACTACTACCACTGCTAGCTGCAAAAGGCTTCTCCCTCAGAATGAAAGGCAGACTGTATGATGCGTGTATCCGAACAGCGATGTTGCATGGTAGTGAGACCTGGGCGCTGAAGGTGGAAGACTTACGTAGATTAGAGAGAAACGAAGCCTGCATGCTCCGATGGATGTGTAACAGTAATATACGTGAACGACAAAGCATAAATGAATTGAGAGAGAGACTGAGCATAAGAGGAATCAAATGCTGCGTGCAGGAGAGGCGGTTACGCTGGTATGGACATGTGATACGTATGAAGGATGACAGCTGCATAAAAAGGTGCAGAGCACTAGAAGTTGATGGAAACCGCGGAGTGGGGAGACCCAAGATGACTTGGGATGAGGTGATAAAAGCCGACCTTACCCAACTACACCTCTCAAAGTCAATGACACACGACCGTGACTTCTGGCGTCACGCAGTAATACAGGGTACCCGACCTCCCATGGGTACATGCTGAAGCATATAAACAATATGCCCCCCCCCCCCCGCAAGGTGGTCGTGGAGGTGCCACGGCAAAAAAGCACCCAGCCCACACTGTAAAGTGGACGTGTAGGCGCCACGAAAAAGCACCCAGCACTCACTGTAAATGAGGTTGGTGTTAGGAAGGGCATCCAGCTGTAGAAATCAAGCCAGATCAGTTCCTGTATGAGCAAGGCATGGTCAGCCGACCAGACACTGCCCACAACAGGACAACCCGTCTAACCCATGCTAGCGTGGAAGAACGGACGTAAAACGGTGATGATGATGACAGAGAGATGGCAATTAAGGCTGAGTGTTTGTGGAGACTCAAAGAAAGTATAGCAAGCATTCACTGGTAGATATTTAATGCTGTACATGAACAACGGAGCACAAAAAATAAAGCTAGAAGGAAATCTAGATACAATAGAAAATCAAATGTAGTGTGCAAGTAGAAGATTGCACCTGTATGAGCCTATGGAGTACCAGATACTCAAAATGTAGGGAACATGTGGAAGAAGAAAAACAAGAGATGAAATGCTGAAGAGCAGCCACACAAAGCTAAACCTCATAACAGAGTTGGTAAGAGACAAAAGTGATTGGCAAAGCCTAGTGCTGAGAGGGAAATTAGTGAAAAAGATTAATACACTGTCAGCTAAAGATACAAAGATTAAAAAGTTAGATCAAACAAAGACATGCAAATACTAGGAATCAATACATTAGATGGGATTCAAAACACACAGATGAAATTAAAGATTAGAAAAGAATACTAAAGAAGCATTATTGTACTACTTAAGAAGACATTAAATGCAAAAATATAATAATAAGTATCAATACACTAGTGATCTCAGTGATAAGCTACAGTTCTAACATTCTGAACTGGACATTCAAGTATCTAAAAAACAATAGAGAGAATAAGAAAAATACTGACTGTATTTAGAATACACCACACAAAATCAAGTTTAGAAAGATTATATACCATCCATGAACCTTATAAAATATTTACTGTAGGGCTACAAAATATTTAATGAAGAAACATTGAAATTTAATGCAAATAGCTATGAAACATGAACAAAACAAAAGATGGTTTGCTGTCTTGAAGGGAAGCCAACAAAACAGAAGCTAAATTGACCGATAATTATGAAATAAATGAATATCTAGAAGAACAGCAACAGAAACTGAAAAGAAAAATAGAATCCAAATTGAAAACACTAGAATGCAAAATCCAGGCCAAGGAAAAACCCTACAGGGCCAATGCACCAAAACACTAAATAGGGAGGAAGTAGACAAGCAAAATTCTCAAAACTGGTCTAAAAGCCACAACTGGAGGATTCCTAATTGCAATACAAGTTCAAAGCATCACCACCAAAAACAAATAAAAATACATAATGAAGCAGAGCACAGGAATTAACTGCAGGATATTTGGTGTTGGTGTTGGACATGATAGATTTGGGATTTGAATGGACTAGATCAGTTTGGCCGCTTAGACCAACATGTTTCTAATGGCAGCCATTACTGTGTTGTTATTGTTGTCTGTGTTTCTGTTATTTTTGTTTTTTCTTCACTCATATTTTTTGTGGTGGTGATGGCAATGTTTGTGGTAATGTTAATTTTATTTTGTAGATGGTGATGGCAGCAATGACATTTTTATTTGTGTGAAATTTATCTCATAATTTTCCCGTGCAGATTTGTTGTTGTTGCTGCTGCTGTCATTCTTTTCTGAAGTTTGGTTCTTCCATCCTGCAGACAGTTGGTTATTCTGTCTTGCAACAAAAAATTCGCTATCTGCCCTCTTATTCTTCAAAATTGGAAACTAAACACAGGAAAAACTAACCTGCTTACAAGGATACCGGTTAGTTTAACTGTAAAATAATTTCAAATGTTCAGAAAATACATTGAAAACAATGCAAATGACAAACTTACTAGAGCAACCTGTAGCACGCGTCGATAGACAAATAAATAGATATAATAACAAAAATAACAAAAACTATTAATAATAATAATTATAGTAAAGCTACCACAAAATAACAAACACACCGTAGGTTTATTTATTCCTTGTTTCTGTCATGAAATCTTCATCAATGATTTATCCATAACTAAAAATAAAATTAGTCGAAAATGTAGTTTTTTTTAAAAGAAATATTTACAGAATAGTATAAAAAGAACAATAACAACTTCAACAACAATTAAAACAACAGTAACAGCAGTAATAATGAAAACAACAAGAAAAATCAACATCAACAAAATAACAATGATTGTTTTCAAATTCTTTTAGTTGATTAAGCAAACATTTTATTTACTTTCTTTTTAAACCCATTTTTTAATTTTTTCTAGTTTAATTATATGTTTATACTTATTTTATATTTTTGCTCCATGTTTTTTTAATATATATTTTTATTTAATAGATATTTGTTTGTTTATCTTTATTCTCTAAATGATTCATTATTTTGAAGTTTGTTTTGAAGGCAACTTTGGTTTGTGAAAAAAAAAAATGAAAAACATTTCTTCACATTTTCCTGTCTTTTATTTATTTTTATTTCTTCATTTATTTATGTTTTTCTTTTAATTCCAATGTTCATTTTGTTGTCATAATTATTATTTTCATTAATCACAGATTGTCCCATAGCAAAATGATTGAAATAAAATTCCTATTTATACTAAGTTATTTACTTACATCAATTTTTTTAGTGATGAAGAAGCTGCTAAATTCTTTTAATTATATTTTTTTAATTTGTTCTTAATTATTTCATTTTCTATTTTGTTTTATTTATATGAAATCAATTTTATCACAAAATAAGAGAATGTTTCCACATTTTTTTTCTTCATTGGGTTTATAAATTTTTATTTTGTTTAAATGTAAAAGTTCTCTATTACTTTTAAAATAAATTTGAATACGTACATATATATATATATATTCTAAATTTGTTGTATATTCATTCTTAATTTTTGTTATGATTTTTCAATACTGACATGGTACACTAAAGTATGCCTCGATTTGTTGAATTTTTCATTGATTATGTCAAAGAATTAAATTTATTGATTTATTTATAACATAAGATGTTAATTAATATTATGTTCCACATTATTGTTTTCTCTATTTAACTCTTAACCACATGAAACCATATTAATACAACATTTTTGAAAAGTACAAAACATTTCTTTGACTGCATCACAGGAAAAATTAAAGCTAATACTGAAACCTTCAAAACAATCTATTCATTAGAATTTGAATCAGCAAACCTGTTTTTAGATAGATTTGCTAAATCAAATCAGGATTTTAAAAGTTAAATGAAACTAAAGCCAGATTTCTTTTTATTTAGGATTAAGAAAATTAAATAGTACCAGTAATGTAGTTACTGATATTATTGTTTTTCTTGAAGTTCTTTTTTATTGATTTATACAATGAAAGTACTATCAGTGATTCTGTTATGTCAAGGGCATGACAACCTCCCTAGTGTTGGTAATGTACACAATAAATGCACCCAGTACACACTCTAGGTGGTTGGTGATAGGAAGAGCATCCAGCCATAGATATCTTGCCAAACAAAGGGATGTGTCAAAGGCATGACATCTCCTGAGCACTTGATGGAACAGCTTGCTTGAGAGATCAATGGCTCCACCTCAGTATAACTTGGTCTATATAGACCCGTACAAACCTTGCTAGCAAGGATAGCAGATGTTAAAATAACAATGATATATATATACACACATATATATATATATATATAGAGAGAGAGAGACAGAGAGAGACATACAGACAGATAGACATTCTAACTCTCATAAAACAAAACATTTACAGAATAAACAAAATATGTAAATGTGAACTAAATAAGAATTCCTTGCACAAAAAGTAAACCACATGAACACACATTAAATCATAACCATAAACAAGCACAACAACACCTTTACGATGCCATATGAACTAGTCAAGTAACCAACCAAACCATATCTCAGCTCACCACAACAATAATAAAAATGAAAATAACAACTATTACTATGGCTACTAAATAAAACAATTACTAATGGCAAATCCTCAACCCACCACCCTAAAAAAAAGCAGTACTAACAGCTTCAACAACAATCCACCAGCTCTCATCCCAGATTAACAATAATAAAGACAACTGCAACAACAAACATCCAGCCTGTCATACCTCATCAAACTATAACAATAAATAACAGCACAGCCTAAACAACAAATATAGACAACTCCCATATCATTAAATCAAGACAACCATCAGAACACCATGAGCACCACAACAACAGCAGAAGTATGAAGAAGAAAACACAACTTCTTAGTGCATCAAATTCAAACCACCAGAAATACAAACACTACAAGTAGCTAGTGAAGAAGCCACTGCATGGTCAGTCATCCAGCTAGAAATTGAGGCCAAAACTCTCTTAACCTCTTATCATTTTAGCATTTACATTACTAAATATTTACTATTGTATTTTTGCAGTAAAGGCTTTATCTCACATAATATCAAATCTACGATATTTTGATGATATTATTTATTTTGAGAGTTACGGCCCTTGCCATTCTGAGTTCAAATCCCACCGAGGTTAACTTTGCCTTTCATCCTTATGAGGTCGATAAAATAAAGTACCAGTAATACACTGGGTAATTGCTGGCCTTGTGCCTAATGTAGAAACAATTATTTATTTTGAGAATAATACCATAACGTTGGTATGAGCAGCTGGTTACAGCCAGTTTGAACAGAAAGAGGTGAGAGAATTCTGGCTGGATACAGCTGGTTTAAATGCTAAAGGTTTAAATTTCTTTCTACAGTTTGAAAAATACTGATCTTATTAGGAAATGTAGGGCTGAATGCATGAAACCTGAAAAATAGCTAGGTCTGCTGACAAGAAGACCTTTGATCATGGGCTTTCCCAATTAAAGCTGATCTGGGGCTAAACAACAATCATCATCATTATCACCGTTTAGATGGGTTGCCCTGTTGTGGCAGTGTCCGGTCGGCTGACCTTGTCTTGCTCATACGGGAACTGATTCTGGCTTGATTTCTACAGCTGGATGCCCTTCCTAACACCAACCTCATTTACAGTGAGTGCTGGGTGCTTTTTCTCCATGGCGCCTACACGTCCACTTTACAGTGTGGGCTGGGTGCTTTTTTGCTGTGGCACCTCCATGACCACTTTGCAGTGGAATGATAGGGACCCCAGTCCTATCATCTCATTTCTACAGCTGAGTAAACTGGAGAAATGTGAATAATGTGTCTTGCTCCAGGAAACAACACCTCACCTGGTCCGAGAATTGAACTCACAACCTTTCGATTGCAAGACCAGCGCTCTAACCACTAAGCCATGCACCTTCAATAATATCTACTACAAATAATAAAACAATATATAAGCATTTGAAGGTTATTTTATCTGCTGCATCACTAGCAATTGCAGCCACATTAAATAGTTGTTTATACTTTTGGCACAAGGCCAGCAATTACTCCAGGGCATTACTGGTACTTTATTTTATCAACCCCATAAGGATGAAAGGCAAAGTTAAACCTGGCAGGATTTGAACTCAGAACGTAAATGACCATAACTCTATGCTGCCACATTGAATAATGCTGCCCAATGCTCACCATGAACTAATGAGGAATGTTTCTAGAAATAGCAGCCAAATTTCATTACAGTCGTAAAAATGAAAGAGATTGGATAATATGTTTGAAATAGAGACTGAATGGTCATAGCATTTGATCAAAGGTTTGCTTGATCAAGTTTGAGTTGGATTTAAACAACCACAACATTCACTTGCCCATATACTTAATTACAACAATGATCAGAAATCACTATAAGGAACACACCTGTAAATAAAGACCACTATCTTCACTCCACCAAAATCTGAGTCAATTCCAGGTTCCTCATATAGATAGTTATAACAATAAAACAATCAATTACAAATTCAATATACCACAGTAGGACTTTGTTGTCGTTTGCATCAGAGATGAAAATAATTGTTATAGCTGTTGCAGACTGTTGTTGGTAGTGCTGTTTTGTTTTGCTCCATTTCAACCTTATGATCAAAAGGATTCATGTTGTGACCATCTCATCTTTTTGTCAGATACACTGAATTGTAAGGTGTGATATCAGGAGATTTGACAAATATTTCTAGCAGATTGAAAAACTATATACATGCTCCCTCAATGCCTTGCAAAACAATGTACAAGAATGGAGGGATATCCATTTCTAGAGAGGGAAGAATGGGTAATAGTACTTAAAATAGAGTCTAAAGGTAGGGATCTAATGGTATGGAACACAAGAAGAGAAGAGACTGTGCATCATCATGGAACATTGGGTAGTGGGAGTGTTATATTCAAGGGAACATAAATTACTATAGTAATAGTAGGAGAAATTGGATGAAGAGCAGGAGGCGGACAAATGACAGTGGGATAGTGGCTGGAGTGTATCAAAGAGTGTAGGCTTGTCCTTCTGTTGGATGGATATTTTTCTAGAGATTTCCCTTTTTTTTTTTTGTATATGGACAGAATGTTTGTTTCTGGCAGTTGCATGAGCCCAACAAAAACATAAAACAACAGTAATAAAAACAAAAACATAGTACAACATTATACAACAAAACTTATCACCATTACATCCACCATGACCACCACCATATAACAGCTTCAACAAACAACCAGCCAACCAATCACAAGCTCAGAACACAACACAACACTAACTGAAAAACTATAAAGAATTCTTGAGTTGAGATATTGGTGAACCGTTTCTGCCACTGGGCCTGCCATTCCACCATTCCCATCACCACCAGAATGCCAGACTATATTCTTTCTTCTTTAGACATAAATCATCAGCTTGTTTGTCCTTTACTTCAGTTCTCCTCTGAATAATATCATCACTCTTTTTCACCCTCCTTTTTCTCCTCCCACCCCATCATTCTCTGTATCTTTTTCTTCACTCCAACACAATTTATTTCTCTGTCAGCCTAATCTATCTCTCTCTCACTCTCTCACACCCCACACATGCACACATCTCATTCACTCTCTCTAACATTCTCCCTTTCCATTATTTCTTTTTCTTTCTATCTGCCTGCCTGCTTCTCTCATACACATGTATATGAGTGTGCGTGTGTAGGGGGTATGTATGGTGTTTTTATTCGATGCAGGCCCATGGCTGGAGTTGAAAGTTTATGACTGGTCATTGCAAAAGCACATCATGCACAACTTTGTTATCATCATCATCACCACCACCATTTTTGGTCTATGCCAGTAAATATATATAGGCTATACAAACAAAAACAAACAAACAAAAACATTTGCATCAGCATCAGCAGAGACATCTTCACTATTAAAACAATAATAGGAATTATAACGATACAGCTGATGATGATGATGCCTATTATCAGTGCTTTTGAATTTGTTTATCAAAGGTTGTTTCAGAATGCTAGTTGTATTTTTGGTAGACATTATATGGAAGTGAAATATGCATTAGTTCTATAAAGTCATTGAACCATAAAGGCTCCAATCAAGACTGTCAACATGTAATGTATCCCAGGATACTCAGTCTAGCTGAATTCATCCTTCTTCAAGCTGGCACCCATAGAAATAAACAAGTGGACTGAAAGCGGCTCAACATATCCACTAGTCCTTCTAAGTCAGTCTCTGAATATATCGTATTGTCTTAAAAGCAAATCTAAGGACAAACTGGACAATGTAATCCTAGATATACAAAAACACAATGATCATAGCTGAAATGACTTTGATCATAGGTCTATTCAATCAGGATTAACTCAGGGATAAACAACAGTTGAACTGAAAAGTTTCAACATTGTTAATCAATCTGCTAGTTATAGCAGTGAAATTTCTCTCAAATTACACTATGTCATCTTAGAAAAGATGGACACGTGGATAATATACATGCAATATATCTTGGAAAAAGATAGGATGGTGACTGCTAGACTGTCTTTGAATATAAGTTTGCTTAACTATGGTAAAGCGCCAATAGTTCAAGTTAAAAAGTGAAATGAATTCATCAATTTTATAGTTATTCTGCTACTTAGAGTTATTTGAAATTGCTACCCTTTGATTACATCAGGTCAGGCATTTACCTGCTACTGGTACAATGTATCCCAGTTCAACCCACTTCATAGTCGAGTGGTCAATGGTTAAACTAGCTCCCCCAGCAAATGTTGATATGGTGATGAGGATAAATGGAACCCCAGCAGCACAAGAGCTGTTAAAAGAGGAGATTAACTCCACAGAGACAATGTCCATCAACCCTAACTACATGTTCAATAGCCTCACCAACCCACAATTGGTCAAGCAGCTTGGTGAGTACGCCTACACCCCTGACATAATCAAAACCAAACAGAAAGTGGTGGAGGTCAACCAGGAAGAGATTTCTCCAACAGGAGTGATAAGGCCCTGGATTAGATTGAATTGGATCATATAGCACTAAATGAATTTTCAGATCTGTAATTAATAGTTCAAATATCCTATACTCAACTATTTGTGTTTTTAATTGGATCCTGATACATATAAATACCTAACACCTTAGACTGCTCTGTGTTCAAGAAATAGTGTGAATTGTTTTGGATTATCTTCTTTATCTTAGTGGCATGGGAACTACCAATGGTAAAATTATCAATAGTGATATGGTCTGTGATAAACAGTTTAAGTAAATATTTCTTCTGTTGGTGATAAACTTTACATTGTTTCATATAAAAGACAAACAATTTAAGCCATGTGAAAATAAGAGTGTTGGTGGTTGATATTAATTATAACTTTTCCCTTTTGTTTACACGTTGATGTCCCCCACACACAAGATAATATTGTAGAAACCAGCGAAGATTTACTTAAGTTAACATTAAAAGGACATTATTGATCACAAATTTGGATATAAAATAACTACATGCTGGAGTTGATTTAAACAATTAAATTCCTCAAAATATGCAAATATTTGCTCATGTAAAACATCACAATTATTACAAGATTTTATACTACTTAAAACAGCATTAGTAGATTTACATTTACTATTCATATTTTCCTTAAAAATGAAAAGATTGAAATAAAATTTAAATATTTTAATGCTCTTTTACTGTGCTTTGAGAATAACATTTAACTGAGTCAAATATACTTACAAACACCTTATGGGCAAAGTAGTGCATTCTATAGCTTCTTTGAATTCAGCAAGTTTATGATGGTTGATGGAGATAGGTTAGTTTAATTTTATAGTAACGCACTTATTAGCAGATAAGATGGTTCAAGTGTTGAGATACAACTGGTAAAGTTGATAAGGCTCTGGCCTGAAAGTTTGACAGTTCATATCCAGTCCTTGGGGTTACTTTTCTAAGACTATAAAATGTAATTTGAAAATGTTGCTGCTCTTTCTAGTAGATGTTCACTTGTCTCATGTTAGCTGTGATTACACATATGTTATAATGAGCTTTTGTTTTGAATGCATTTGTCACAAATTAGTAACAGGCAACACAACATTTCCCAGACATTAATTTACTACAATAACAACATATAAAAAGAACAACAATTTAATACTGGTGCCAGTTACAGATGCAGTGTTTGTGGCAGAATCTAACCTCATGAAGCTTTTGAACCATCTAACCTAAACACTTTTAAAATCTTTCAGCTCTAAGTTACTTTTACAAATTCTGAAAGTAAAAAAAGGAAAACAAAAGAATATTGTTCTATAGATTTTATTCAAAGAAAAGTTGGCATTACAAAATGGCCAGTTATTTCCTATCAGCTGCTGTTCAGTTCTTCATTCATTGTCATCAGAGATCAATGAAAGATACAGGGTGTGAAGAACAGAAGGACTTAGATGTCCAGCTGTGAGTAATAGCCAGGCACCAAGCCAACCCACAGTAAGGGGTTTGTAGCAATAACCCTTGATGAAAACCTGATACTTAAATTTATTCTTTTATTTATTCTCTCTATCCACCTCACACAAAAACACAGACACAAACACACAGACCCAAACACACACACAGACAGACACAAACACAAACACACACACAAACACACATGCAGCATTTGTAAAATGTATTGGGTCTACACAGTATTTTTATAAATAGATGTGTTACTGTAGGTAGTCCAATAGTTGAGCTGGTGTTGGTGAAAGTATGGGTTAAAGTGACAGTAATGAGTGTGGTGGGAAATGAAGAATTAGATAACGGATGTGGTTTGTTGTTCTTCATAGATGCAAAAGTTTAATAATGCTGGCTATGTGATTGTTACCAATAGCAACTAAAGTTTTTAAAGTGAGGATGGCAGTAGTGGTGATATACATTCTTGTGCTTGAGGGCATGATGGTGGTGATGTGGTGATAATGACAAGGGTTGTAAGGGTTTATAGGCGATGGTGAAAATAATGATGGTTATAATCAATTGGTGAATGTGTAGCAGTTAATGGAAGTAGTAGTAGTAGTATGGTGATGATGATAATGGTGGTGGTGGAAGTGAAGAGAATAGAATAACTTGCCAGCTTTTGTTTTCCCTTTAGTGTTGAATATGTTCTAGCAGATGAAGAAGTGTGATGTGGTCTGGGGTGAAAAGCTCTTCTGCTGAAGATGAAATCAAAGTAGGAGACGGCAGGAAGAATGGAAGTGATGTAAACAATTAAAGTCTGGCAATGAAATTGTCACAGGGAAAAATGGAAACAAAGTAACATGGGTTTTCATATTGGATCCATTTTGGCATTGATTCAACACTATTATTGCTGATGAATAAACAACATTTATTCCACCTTTTCACATATCACTTAGAAATGCAACTTTAACAAATATCTAAATATCTATCCTTTAGGTGCCAATAGATCATGGAATATTAATGATTTCTTTCGATTAAAAATATCACTTCATAGTTATGGTTGTGGTTCTCATGCCTTTCTGAAGAGAATTAACAGTGTAAGTGAAATGAATTGGCTTCAACTAGAACCAACACTTTGTTAGTGATACTGGTTTCAATACCAGATCATGATCCTTTCTTTTTCACAGTAAAATACAGAGGATTTTTCTCTCTGGATTAGGACATGTCATAATATTTATAACATACATAGCCAGCCTGCAGCTCTCAGGCAACATGCGGACACTTACACTTTTTTGTATGACACACAATGTCATAATTACATAATGGTTTCTGATTTTGGTACAAGGCCTACAATTTTGGGGAAGGGGAAAGTCGTTTAAATCGACCTGAGTTCATTACTGGTACTTTATTTTATTGACCTCATAAGGATGAAAGGCAATACTAAACTCGAAAGGATTTGAACTCAGAACATAAAGGGCCGTTGTTCCATGCTCTACTGGCCTATGATTATTTATATAATCTTATCTCTTCTTTAATAAATTGTGATAAACTTTAGGTGTAACTCTTAATTTGAACAATTTTGTTTTTTCTCTCTGAATCTTTCATGCTTTCTCTTAATCAGATTTTTATGATTTACTTAAAACAATATGTACAACTGTACAATATGACATGATTTATAATGTATTAATTTCTTTTGATAGAAATTTGAAAAGAAGGAAATGGAGTGTTAATACATGCTTTTTTTCCCCTGTGAATATTCATGTAATAAATATTCACAGGGGAAAAAAAGCATGTATTAACACTCCATTTCCTTCTTTTCAAATTTGTAATAAATGGAGTGAAATCAGTTTTAATTGGGACTGAAAACTGGGTAATAGTCTTCATTTGCCATCAAACTATCATATGCTCTATAGTATACAAATAATAGTAGAATATTATTTTCAGAAAGAATTTCAGAAGAATAAATAAAATGGTTCTTTTCATGAATGACAAATGAAAAATATGTTTTCATTACCTGTGTCACATTTAATCCTTTAGCATTTTCATTACTCTACTATTGCATTTTCAAGATAAAGGCCTTATCTTATATAATATCAAATCTACGAGATTTTGATGATGTTGTTATTTATTGTGAGAACAATACCCTAACATCAGTATGAGTGGCTGGCTACATCCGGTTTCAATAGGAAGAGGTTAGAGAATTCTAGCTGGATAAGGCCAGTTTAAATACGAAAGGGCTAAAATGACCAAATGTGATGTGAGGGAGATTTAGCTGTTCTTTCCAGAAGTTTGAGTGAGTAACACTGTAGTTGCTTTAACATTGATACTTTTACATATTTTCATTATAGCTGTATTAAAAACAAATATTTGACTTGACTTCAACACAGAAAATTATAAATGAGAGAATATCATAATTTATTAAGCTTATATAATTTACCATTTAAAATGCTTTTCTTCAGCTAGTATATAAAAAACAAATCAGGATCAGTTCTACATGAAGTATTGGATAACTTTGATAACAGATAAAATGACCTTTCAACAGTAAGCTGTACTTTGCTATTGTACTTATTTACACCTACAGACGTTTGTAACAGTACTATAAGGCCATATAATATGCTATATGTATTTAATTACATGATATAAGTGCAGACATGGCTGTGAGGATAAAAAAGTTCATTTTGTAACTATGTTTCATATGTTTCAAGTTTGATCCTACTGCATGGAACATCATGCAATTGTGTTCTACCATAGCCTCAGGAATGAAGTTTGCTAGACAGACCAATTGCATTTGTATGTGTGTGTGCATATATATATGTATGTATGTATATATATATAATTATGTGTGCATATGTGTGTGAATGCTTGTCTTCCCATTCATATGACTTAACAGCAACTGGTGCCATTTGATTATAACAACGATATGTTCCTTTCTTTGATACAAATGATTTCAGGGTTATGCTCAGTACAGAGCTGGATATTAATATATTTCTCATATTGACACAAAATCACACAACTCAGTGAAGATATTCAGTTAACCACAGTTTATCGATGGTCTTATTTTCCTCAGATCCAACTATTTACATTCTGTGTCCACATCCAATTAAGACTAATTTTGACAGTCATCCTTCAGAACAATAAAATACCAGTCAAGTCAAGTACTGGGTTGATATAATTGACTATCCCTCTCCCCCAATTTGCTGGGACCTGTGCGTAAATTAAAAACAATTAGATTATCAGATCTATAAAGAGAAATATCAAAGTCAACACACTCAACTCTATAATGTCTGCTATTTTACTGACATGTCCCTGTAAAGCTCTGTTTAGAAAAGAGCCACAATTACCATATACACTTGAATATAAACCAAGGAGAATGTGACCAAAAATCGATGTTAAAATGGTGGGGGGTCAGCTTATATTCGCCATCTGAAAATATAGTGTTGATTAGTTGCCATGGCTAATAAATGGGGCTCAGATTTTTGCTCATTTCTAAGACATAAAACAGAGAGGGGTCACTTCATATTCGAGTATATACAATAATTGAATCTTTGATATATTACTGATATTTAGTGAAGAAGCATGGCTTTGTAGTTAGGGTATTTGGCTCACAATTGTAAAGTCGTGAGTTTGATTCCCAGCAGCGCATTGTGTCCTTGAGCAAGACACTTTATTTCACATTGCTCCAGTCCACTCAGCTGGCAAAAATGAGTTGTACCTGTAATTTGAAGAGCCAGCTTTGCCATATTCTGTGTCATGCTGAATCTCCCTGAGAACTACGTTAAGAGTATATGCATGTCTATGGAATGCTCAGCCATTCCCCCTTTAATTTGATGAGAAGGCTGTTCCATTGATTGTATCAACTGGAATACACTTCGTCGTAACCGACGGAGTGCCATAAAACAAATGTTTATTGATCACAGTGATATGAAAACCAAAGATTTTTTGCAAGACTTTCAGAACATAGATGTGAAATTAAAATATTTAGTGCATAGTTCCATCAATGTTTCACTCTGATATAAAAATAATTGGTTCTGTGATATTTACAAAGCCAGAAATTTTGTGTGTAGAGGTATGTCAATTATATAAGACTTGAAACTTGACTGATACATTATTTTATCAACACTAAAAGAATGAAAGGCAACATTGACCATGGATATATGTGAACAACCTGGTAGCATTTTCTCCAATGCTGAAATGATTCTGACATTGACCACATTTATTGATACATTTATATCACGAATATTATTGAAAAAACAACCAATTTCGTTTTAATAAATTATTCATAAGTACAATAAGCATACATTTTTTGTGCAAGTTTACCAAAGAGCTTAATAAATTTGAATATAATACATTGAATTTTATCAAATATACAGTCACAATACAATTTTAAATGTAAAATAAAGTGACACACAAAGACAAATCATGGCATACATATTAAACATAACATCACACATATATATCATGTTAAATGATGACGATGATGATGATAGATATATAAAACACAAATTGGAACGAAAGGTTAGTACAAGCAATTCAAAATGGAATTTCAAAATACTGTCTTCTTTAGTGTAAAACCTTACAGCAAAGCACTCGACAACTATACATACACCGGTACATATATCTACGCATATATATATATATATATACCTATATATATATATACCTATATATATATATATATATATATATATATATATATATATATATATATATATATATACATATATATATACATACATATATATACATACACATGCTCATACACACACACATATATATTTATTTATTGGGCACTTTGCTGTAAGGTTTTACACACAAAACGATGAGTATAAAATGCGTGTATGTGAGGAATTAAGTGGTTGAGGATAAAATATAGAAAAAAAAGTAGAATTTAAGAAATGCCTGCCTGCCTCTACACACATGGTGTGCGTAGAGTTTAATGAATTTTCAGACAAAAACATTTAGAGTGCTTAATGCTGCATTGTGGTTATAAGTATGTAAATTATATTTATATATATGTACATATATAAATATATTTGTGTATGTGTGTATATATATATATATATATATATATATATATATATATATATATATATATATATATATATATATTACACACATATATAATATATATATATATTACACACGCACATACATATATATATATATATATGTAAATATATATACATACATACAAATATATACACACATATATACATCTATGTAAATATATATACATACATACAAATATGTACGCATATATAAATATATATATATGGCATGTATATATGTTTGTCTATATATGTTTATGCAAAGGAAGTAGGATTTATAACAGTTTTAAGGAATGCACACTTTTATATACATAGGCAAAAAAAGAAAAAAGTACATATTTATTTACCGTTTATTCATTTATTTAGAATAATTTATTTATTTGGATCATACAATTACAGTTGATCTTCTTTGTGCATTAGATACTTATTTTACAATATTTTTTAAATTTATATATATATGTATACATGCATAGATGTGTGTGTGTCTTTGTGCACATGTGTCGGTGTGTGTAATTGTGGGTGCCTTATGCCTTTGGCTAATTGAATTGAGGAAATTAGTTTTAAACTTCTCGTGAAAGGCTACTGGGGGAACATGACTGCTATAAACAGGAGATTTAAGAAAAACTACAACAAACAAGCAAACAAAAGTATCCTTGTTATCCTTCATACATACATATTAACATGCAGACACACATGCATACATTCATACATACACATGCATACATAAATACATACAGACAATACCAAGCATGCAAAATAATTATTTTGCATATTCAGTGTGTATATATATACACAATTCAAATTGTACAAATCACATGTGTGTATAGTGCTAAAGTGAACATTATATATATGTGTACATATATATGTGTGTATATCTATATATCTCTCTCTATATATATATAAAGAGAGAGAAAGAGATGTACATATATATATATATATATATATATATATATATATATATATATGTATGTATATATATATATATATATATATATATATATATATATATATATATCTTACTGTCGTTACCCCCAATTAAACCCGGGATACACACACAGATGCACACACATAAACATATATATATAATTACTACGAAGATCAAAATTCAAAGAGGGCCCGATAAGGATTTTATATATTTATAATAAAAATATATATATAAATCCGTAGAGCAAGTATTTATTATTAGTACAGATTAAAGTTTATTATTACTTGGCAGTATTGGTAGAGGATCGGACAACATGCTTTGTAGCACAGAGTTACGCCCCTTTCTGATCTGAGTTCAAATCCTGCCGAGGTTAACTTTCCCTTACATCCTTACGGGGTCGATAAAATAAAGTACCAATAATGCACTGGGTAATTGCTGGCCTTGTGCCAAAAGTAGAAACAATTATTACAAAAGAGGGTGAAAGTAGCGATACTTTGCTTAAATTTTCATCTGTATTGATAATATATATATACATATATATATACATATATATATATATATACACATATATATATATATATATATATATCTATATATATATATACATATATATATATATATACATATATATATATATATACATATATACATATATCCATATATATATATATACATACATATATACATATATAAATATATATATATATATACATATATATATACATATATATATACATATCCATGTATAGGGGAGCAGTCAGTAAAGTTAGGATTAGCAATGAGTATAGCGACGAATTTAGCGTACAGGTTGGTGTCCACCAGGGCTCTGTCCTTAGCCCTCTCCTGTTCAGCATAGTCCTGCAGGCAATAACGGAGGAGTTTGAGACCGGATGCCCATGGGAACTCCTGTATGCTGATGACCTAACACTTATAGCTGAATCTATGGTAGAACTAGAGAATAAATTCAAAACTTGGAAGCAGGGACAAGAAAGAAAGTGTCACAAAGTCAACATGACAAAGACTAAGGTCCTTGTGAGTAGATGAGAAAACAGAACCCAGATCCCCTCAGGGAAATGGCCTTGCTCAGTATGTAGGAAAGGTGTAGATAGGAACTCCATCCTCTGCCCCAAATGCAAACAATGGGTACACAAGAGATGTAGCAGGATCTCAGGAAGCTTAATTAAGAATGTAGGCTTCACATGTAGCAGCTGTGCTGGGACAGCAAGCAGCAAACAGCCACACGGAACAAGTACCACCAATCTCTGGGAGGGCTCTGTAGAAACAGTAGGCAGCTTCTGCTACCTAGGTGACCGAATTAGCAGCGGAAGTGGGTGTTCAGAAAGTAAAATAACTAGGGTAAGAACGGGATGGAAGAAGTTCAGGGAACTACTGCCACTGCTAGCTGCAAAAGGCTTCTCCCTCAAAATGAAAGGCAGACTGTATGATGCGTGAATCCAAACAGCAATGTTACATGGTAGTGAGACCTGGGTGCTGAAGGTGGAAGACTTACGTAGATTAGAAAGAAACAAAGCCTGTATGCTCTGATGGATGTGTAATAGTAATAAACGCGAACGACAAAGGATAAATGAATTGAGAGAGAGACTGAGCATAAGAGGAATCAAATGCTGTCTGTAGGAGAGGCAGTTGCATTGGTATGGACATGTGATGCGTATGAAGGATGACAGCTGCAGAAAAAGGTGCAGAGCACTAGAAGTCAATGGAAACCGCGGAGTGGGGAGACACCAAAAGACCTGGGATGAGGTGATTAAAGCCGACCTTACCCAATTACACCTCTCAAAGGCGATGACACACGACCGTGACCTCTGGCATCACGCAATAATACAGAGTACCCGACCTCCCATGGGTACAAGCTGAAGCATATAGACAATATGCCCCCACACTCTCCCACTGCAAGATGGTCGTGGAGGTGCCACGGCAAAAAAACACCCAGCCCACACTGTAAAGTGGACGTGTAGGTGCCATGGAAAAAGTACCCAGCACTCACTGTAAATGAGGTTGGTGTTAGGAAGGGCATCCAGCTGTAGAAATCAAGCCAAAATCAGTTCCTGTATGAGCAAGGCATGGTCAGTCGACCAGACACTGCCCACTACAGCACAACCCGTCTAACCCATGCTAGCATGGAAGAACGGACGTAGAATGATGATGATGATGATGATGAAGATATATATATATACATATATATATATAAATATATATATAAATACATAAATACATATATATATATATATATATAAACGGAAAAAAATGAAACAAAATTTCATTTCTCACTCTTAGTATGGGTGTTACTTAAATATAAGTATGTATACGTACATACATATATGTATACAGACGTACATTAGTATGTATATATATATACATACATGCACACATATATATATGTACGTATGGATTCACCGAACATTTATTATAATGCTCGGTGTGTTTGTAAACAAACATCCCAAATTAATCCATACAGTGTCTAGCAACCACGTTGCTCATTTGTTCAACACAGACAAAGGAACTCTGTACTAGTTTCAAGCTTATTAGCTATCGTCCGCAATGTATACCTTCCTGCCAGATGATTAAACGTCTGAAAGTATATACTTTCCTTATGCATATTAACGGCTGAGCAGCCTAATTTGCATATCGTGTGAGTTAATCGGCCGGGGTACCGAAAACTATAAACGGAAAAAATGAAACGAAATTTCATTTCTCACTCTTAGTACGGCTGTTACTTAAATATAAGTATGTATACATACATACATATATGTATACAGACGTACAGCAGTATGTATACATATATATATACATACATGCACACATATATTTATTAACTCACTTGATATGCAAATTAGGCTGCTCAGCCGTTAATATGCATAAGGAAAGTATATACTTTCAGACGTTCAATCATCTGGCAGGAAGGTATACGTTGCTGACGATAGCTAATAAACTTGAAACTAGTACAGCGTTCCTTTGTCAGTGTTGAACAAATGAGCAACGATGGTTGCTAGACACTGTACGGCTTAATTTGGGATGTTTGTTTACAAATACACTGAGCATTATAATAAATGTTCGGTGAATCCATACGTACATATATATATATGTGTGTACATGTATGTATATATATATACATACTACTGTACGTCTGTATACATATATGTATGTATGTATATATATATATATATATATATATATATAGATATATATATATAGAGGCACATATATATAGAGGCACATATATATGGAGGCACATATATATGGAGACAAATGGCTTAGTGGTTAGAGCATTGGCCTTGCAATCGAAAGGTTGTGAGTTCAATTCTCAGACCGGGTGATGTGTTGTTTCCTTGAGCAAGACACTTTATTTCACATTGTTCCAGTTTACTCAGCTTTAGAAATGAGATGATAGGGACTGGGGTCCCTAACATTCCACTGTAAAGTGGACGTGTAAGCGCCACGGAAAAAAAGCACCCAGCACTTACTGTAAATGAGGTTGGTGTTAGGAAGGGGATCCAGCTGTAGAAATCAAGCCAGAATCAGTTCCCGTCCCACCCTTGCAAGCAAGGAAAAGTGGACGTAAAAATGAGATGATGAAATGAAATGAAAATGATATATATATATTCATATATATACATACACACACAAATATATATATATATATACATACATATATATATATATATACATACATAAATACATATATACATACACATACATACATATGTATGTATCTGTGAGTGGATAATAATAACATTCTAATAATATAACATTATTAAGATTTGGTAAGCAAACAACCTCATAAGCACCACGTGTGATTTCTAGATGAACAACTCTTTTGTTCCATCAGAGACTGAGAGAAAACTATCGACAATTGTTTTGGTATGTTTGCTCCTTTTCAATATTGAGTATTCTTGTGTCTGCCACTCACTGGAACTGCTGAGAATACATAGTATTCTCAAATGTATACATTGGCTGATTATCCTCATTTGCATACCACGCGATTTTATGACAACTTTGCCGAAAATTAAAAATTAATACATTTAGGTATCTACCATGTTATTAGTGAAAACAAATTTCGTTTTTTACATATATATACATTATATACATTTCAATGTGCAACTTTCAAGCCAATGTGAATAGAAATGGAACTGCAATGAGTATGTTGAAATATTGACCACCTGGTTTCAGGCTGCAAAGTATTAGCTCCCGAGGAATATAAAATGAAACATGATAGTGTAGGGAAATGTGCAGGTGATATGACATAAAAACAAAAGGAAAATGATACAAGAATCATACAGAGGCAGTAAGAGGAGGTGAAAATGTGAAAATCCTATTGGATTTCCCTGTGAACACTAACAGAAGGGCTAATGAATGTGATATAATTGTTAAAGATCACAAAAAGAAAACATGCTTCCTAAATTAATCTGAGCAGGTCATAACATCTCTGGGAATGAGTTCTGAAATCTCAGTAAATATAAACATCTGATAATTGAAATTGAGAAAATGTAGCATCCTAAAGCCTGTACAATACCAGTGATAGTAGTGCACTTGGAATGATAAAGAAGGAAGCTGAAAGATATTTGCACCAGATACCTGGAAAAATCATCCCAGCAAGAGACTGATAGAATAGTGCTGACTGGCACAGTCTGTGTCTTAAGAGCATTATCAATTCAAATATTTTGCAAGGACATTTACTTTTGTTTATACCCTTATGGTATTTTTTGCATGATAATTGATTGTTAAAAGTATATGTTTCCAACTTTTATCTCAGGTGTCAGGTTGACACTCAGTAAGATATGGGAAAGAACTAGAATCCAAATGCTTAGGTGGCCTCATCACATCTGTTTATGTGGCATATAAGTTTGTTTTTGGACTTTGTGTATAGGCAACAACTTCATATCCCTCCTGCAGACGTCTTTGAAACGGAGATGACGTTATCCTCATGCTCTTGTGCCGGTTGCCAGTTTCCCATACAGTAAGTCTTTTGGTATCCCCCCATTTGGCATATGATGTACGTGACTGAGTCAGTGCAGATGGCACTGTTTGAGTAGGGTATCTTGGCATGATTGAGGACTTCAGTGTTAGTGATCTGGTTGGTCCACTTGATATTCAGAATGTATCTCATTCTACAAATGTGGACGACATCGCTCCAGTCTGGAATAGAGGCTCCATATCTTGCTGCTGTAAAGTAGTCTGCTCAGGACAACAATCTTGGTGTTTGTGGTTAGTTTTCTGTTCTCTCAGACTCTCTTCTTCAGCCTGGCGAGTGTGGAGGTTGCTCATCCAACTCTGCTGCTGATTTTTGGGGTCCAGGGAGAGGTTGTCTGTGATGATAGAGCCGAGGAAGATGGATTTGTGGAACACCTCCAGCTTGTAGTTGTTGATGGTGATGATAGGGGATGCTTGACACTTTGGCCCAGTATGTTGGTTTTCTTCAAACTAATGGCCAGGCTGAATTCCTGGCAGGCCCTTGAGATTTTGTTCAGGAGGTACTGCATTTGCTCCTCAGAGTGCGCTGCCAATGCTGCATCATCTGCAAACAGCATTTCACTGATGAGTGCCTGACGAACCTTGGATTTTGCTTTCAGACTTGACACACAAAACAGCTTCCCATCTGATCTGGTGAGGAGTTAAACACCTTTAGTTGATATTCCAAATGCATGTTTTAGCACGACTACAAAAAAGATGCTAAACAGAGTGGGGGCTAGCACATAACCCTGCTTCAAGCCACTGCATATGTTAAATGCCTCTGAAGATCAGCCATCAACTTCCATATCTGCATAAAAACGACTGGACTATCCTAAGAAGTCTTGGAGGATATCCAATCCTGGTGAGAATTTTGAGCAGGCCACCTGTACTAGTTAGGTTGAATGCATACACACACTCACACATACATATATATATATATATACATTCCTAGCTATGTATGTATATTTCATTCCTAGGTATGTCGACATAGAATTGATATTGACATTATGCAGTAATACAGAAGACCCGTCTTCCCTTGCACAAAGACTCAAACATAAACTCAGTAGGCACCTCCTAATCCACTATACCCCACTTTTATATACCCCCTACACCACCCTCACAGTCCTGTTCACACCACCCTTAACCTGCAAAGTTATGTTGGTATCACAATCACAACAAAAGCACCCAAATCACACTGCAAAGTGGCCATGTAGGTGTCATGACAAAAAGCACCCACCCACACTATAAAGTGGTATGAAGGTGACATTGTTAAAAAGCACCCAGCACAGAATGTAGACGTGGTTGGCATTAGTAAGAGCATCCAGCCATAGAAATCTAACCAGAAACAGTCCATATGACCAAGAACAGTCACCCAACACAACTTGCTTCTAATGGAACAAACCTGTCTAACCCATGCTAGTGTGGAAAATAGATGTTAAGCAGTGATGATGATGATGATGATTTATGTATGTTTATATATGTATATATATATATATATAGTTAGGGAAGCAGAAAAGTGATCCAGTTCGTGGTTAAGAGAGCCAGTTTCATGGATGGTTTCAATGTACGGTTAGAGGTAACTCCACAAGTTTGTAAGAATTCCGTTCAATCTTGGAGTATAAAGTATAAAAGAGAAAACACAGGTAAGCATTAAGAGAAGGATTTTATCCAGGTATTTACGACCGTTTCATTGGTAAGTGCAACCTTATATTGCTATACTGCAAATAGCAGCCACTCAATGATAATTGTTGTTCACGTCCAAATTTAAAAAATTTGGAAAATTTGGACGTGAACAACAATTATCATTGAGTGGCTGCTATTTGCAATATAGCAATATAAGGTTGCACTTACCAATGAAACGGTCGTAAATACCTGGATAAAATCCTTCTCTTAATGCTTACCTGTGTTTTCTCTTTTATATATATATATATATATATATATATATATATATATATATAGAGAGAGAGAGAGAGAGAGAGATATATGGAAAAAATGAAACTAAATTTCATTTCTCACTCTTAGTACGGCTGTTACTTAAATATAAGTATGTACACGTACATACATATATGTATACAGACGTACAGTAGTATGTATATATATATACATACATGCACACACATATATATATATGTACGTATGGATTTACCGAACATTTATTATAATGCTTTAAGTAACAGCCGTACTAAGAGTGAGAAATGAAATTTCGTTTCATTTTTCCATTTAATGTTTTCGGTGCGCCCGGCCAATTAACTCACTCGATATGCAAATAAGGCTGCTAAGCCGTTAATATGCATAAGGAAAGTGTATGCTTTCAGACGTTCAATCATCTGGCAGGAAAAATTCATAGGATGACTATGAAGGAGTGATGCTAGATCTGTGAAATCTTGCATGCATTAATTTCAACTCTTCTTATTAATAACCGCATTGCTTCTTGTTGAAAATAAACCTTATTTGGTCATTACTAGAGAGTAACTTGATCATCCTTTTCACTTTTCAGCCAACCTTGTATATACACATATAGATATACACATATATAAATCAGTATGGTGGCAGTAAAAACCAGTTAGACGATTACTCACTAGAGTACTCGATACTTGGGGTAGTAGAGTGGGTAATATCTCTAAAACAACTACTTCATAGGGTCTTATACTTCCCACCTGGGACATGTCACATGTTCAAATTATGATTACACTAGTTGTCTGATGAGGGTGTATCTATTATATAATATATATAACAGTAAAATGATGTAAGGTTCAAAGACACTCACTACTACATTATTATATTAATACCGCCAAGGTTAACTTTGCCTTTCATCCTTACGAGGTCGATAAAATAAAGTACCAGTAATACACTGGTGATTGCTGGCCTTGTGCCTAACGTAGAAACAATTATTATATTAATACTATATAAAAGTAAGTACGTTGAATGCTCAATCCTGTCTACATAATGATTAGCTGATCAATGTGTTCAACTTGGAAACCAACAATGGATTAACTAACACCAAGGAAACAAATACATACATACAGACATACATACATTATGATGATGGCTGCAAATCAATTTCTAGTAGTGCCACCACTTGATACTTAAGCATGAACATCACGGACGTGGCTTTTTAGTCATGCTAGGGACTTGCCTATGCATCACAGAAAATGTCACATATCAAATGGTGCCTGTGTTTGAAGCTTTTTTAAGGCAGATTGTTGTTGTTGTTGTTGTTGTTGTTGTTGTTGTGTGTGTGTGTGTGTGTGTGTGCATGTTCCATGTTTATACATTTGCACAATTTCAAACCGATTCGACTCAAAATCTGTAAGAATGTTGTAAATAGTCGAACTTAATTCAACGACTATTTATTTTTTTTCCAACTCACCCCCAATTACGGAAATAATCGATAAAACTTAATACATGAATCTTTACTCCTCTAATACAATCTGATTACCTCTCTCTACTCCCCTTAAAAATCGATAAAACTACATACATGCTGCAACTTTCTCTTATATATGCTTAAACCCCTCCTTACAAACTTCCTTTAGGAACGCGAAAGAAAGAAGAGAGAGAGAGAAAAATGTGAGCGAAGTGAGCGAGAGATTGAGAGACAGAGAGAGAGAACGTTTGTTTTTTTGTGTGTTAGGAACGCGGAAGGAGGAGAGAGAGAGAGAACGTTTGTTTTTTAGTGTGGAACGGTCAAACATTTATTTACTTCAATGACAACGAAGAGCACTTATTACATTTCATACCAAACAACAATTATTCAAAAGCAACATATAAATTTATTCAACAACAAAAAAGAGAGCGATAAATCTTTTTTAAAACATCTCTCAACGAACGTGGAAGAAAGAAGACCCGTTTGGTGGGCCTCGGAGGACCGTGGACAGGTTAGTATTTCACCTCCGTACGACTCTCAAAGGATGAACAATGCTTTAATGATGGGATTTACATTTTTAGGCGGTTCCCTGCAATTACTTCACACTTCACCAACACCTGGCCTCCGCTCAGCTCTATTTCCCTCCCTCCGTCGGCACATCAGCAGGCTCATCTTCTACGTCCGACGTACATGATGCACCAACCATACAATGAACCCTCTTCCTCTTTTTTGGTTCTCATAATTCGACAATGTTTTCTGGCCCCTATTTGCGGTTCCCTCAATCCGCCCCCCTCCCCCGTTAAACCATGTCATGCAGAACAACTACATCGCAGCTCTGTTGTTCGGCTGGCATCGTCTACGTGTGTGTTGCGCAAGTACTGTGAAACAATAAATCTCAACACTTCTTTGCACAGAGATAATATCCATAGGCGAAACTACAATTGTCACTGCTGGGCGCAGCTCCTGCTTCAGCAGTTCAGGTCTGCAATTCATTCACCCAGTGCCTGGCAGACAAAAAAGTGCTGCCATAAAATGGGTGGTGCAACCTAACTTTGGTAACTTACTAACCCCGAGCAACGCCGGGCTTTAATGCTAGTATATATATATACATATAGGGTGCTCTGAAAGTACAGTAGCTAGAGTCAGAACGGGATGGAAAAAGTTCAGAGAGCTTATACCACTATTGGCCGCTAAAGGGTTCTCTCTAAAAATGAAAGGCAGGCTGTATGATGCCTGCATACGAACAGCAATGTTACATGGCAGTGAGACCTGGGCATTGTCTACAGAGGATATACACAGTCTGGAGAGGAACGAAGATTGCATGCTCCGCTGGATGTGTAATAGTAATATACGTGAACGGCAAAGCATAAACGAACTAAGGGAGAAATTAGGAATAAGAGGGATCAGATGTTGTTTACTCGAGAGAAGACTACGTTGGTACGGTCACGTGATGCGCATGAAAGACGACAGCTGTATAAAAAAAGTGCAGGGCGATAAAAATAGACGGTAGCCATGGAGTAGGCAGACCCAGAAAAACCTGGAACGACTTGATAAATTCCGACCTCACACACTTACACCTCTCCAAGACAATGTCACTGGACCGAGATCTTTGGCGCTACACAGTAATACAGAAGACCCGCCTTGCCTAAGTACAAAGCAAAACCTACAGTCAGTAGGCACCTCTAACAAAAATACACCCCCGTTTCACTACCCCACCCCATCCACACTACCCCTTTCGATGTAAAGTTATGTTGGTACCACAACATCCAGTCCGAAATAAATGAGGTCGTGTAGGTGTCACGACAAAAAAACACACAGTCCATGCTGTAATGTGGCCGTGTAGGTAACACGGTAAAAACCTCCCAGTCCACACTGTAAACGTGGTTGGTGTTAGGAAGGGCATCCAGCCGTTGAAAGCCTGCCAGACAGTGCCATATGAGCAAGACAACCAATCTTGCCTCAAGTGGGAAAATTCCCATCCAAACCCATGCAAGCGTGGAAGATGGACGTTAAACGATGATGATGATGATATCAGCAATTTCTGCTTCAGCTGTTATATGCAGCAGGCAAAAGTGACTTGGTCTGGCACTGGGTGGCAAGAGAACCTGTTGATCCAATCAAAAGGTCAAAGACTTCATCCAAGAAAAGGAGAAGGTTTTCAAAGCTTCGTTTGGAAATAAGTCCGCCTTACACTTGCAGTACAAGCTGGTGTGGAAAGTCTGAGCAGATTTAATAAAGACATCCAAAGTTAAGACATGAGAGGACTTTGTGTTTAAGCTGGGATCTGATTTCAGATCAACAAATAAAGTTTTCTGGTAGATCATTCACCAACTTCTTAATAAGTCCACCCCCACTACTCATGCTACCAGAAACACATCTGAGCTTCCCATTGCAGAGAGGTGATTCCTCATGAGATGGAGAGAATACTTTGCTGATTTCTTAAACCCACTCACAAAAGCTTCTTCTGAGGTACAAGATGCGCATCTGAGAGTTATGATTAACCTCTTGGAAACTAAAGTCATAAGAAATATTTAAGGGCTCAAATGTGGCAAGGCTGCTGGTGGGGATAAGATTCGGCTGAAGATGGTAAAAACCTTAAATAGAGAAGGTATTCTCTTACTGATTCCTGTGTGCCAGGTGACCTGTATCAGTGGTAAAACATCTAAGAAATGGCAATTGGGAGTAATAATACAAATTTTTAAAAAGGGAGACAAGATAGATTGCTCCAATAATAGAAGGATCCCCTTGTCAAGCCTCCTTGGTAAAGTGTAAGCAAAGTGTCGAAGAAAGGGATGTAGGGACATTGACAAATCAATGCTAGCTGATGAACTGTGTTGTTTTTGCCTATACACAGCATAGCTGACCAAATATTCACACTGCAGCAGTTCTTTGAGAAATTGTGAAAGTATTACCAAGAGGTGTATGCTTATTTCGTAGACTTCAAAAAGGCATATAACTGTCTTCCAGGGGACCAGTTGTGGAAGGTTCTGCAGGAGTATAGAATTGTTGGACAGCTTCTTGCTGCTCAATTGCCCTAGGATTTGTGTTTGAATAAATCGTGCTAAATAAGACCCATCCAATGTTGGTGCCAGACTCTGCTAAGGATGCAAACTGTTACCTTTTCTGCTTATACTCTCCATATACTGGATTGACATGTGCAGCAGAGTTTGAAGTAGTATCAAAACTGGCAGGTGTAAGATTAATCAGCTGGAACTTTCAGATGACATGGGATAACAAACCTGTCAGATAATGATTTTCGACATGTACTTGATATGTTTGCTGTTGCTGCCAGAGTTGCACAGCAGGAATGAAAATCAGTGCTTTGAAGACAGAGACACCCGTCCTCTCAAAAAAACCTGTGCAGTGCACTTCATTTGAGTGGACTTCAACTGAAGCAAGTTGAGAAGTTCAAGTATCTCAGGGCCATTTTCATGACTGATGGAAGGCATGAGGCTTAATTAAGTGCATGAATTACAGGAGCTAACGCAGTAATGCACCAGTATCAGCAGTCAGTCATTAGAAAAAGGAGGGTAGCTCTAAAAGCCAAACTCACTATTTTCAATTCAATATTCATGCCAACTATGGTCATGAATCTTAGATAATGACCGAAAGAATAAGATTGGTGGCTGAAATGAAGTCCCTCTGGAGGATCTTTGGGGTATTGTTACTCGATAAAGGATGTAGCTCAAAGATGAAAGGGGCACTCCAGGTAGAGCCACTACATTGTCAAATTAAGTGATCACAGCTCCAATATTGCATGTGATTAGAATGTCTCAGGAAAGAATTGCTGGACAGATTTGATGGGCAAAGCTAATAACTAATAGGGGAGCTGGTAGGAAGGCCCGAGCAAGATGGTTGGATAACATGCATGAGCTCAGCTGGTCTTGCTTGGGGATCCAGCTGGATCAATTAGAGAGGATCACTTTGAAGGTATGCTTGAGGACTCAAGCCCCAGGACTGTCTTAGGAATAATTGGGTGAAGAAGAAGGTATACATATATAGATGTTTATATATATATATATATATATAGAATTGTATATAACTGCTCTGTAGAACAACTGATGTTATTACATCGCCGAGGTTGACTTTGCCTTTCATCCTTACGGGGTCGATAAAATAAAGTACCAGTAATGCACTGGGTAATTTGCTGGCCTTGTGCCTAAAGTAGAAACAGTTATTACATTGAGCTATTTATCTTACTGGTAATAGGGTAGTAATAAATTACTGTCTTTCACTGTTTAGGGTTTAAAATATATAGAACTATAAAAAGTTTTAGTATATACATAACCATAAATAGTATCCTTAATACTATATATATATATATACACATATACATATATATATAAAAATATATATATATATATGTGTGTGTGTATGTATTTTAAACTATATCTATATATGTGTGTGTGTGTGTGTGTGTGTGTGTGTGTGTGTGTGTGTGTGTGTGTGTGTGTGTGTGTGTGTATCCATGAAGAATCACAAATTTTATATACAAATATGAAATTTTCACAAATTTGAAATTTAAAGTTCTAATGTGAAATTAAAAAAGTAATATATATATAAAGTTTTATAAAAGAAAATAAATATTATTCAGATTACTAATGTTATATTTATTTTGTTTTTTATATATTCATAGTTTTGATTTCATAACTTTCTATGTACTATATCTATGTTTAGAATGAAAATTGGATAAGTGTATGAAGAAAGGAAGAGAGAGAGAGTAGATAGTTGATAATAATGCAAGGAAGATGAAAAGAGTAAGTATAAAGAAGGAATTTGTATGAAGAGAAAAATGAATTTAGAAATATTAAAATAAGTATGTGTGCATGTATATATATATATATATGTGTCTATATATATATATATATATATATATATATATATATATATATATTATATGTCACGAATGATCAGAAAAAGGAGGCCTGGAAATGTCATTATGAGAGACTGATGAATGTGGAGAACGAATGGAAGAGAGGGAAATTACCCTTAGTAGATCCGACAGAGGGACCAGCTATTGAGATTTACGAATATAGGGTCCAAGAGGCGATTAAGGAAATGAAAAATGGTAAGGCTGCTGGACCATCGGGAATAGTTGCTGAGATGCTGAAGGCATCAGGGGACGTAGGGACTAAACTGGTTGCACGCATCATCAATCAGGCTATATATATGGTGGTGTCATACCCAAAGACTGGTGCAGCAGTGTTCTCATAAATTGCTACGAAGGTAAAGGGAATGCTCTGGAGAGGAGAAATTATAGGAGTATGAAACTGATGGATCAGGTTATGAAAGTGGCCGAAAGGATATTAGCACAACTAATTAGAGAAAGGTTCAAACTAGATGAGATGCAGTTTGGTTTGGTGCCTGGTAAGAGTACAACAGATGCCCTCTTCTTGGTGAGACAATTGCAAGAGAGGTTCTTAGAGAAAAATAAGCCACTATACTTAGCCTTTGTTGATCTAGAGAAGGCCTTTGATAGGGTACCCTGATCTGTCATCTGGTGGTCCCTAAGGAAACTAGGTGTTGAGGAATGGTTTGTGAGGACAGTGCAAACTTTGTACAGAGTACTCTAGGTAAAGTCAGGTAGGAATGGAGTTTAGTGAGGAATTCCAGATACAAGTAGGAGTACAACAAGGTTCGGTCCTCAGCCCGCTCTTGTTCATTATAGTCCTCCAAGCCATAACAGAAGAGTTTTAGACTGGCTGTCCATGGGAACCTCTCTATGCTGACGATCTGGTTTTTATAGCAGAATCAGTAGAGGAGCTAGAGAATAAATTCTGGCTATGGAAACAGCAGTTGGAAGCAAGAGGACTGAGAGTGAACCTAGCTAAGACAAAAGTGTTGATGAGTAGAAAAGAGGACAAAACTCTGATTCCGTCAGGGAAATGGCTATGTTCGATATGCAGAAAAGGAACTGGCATAAATTCTATAAAATGCACACAATGCAGATCCTGGGTACACAAGAGATGTAGCGGAATAGCAGGCAAACTAACAGGTAGGGAGAAATATGTATGCAGTACATGTGCAGGGAAATTAGACAGTAGAAGTCGCATTGATAGACACATTTTTCAAATGCAGGAAGGTGCTATAGAAGTGGTGGATAGCTTCCGGTACCTAGGAGATAAGATTAGCATGGGTGTGGGGGGGGGGGGGGGGTGCTCCCTCCAAGGCCATAGTATCTAGAATAAGGACGGGTTGGAAGAAGTTTAGGGAGCTACTTCCTCTGCTGATGAAGAAGGGTTTCTCCCTGCATACGAAAGGCCAGTTATATGAGGCCTGTATGAGGAGCGTGATGCTGCATGGTAGTGAGACATGGGCAGCAACTGCAGAGGATATGCGACGGCTGGGGAGAAATGAGACAAGCATGCTCCATTGGATGTGCAGTGTGAATGTGCGTGAACGACCCAGCATAAATGTGTTGAGAGAGAAACTGTATCTGAGAGGGATAGAATGTAGTGTACGGGAGAGGAGACTGAGGTGGTATGGACATGTGATGCACATGGAGGATGACCGATGGGTGAAGTAGTGCGAGGAAATGCCAGTTGAAGGAAGACGTGGTAGAGATTGACCACGAAAAACATGGGCGGAGGTGGTGAGAACAGACCTCAGATCGTCGAAGCTCACGGTGGAGATGACGAAGAACCGTGACGAGTGGAGAGATGCTGTGCTGAATAAGACCCGCCCCACCCTTGCAAGCAGGGAAGAGCGGACGTAAAATGATGATGATGATGATATATATTATATATTATATATTATATGTATTTATATTATATGTATATATATATATATATATTCTAGCAGTGGTACCCGGCGTCGCACGGGATAAAGTATTTTGGAATGCGGGCCGCCAACAGACGTAATCGTGGAAAAACGGCATGCCTGGACAATATGTAAAGAAAATAAACTCTGATGGCTGGATAATCTTTAAGAAGCTTTTCACTTAATGCAGACCCTAGCCCATAAAAAGTTAGATATTCATTGCTCACAGTATGAACAAGAGGCTGGCTAATACATAGTTACAATTTCAAGGAAATCGGTCTGACGTAACGCCTCAAATGATTAAAAAACGCCTAAAATGATTAAAAATCGCAGTCTTTCATCTAATGCAGGCCCTAGGAGATAAACATGTTCCATTTTATGTACATATCACTCCCTGAAACATAAGTAATACACATGTAAAGTTTAAAAAAAATCGGTTGGGTGTTTCTCGAGTTTTAGGGATTCAAACTCACAGACACACAGACAGATATCCTCAGGGAAGTGACGTAATGCAGACAGCCAGACATACAGACAGATATTATAAGGGCACGACGTTATATGTATATATCTATCTAAAAAGAGAAAGACTAAGAATTATAGAGAGAGATCGCTAAATCGCCTAATGCAGTTCCTAGGGCATTGAAAATTTGAAATTTTCTTAGCTCAGAACACTCCCTGATACATAAGTATTACATGTGTAAAGTTTGAAAACAGTCGGTAGAGTGGTTCTCGAGTTTCAGGGATTCAAACTCACACACACAGAGAGACATCCTCAGTTTTATATATATAGATTATATATATATGTGTGTGTATATATATGTAGATATATATATATATATATATATATATATATATATATATATATGTATATATGTATATATATGAGAAGAAATTAAAAATAGTTAAAAAGGTTCCATGTATTTTATTATGCGCATTTCAAAAACAAATATCATCGTGGGACGATATTTGCGTTCTCATCAGATAAAATAGGGAGACATGATATGATGCCTAAAAAAAACCACTTGTGAACAAGGTGGTGTCTACTCAACTTATATATACTCCAGTCCAATAACTGTTGAGTGCTCTAATCCGATATTTGCATTGCTTTATTGTTCTACAATAAAACTCACCTCCTATATATGTATATATATATGTATATATATATGTATATATATGTATATATATATATATATATGTATATATTATCATCATCATCACCATTTTACGTCCGTTCTTCCACGCTAGCATGGGTTAGATGGGTTGTCCTGTTGTGGGCAGTGTCTGGTCGGCTGTCCATGCCTTGCTCATACAGGAACTGATTTTGGCTTGATTTCTACAGCTGGATGCCCTTCCTAATACCAACCTCATTTACAGTGAGTGCTGGGTGCTTTTTTCCATGGTGCTTACACGTCCACTTTACAGTGTGGGCTGGGTGCTTTTTTGCCGTGGCACCTCCATGACCACTTTGCAGTGGGAGGGTGTTGGGCATATTGTCTATATGCTTCAGCTTCGGCTTGTACCCATGGGAGGTCGGGTACTCTGTATTACTGTGTGATGCCAGAGGTCACGGTCGTGTGTCATCGCTTCTGAGAGGTGTAATTGTGTAAGGTCGGCTTTTATCACCTCATCCCAGGTCTTCTTGGGTCTCCCCACTCCGCGGTTTCAATTGACTTCTAGTGCTCTGCACCTTTTTATGCATCTGCAATCCTTCATACGCATTACATGTCCATACCAACGGAACCGCCTCTCCTGCACACATCATTTGATTCCTCTTATGCTCAGTCTCTCTCTCAATTCATTTATGCTTTGCCGTTCGCGTATATTACTATTACACATCCATCGGAGCATGCAGGCTTCGTTTCTTTCTAATCTACGTAAGTCTTCCACCTTCAGCGCCCAGGTCTCACTACCATGTAACATTGCTGTTCGGATACACGCATCATACATTCTGCCTTTCATTTTGAGGGAGAAACCTTTTGCAGCTAGCAGTGGCAGTAGCTCCCTGAACTTCTTCCATCCCGTTCTTACCCTAGTTATTGTACTTTCCGAACACCCACCTCCGCTGCTAATTCGGTCACCTAGGTAGCAGAAGCTGTCTACTGTTTCTACAGAGCCCTCCCAGAGATTGGTGGTACTTGTTTCCTGTGGTTGTTTGCTGCTTGCTGTCCCAGCACAGCTGCTACATGTGAAGCCTACATTCTTAATTAAGCTTCCTGAGATCCTGCTACATCTCTTGTGTACCCATTGTTTGCATTTGGGGCAGAGAATGGAGTTCCTACCTACACCTTTCCTACATACTGAGCAAGGCCATTTCCCTGAGGGGATCTGTTTACATATATATGTATTTATATATATATATATATATACATATTATATATATATATATATATATGTATATATATATGTATATATATATGTATATATATATATATATATATATATATAGATATGTGTGTGTGTATATGTATGTGTGTGTATATATATATATATATATATATCTATATATATATATATATATACATATTATATATATGTTTGTATATGTATGTATATATATATATATATATATATATATATATATATATATATATATATATATATATATGTGTGTGTGTGTGTGTGTGTGTGTATTTATATGTGTGTGTGTGTATATATATAGATAGATAGATAGACGGGGGAGAGTGAGAGAGAGAGAGAGAGAGTCTGTGTGTATGTGTGTATTTAAAGTATAAATGCATACTGTGTGTACTTAACACACATAAGTATATTATACAATTATTGCTGTGACAATGGTATATAGTTATATAGCTAAAAGGGAATTCCATACAAACAGGCATTTTGAAAGATACAATTGTATCCACTGAGACAACTTGGATGTGTACTCACAGACTCTCTCTCTCTCTTTCTAACTCTCTCTCTCTCTCAGCATAGAAAACATGACAGAAGAAGATAGTATTGAAAATTATTTGACACTGATTGGTGCCAAATGAAAAATCACACAGCCCACACTGTCAGATAGTCATATTCATGCCAAATGAAAAATCACCCAGTCCACATATAGTCATATTCATGCCATGATAAAAATCACCCAGTTCACACATAGTCATATTCATGCCATGATAAAAATCACCCAGACCACACATAGTCATATTCATGCCACGATAAAAATCACCCAGTTCACACATAGTCATATTCATGCCATGATAAAAATCCGCCAGTCCACACATAGTCATATTCATGCCATGAATAAAATCACCCAATCCACGCTGTCAGATAGTCATATACATGCCATGATAAAAATCACCGAGTCCACACATAGGCAGATTCATGCCATGATAAAAATCACCCAGTCCACACTGTCAGATAGTCATATACATGCCATGATAAAAATCCCCCAGACCACACACAGTCATATTCATGCCATGATAAAAATCCCCCAGTCCACACATAGTCATATTCATGCCATGATAAAAATCCCCCAGTCCACACATAGTCATATTCATGCCATGATAAAAATCCCCCAGTCCACACATAGTCATATTCATGCCATGATAAAAATCACCCAGTCCACACATAGTCATATACATGCCATGATAAAAATCACCCAGTCCACACATAGTCATATTCATGCCATGATAAAAATCACGCAGTCCACACTGTCAGATAGTCATATACATGCCATGATAAAAATCCCCCAGTCCACACATAGTCATATTCATGCCATGATAAAAATCATCCAGTCCACACACAGTCATATACATGCCATGATAAAAATCACCCAGACCACACATAGTCATATTGATGCCATGATAAAAATCACCCAGTCCACACATAGTCATATTCATGCCATGAATAAAATCACCCAGTCCACACATAGTCATATTCATGCCATGAATAAAATCACCCAGTCCACACATAGTCATATTCATGCCATGATAAAAATCCCTCAGTCCACACTGTAGTGTGGTTGGAAATACAAAGGGCTTCCAGCTATAGAAACAAGCCCAAAGTGTTCCATATGAGCAAGACACAGTCACTTTATCCATCATGTCTCATGTGTCAAGCCATCTAACCCATGCAAGCATGGAATATAGATGTTAAACAGTGATAATGATATTGATGATGATATTTTTTTAAACTGGAGTGGAGATGGATGATTGAACAGAAAGAAATGACACAACGACAACAGGGTTGTAAGGATATTTTCCCTGATAAAGTGGAATGGTTTTGTGCCATTTTTCTACTGAATGTGAGCATGCTCTTTGTTAATCATGTATATGGGTGAATGATGTCTGTGTTTGTGTTTGTATCTTATTCGAGTGTGTGATTAATTAGGTAAGATTTTTATGTTTTTGTGTGTGTGTAGACATGCATGTTCTTATTATAAAGTGTTACAAGGGCATATGTTTTCAGGGCATACTAGTGAGTACGTGTGCAGATGTGTGGTGTGTAGGGGAAATGGTTTCTGGTGAAAGGAATAGAGATTGTGATTTAAGTTCATGATGTCAATGCAGCTATACAAACAGGTGAAAGAGTACTCATACAAATAATATGAACGTTGTACCTATAATAAATTAGATCTTTGATGGCATTCCATAAGTGATACATACAGCAAAATACTACTAATGGTTAAGAAAGTATTGGGAAAACTAGTATAAGTACAGTAAAATAAGTGTAAAAATAAAGCAATAATTTTTACTTCATATATTTTATTATATTTCAAAGTAATTACATTTTCTTCCAAATGACGAATGTAGAAAGCTCAGAATGTCTTTTCTTAATAGATAATCCTATTGACAGTTGGTGGAAATGTGATGTGTATAAACTGGCCACAACAGCCATATGGCTCTATGTAGCTCAGATTTGTTGTTAATGTTTGGTTTTTGGCTGTTTCTAAGAGGAGCCATTTTATCTGCAAATTACCCACATTCCTATGGTAACCTCAGTATCTCGAGTATGAATTTTTTTAGGTGTTTTTGACAGAGAAGTTACTCATGGTCATGTGTTCCTTGATTCATGTGTAGCTTATTAATAGTGTGCCTAATATATGAGCTATTACATATTTTCTGCAGGTGACCACATACAATCTCATGCACATTACATTGTTGATAGGATAGTTAAGAAATGTGTATGTATCGTTGGTGTATGTGGTACAGGTTGGTGACTTGGTTTCCCCAATAATTTCTTAATTACATATCTCACAATGTTTCATTTATATTATAACACTTAGAATAATTTAATGATAAATATTTCAAATTATTTATGATATGCATATTATTAATGTATTCTTCTTTTCAGACTACAAAACTCAGTGGGGTAGCTAATTTACTTCAGCAACCAGGACTGTTAGTGCAAATCTAGTTAAATGCTCTTTCCTCTGATAAGAAAAACATAGCTTTCAAACTCATCATGGAATGTCTACAAGTAATGCTAGTAATAAACAATAATAGTAGAACCACTAATATACAATTCAATTTACATAAAATATGCAAAAATAGGCATGTGCACAATTTCCCATGTGTGTGTGCATATGTGTGAAACATATATACATGTGCATACATAATCACATATGTAAATAGGCATAAACATGTATGTGTAAGAGGTTCCCACAGCATACCAAATTGCGTAAGTGTCTGAAAGTGTAAAGAAGACCATCATTATTAGCATCATTGATTAACATCTATTTTCCATGTTTGTATGGGTTAAAGTGACTGCCATACTATGAGATTAGAGAGGTCAGGTGACCACATCCTGATAATATGCTACGTACATTTAGGCTAGCATTTTTTACTAGAGGATGCCTTTTCTAAGGTCAACCACTTTACATCATGGACCGGAAGCTTTTTTTGTGGCAGCCGAACTACCAACTCATGGGATTTATTGGGTGCTTTTGACATGCACTACAACAACCTTCTTACTGTGTGCTTCTGTCATGGCACCAGCACTACTACTTTGCCTTTCATTCTTACAGGGTCAATAAAATCAAGTAGCAGTAACGCACTGGAGTTGATTTAATTGACCTACCCCTGTTGGCCTTGAGCCTAAATCAAAATCCATTGGTATTGAACTTTCAGAATAATAACCAGTCCTACCATTAAAAAAATTATTTTTGAAGAGTGAATTTTTTTAGGCAAACGCAATGAACTCAGTACTGGTATACAAAAATATTAATGTCTACAGATAAAGTTTTCTTATTATAAATACAAATATTCCAACCAGACACAAATGTTTAAATTTTGCAATAATCATCTCCCTCATTCTAATATATAGAAAAAAGAATATGTAGATAAAGCAAAGACACACTTACATATAAACATATATATGCATACACACACACAAGAATGAGAGAGATAGAGAGAACATATACGTAGAAAAAGGAAAAATAAATTTAGTGAGAATCAAAACTGCAGACCTACTTAACAAGTGCATTAGCATAATCCTATTCACAATTCAAGAACTTTAATTTTTCATTTACGTTGTTACAGTACATATGTATGTGTGCATGCATTTTTTTCTGTGTGCTTGTGTATGTGTTGGGTAGAGACAGAATGATTTATTATGACTGGAATATTTCTTCAAGATATGGCTAAGCTCATCAGAAACTGGAAGGGGATTTACTGTACTTGCACATAACAAAGTGCATTTCTTGACCAACTCATATACTGAGAATGGCTAAAAGCCTAAGAGATTTATTTCCTGGAGCAGAAAATGGAGGGATATGCAATTATATGCACCTGAAAGAAAACTATATATGTTCATACATACATACATATATATATATATATAAAGATTTATTAATATATATATATGTATGTATTTATATATATATATTTATGTACATATATATTTATGTACAAATATATATATATATATATGTATGTATTTATATATATATATATATATATTTATGTACAAATATATATATATATATGTATGTATTTATATATATATATATATATATATTTATGTACAAATATATATATATATATATATGTACATATATATATATTTATGTACACACATATATATATACATATATGTATATATGTATATATATATGCATAAAGATATCTATATAAACACAAAAACACACACATATATGTGGGTGTGTATATTGATACACACAATCACATTTATGCATATATACATTTACACACACACATATAATATATATCTTGTTATACAATGGATGTTACACACTGCTGCAACTATTTTGCATGAGTCTAATTCGGGTTATTATGAATATCCCAGGCATCCAGGCAAAGGAGAAGGTTACTCAGGCAAAATGAAACTACGTACCATTTCAGATTTTTCACAGTAATATATATGTCTGGTGTTGCAGTTGTGTGATTGGGAGCATTAAAATGTCAAAATCTTTGCAAGAGACTAACTGGTAAAACAACAATGTGTGTGTGTGTATGTGCGTTTGTTTGTATATATATATATATGTGTGTATGTGTGTGTGTGAGGGGGGGGGGGCTGAGTGACTTGTTTACTTCTGTATAAGAAGGCAGTTTTCAATATGGAAGTCAGATGTCATTTTCCCGGTTTCCAATGTGTTTGGCAGATTTGAGGAGGTTTTTTTTTTTTATTTCTTGA
>OZ024740.1:275087993-275092993 GCA_964016885.1 Eledone cirrhosa | reverse complement strand
ACATACCTAATTACCTCTACCATGGTTTCGTCCGTATTTTAAGACATCCGATAACAGGTAAAGTCCAGAGCTTCGGACTCATCAGGAGTGGTATATATTATATCTAGTGATTCTAAAGACATGATTTATGATATATAGCTCTGATTATTTAATTTATTAATTCTTCATTGAGCCACAACGTGACCTGTTGCAAAACACATATATATCTATGACTTTATATATATGTAAACCTTTATATATATATATATATATATAAAGGTCAGGTTCTCTGTGAGTGCTACTAGTAACATGTAACCCAGTGCTACTTGCCACATGGTCAAGTTGTTGGTGACTAAACCAGCAACTCCACCAAGCTTGCTTGGAGAGGCAGGTTACTTTTGGATATTCTATGTAACAGAAAATAAAACCTGTTAAAAAAGGGTTTAGGAATGCCTGATTGTCAACGACCTCACAATGCCTGGGGAGGGTTATGGCAAACTTTTCTACCAATCCTTTATCATTTCCAAAAATTATGGCTGGTCAACACATGCTTTCACCACTGTAAACAATTTATTTGTATGGCGAGTACTATAGCTCTATCATTTCTGTCTATTTGATATGTCAGCATTAACACAAAGTCCACTGGAGTGAGAGCAAATAAGACAGGGACAACTAAAGGGTATTACTGGAAGTCTTTAGCCAGATCTCAACACAGTGGCCACCATCAGGTGATGTCTTCATGTACAAAATATGAGCTATTTGTGCTGCTTATGTCCTCTGATGATGACAAAGCTGTTCTTTGTAGACATACCACTGCTTTCACTACGCGAAAAAGGGGGCACCAAAAAGAGCCCTAAACAAATGCTTGCTCAATTTTTTAACTTCACATTTAACTATGGCTGTCTGATTATCCAAATATGCATTTGAAAGAAAGCAAAGTATTTAACTTTTGGTTCCTGGAATGCTAGAACACTCCGAGACAGCAGTTCAAATCTGGAACAATGATCAGCCTTCATTTGCAAAGCACTTAGATATAATATCGTTATCTGTGCCATAAGTGAAACCTGACTCCTTGGTACATCCCAAATGGAAGAAGTAATAGAAGGGTACACAGTCTTCTGGTCCAGAAGAAGGACAGAAGATTACCATCAATCTGGTGTTGGTTTTATCATTAGATCTGACATTGCTAAATTCCTAAAGTCATCCTCCAAAGGTGTCAATAATCATATCATGACTCTTTCTCTGGATCTAGAAAATAACACCTCTGTTGCACTCAGGAGTTGTTACCCATCACTCTTTATTTGAGCAGGATATCGAAATATTCTATGATCAGCTTCACACAGTGGTTTCCACTGTTCCATACAAGATCATCATAATGGGAGATTTCAATGACAAGTTTATCATAAAAAGAGATTTCAGGGGCATAATGTCCTTTGTTTTAATGGAGTAGGAACTATGAACTCAAATGGGCTTAAGCTGCTTTCATTCTGCATGGAATTTGATCTTAGCAACACTAATAGCATTTTTCAACAACCTGCAAACCATTGACATCATGGATGCATGTTAGATTCAAGGATTAGCAGATAATTGACTATGTCATCACACACAGGTGTAACCTAAAAGATTTCAAAACTACTTGCTCTTTTCACTCTTCTTGCTATCTCTCAGATCATGTACTTCTGCACTGTAAAGTTTCATTCAATCTTCCCAACACAAGGCATCTTCAAAAGCCACTTATCTCACCCAGGGTTGATGTGGGTGCACCGGTAGGAGGCTGGAAATTCTGCCCAGATTTCTCTTGAGACTGAGGCTTCCTGGAAAACTTTGCCCATTTCCTTACTCACTCAATGATATAATAAGTTTTGTATTATTAGAAATACAAACCCATTAGTCAAGATGTACTCATATATTAATCAGTAAGATAAACGACTTTGTGTGAGTATGATATAAATATGAGCAAAACACTTTATTTCATGTTGCTCCAGTATCTCAGCTGAAAATGAGTATCAGCAAGAGCTGTGGTTTAACCCATCGATTGACTAGTGTCCTGTATAGGGGTGAGTCTTGTACTCTCAGTTGCTTCACGCCATGAAACCAGGATAAGCACTGGCCAAATGAGCCTTCTGGCTTAAGAAAGACTTTTGATTCTATATATATGTGTGTGTGTGTGTGTGTGTGTGTGTGTGTTCATGTGTGTGTGTTTGTATGTGTAGAGAGATATACACCAGTTTACATGTTTTATTATAGCTTATTATTTAAATTGTGAATTTAACTTTGCCTTTCATCCTTACGGGGGTCGATAAAATAAAGTACCAGTAATGTACTGGGTAATTGCTGGCCTTGTGCCAAAGGTAGAAACAATTATTTAAACTGTGAATATTTGAATATGATTTTCTATATGAATACATATACTTAAATATGTTCATCTGCTCACAGGATTTTACTAAAAAAATCTGTTGAAAGAAAATTGACATTTTGTCTAACATTGATATTATAGTACTCAATGTATAAGTAAGGGTGCACTTACTTTGTATTTATTAACTATAAAGCTTCATAAAAGACTCAAATCAATCGTCAAAATGAAATAGAATTAAAAGATTCATCTGAATATATGTTTATATATAAATTCTTTGGGAAAGTTCTTTTAAAAATGTGTCAAAATGTTACATATTTTGGAAGTTTGAAACAATTACTGATTGATATATACAAATGTACAACTTATACACTTCTTATCATTATGAAGCTGCATTAATGAAACAAGGACCTGGAATGTTATGCTTAAGAGCCCTTATAATTATATATCTTAATATTGTATTTATATATTGTCATATGTATCTTGGTTTTTAGAATACCTACATCATATTTCTGCATGTCCTAAAAAGGTAACTAAGTAGGTTTGTATCAAGAAGAGCATCTGGCTATAAAACATTCTCTCAAAACATCCCACACAACCCATACAAGCATAGAAATGTGGACATAGAAAATATTATGATAAGCAGGGAGAGAGCTACTTGATAAGGTCAGTGGTAATGAAATAATATATGGACTGAACTAAAGATATTCCTTGTTAAATGGGCAGAATTGTAAAGAAAATAGCAGGGTGGGTGAGGGTGCATCAAAGTGTGGAGAGTTTTTGATTGGTGCAATGCAATCCTTAGATCACATGGGCAGTATGGCACAGTTATTATGTAAGAGTGAAAGAATGAAAGGGGCTCATGTAGATGGGGACATATTGAATGAGTGACTCAAGTGCAGACATACCCTCAACCTCTGTCTACCACAGCTTTAAGGTTCATTCCAACATGCTTGCAAGGGGAAATGGGTTTTCTCCCGTGTTGCAGATCAGTAATAATTCTGGTCCTTCATCTCTGTTGTGGAGGTCTTCTTTTCTATGTCAAATTTCAATACTTTGTCCGATGTTTTCCTTGGTCTTACTCTGAAAAGTTGCAGCTTCTTTTAGTGTCCTGCAAGTTTTATACATCTGCCACCATCATCAAGTGTCCATATCAGTGTAATAATCTCTCTTGCACCCCCTCCTCCATTTCATTCGTCTTGCACATATCATCTTTTTCAGTCATTTGTACTCCAGCATTCATGCACACTAACATTACACATACACTAAAGTATGCTCACTGCACTTTTCTTCTAGTCTTTGCAAATCCTCTACATTCATGACTTATGTATCATTACCAATGCAGAAACTTCTTAACCACATAATATCTATGCATACATATATATATATATTTAGAATTGGTTAACTGTAGTCTTTACTATTCAACATGTTCTATGAAGGCAGAATTTAATTTAACTACCAATATCCAAAACATATATCCTTTTCCTTCCTTGATTTCTTGAAAACAACAATTTCAAAAGATTTATTCAAAGAGAAAGAGATACCAATGTTGAAAGAAATGTTACAGAACAAATTTCAAAGCCATGTATAACTTACCAATGCTAAATAGGGAGTCTGCTGAAATAGCTAGGGTCCTCTAAGAATGAGAAGTTAAGTACTGCAAAGAAGAAAAGAAGTATAAAATGAAAAATATGTATAATGAACACTAAAACCTAAAAAACAGCTATCCTACCACTACATAGCAACATGGTCATTATACACATACTAAAATACATTTCACCATAATACTCACATGTAATGTGCCAGAGTATGTGTTTGTCTTTGTACACATACACATATACAAAGGTTATGCTTTTGTATAAGTTAACCAATACAAGATCCTAAGTATATGTTCAGTACACACACAAGCATAAAACATACATACATACATGCAAACACACACACATCTATACACACATACATGCATACATACATATATACATACATGCATACATATATAAACATATATTTACATGTGTATATACATACATGCACACATACAAACACACAATGACATATTGACAAAACAAATATATTTGCATACAAGGGGAAAACTGCCTATAATGAGAGCAATGGACGAATAGTGGATGTCTTCACAAACACTGAGGGGCACGGTTCTGTTTTTCTGAGATTGTGTGATAGTAAATGATCTATGTGCCATGATGGCAATGATGCTGATGATACTGTTGAAAGAGCCTGTGCTAAACAAGACCTGTGGTTTATTTCAGGAAATCCGCTACTAATTCAGTGATTGATGTGAACAAAAATCAAATACGTAGAAGTGTGTCTATGTGCATATGCATGTGTGTATATGTGCTAATATATATAAACATATGCATTTGTGTGTGGATGTGCATATGTGTGTTAGTGTGCATGTGTATGTGAGAGAGAGAGGTATGATTGTAAAGGCTGACAGGTAGGTGAGTATAGGTGTGTTGACCTATGATTCATTAGGTATCGTTTCATCAAGAGATGAATGAATTTCCATCATGGCAAAGAAGGAAAGTTTCCAAACATGATTGAAGTGAAAGTGGTAGAGGTAGGGAATTTTGTGCAGGGGGTGTGGTTTAGTTTTTGCCACTGGAGTAACCTTTATATTTACTTCTTTGTTAGCATGTTTAATAGGTAA
>OZ024740.1:275070493-275082993 GCA_964016885.1 Eledone cirrhosa | reverse complement strand
GGTACACTACATGCCATCTCTGCCCTGCCAACTGGTACACTACATGCCATCTCTGCCCTGTCAAGGTTGCTTGAAATGCTAGAAAAAAAAGAAAGCTCACTCTCAAATCACTCCCTAGTGTCTTACTGTTTAAACAATGGAAGATTATATTTGGTGATGTTAATTCTTGTTGTGTGTGTGCGAATGAAGTGGGATAATCACAACTGGGATACCTATCACCATAGTTGTTCTTGGTTGTGGCTAATCTAGAGCTAAACAACATTTACTATTATGTCAAAAGTGAATAGCAGCATGTTGTGACAATATCATCTTTCTTAGAATTGTAATTTGCATGCAGGTATCATACAATTTAATAAGAGCAATGTTTAAGCAGTATTTTAGAACATGGAAGACTCTAAAGTGTAACTTTAAAAATAAACATGCTGTAGAGATAGCTTAACTGTCATTGAGTCGGATCAAACTAAAAGTAAATTTTTAAATATTATAATTTTCTGAAAAAAAAAAAAATCGAAAATGATCCTGGAATATTTCATATCCTTTCAACCTTTCTTTCTGTGTGAGCAAAAGAATGCCTCTACTCAACCACTGAATCTGCTAAAAATAGCAGCCAAATCTCCCACAAAACTCCACCTGATGTACCCCTTCCATACACATGCACACATGTATATCATGACTCATGCACTGTTCATTTTCCTGATGTTTGTACATTACCCTATGTACTATACATACACTTTTTGATGAGTTGTAGTGCACCTGAGCACTGTACACAATATTTCATTATTATTATTATTATTATTATTATTATTATTTTATTTATAATTCACACCTTGCTGTCTTTCTGAGACAAAATAAAAACCTCTATCTATTTGTATGTCTGTCTCTATTTTATCTTTTCAGTAGAATGTTATAGTAATCATCATAGAGCAAGGGGAGCTCTACTTAAGATAAAATCTGCTCTTGCATTGCATTCTGATACACTTCACAGCAACTTGATTAAAGTACCATAGAAGTATTATGTTGTGGGTATCACAACTATCCTAAATCCGTTATCTACATCACTACATTATTACTATCATATTTTCAAAGGTGGAAATTGATGACAATGATGAAAATAATTACTGTGGTGGTATATATATATATCTACATATATCTACACACCCTTTGAACTCTGTTCCCACACATTTCTCACCTGAGGAAGGGCTTATGCCCGAAACGTCGTTCCCCACCACCACCCCACTCTCCAGAGCGTGAAATTAATAAACATTCGTTGTACTGCCTCTCTGTTTTGTTCCTGTTCAAATTTTTCCATTATATATATATATGATATGTTGTTTCCTTGAGCAAGACACTTTATTTCACATTGCTCCAGTTTACTCAGCTGTAGAAATGAGATGATAGGGACTGGGGTCCATATCATTCCACTGCAAAGTGGTCGTGGAGGTGCCACGGAAAAAAAGCACCCAGCACTCACTGTAAATGAGGTTGGTGTTAGGAAGGGCATCCAGCTGTAGAAATCAAGCCAGTATCAGTTCCCGTCCTACCCTTGCAAGCAGGGAAAAAGCGGACGTAAAATGAAATGATGATGATGATGATGATATATATGGACATAAACAGAGAATACTTTAAGGTTTCAATAGCTAAGACACCAACTTTTACACATGAATGTGCCCCAAAGCTAATATATGTACATCTGTATGTATTACTGTAATCTGATATATATTTAGCATAAAGCATTTTTATCCAGTTACATATATGTCTGTATGCTAATCATCATCCAGTGCCACGTTTTGTACATTTTCTAAATATCTTTAGATGTATTTGAGTTTACAATTTGTATTCTAAATGCAAAGGATTGTAATGATGGAGATTGAGAATTCTAAGTTAAATATCATGCAGGGAATTGTGTGAAAAACATTACTCCTTAATCTGACTAAAAAATTTACTGATAGAATCATAGTTTAGTTTGAGCATTATGGATAATAGAATCCTCTTAACAATAATTGTTTCTACTTTTTGGCACAAGGCCAGCAATTACCCAGCACATTACTGGTACTTTATTTTATCGACCCTGTAAGGATGAAAGGCAAAGTTAACCTCGGCGGGATTTGAACTCAGATCATAAAGGGACGTAACTCTATGCTAGAAAGCATGGCGTCCAACCCTCTACCGATACTGCCAATAACAATAATGCTTTATTATTCCAACTGAATGTAAAATATTTTTATAAGCCAAGAAAGCATTTAACAAGGCTGTTAAACATACTAGTAATAGCAATCAAATCTCCCTCACATTCTGCCCTACAGTCTACAATGAAAAACAAAAGACAATAATAATTGTTTCTACTTTTGGCACAAGGCCAGCAATTACTCAATACATTACTGGTACTTTATTTTATCGACCCCGTAGGGATGAAAGGCAAAGTTAACCTCGGCGGGATTTGAACTCAATAATGTTGTCATATACACTCTCAGAATGACAAGTGGATCATGGCTGAAATATTTTTTATCATAAATCTGCTAAATCAAGATTGTTCTATGATTAAACAATAAGAAGCAACAATTGATTTAACCCTTTAGCATTTAAACCGGCCGTATCCGGCCAGAATTCTCTCGCCTCTTTCTGTTCAAACTGACCATAACTGGCCACTCATACTGATGTTAAGTAATTCTTCTCAAAATAAATAATATCAAAATCTCATAGATTCGATGTTATGTAAGATATCATGTGAGATAAAACCTTTACCACAAAAATACAATAGTATGTATAGAGTAATGCAAATTCTGAAGGGTTAAGCTGTAATGTTTAATTGGGATTAAAGGAAAACCTTGAAGAATTTAACATATTTCTTGGGAAAATAACAAAAGCAATGCCCTAAATCCAGTCTTCACTAATACAAGGCAGACAGTAATTGCAGCCAAGCTCACTCAAACTATAAAACTAGTATGTGAAACAAGATAAACATATCCTTGTCCAAAATTCTTGCACTTTCTATATTAGTGTTTCTTAACCTTTTTGTTGTTGTTTTGCTCTATGTCCCACCATGACACATCTATAATAGTAATGCCTTCCTTACTTTAGAAACATTGTGTAAAGTTTTGAGAGATGACCCCCCCCCTCCCACACACACACACATACACACAATAAATTAATATTACCTCCCTGATGGACGAATCACTTTCCTATATCCTTGGAAAGAACTGATTTGTTCAGTCAGCAAAAGTTTCAAGGTATGAAAGACATTCCAGCATTTCATCATTTAAATGATGTATGTGTCTGTATGTGTAAACTAAACTAGTGTAGGTTTGCACACACACACAGATACATGCATAGATATGAAGACAAAACAAATGCATAGATATGAAGACAAAACATCTTACCTCCAATAGCAGAGCCTCATTATTTGTTAGTGGCTTGGTTTTGTGTTACAAGATTTATCTTAACTGCATAGAAGACCAATACCTTTTAATGGAAATGGGTAAAACACACACACACATATATATATATGTATATATACATATATATAAATATGAGTGTGTCTATACATGCAAGGTTTGCATAAATAGCCACAAAAATGGTGAAATGGAAAATTAGATTTATATGTGCATGTTCATATTCATATGATATGCACAAAAACGTACCACGTATATGTATATATACACCTATACATATATAACCACATAGCTGTACAAATAAGAATACATACTCATGTGAATATAGATATGTAACTTTAATAGATATTAAAAGTGATATGTAAGTAATATATAACTTGAGATTTTGTTACAAAACTGATTGAGCTTTTCCTATGTTTCTTTTTCACTCATACACATGTGTGCACATGCACACATACCATAATGCACACACACATATATATATATATATATATATATATACACTCCATAACAAACTAACATATCAACTAAGTCATCTTGCCTAGAGCAACTAAGAGAATACTGATATAGAACTTCAAATCTAGATCTTCAAATCTTACAAAATTTCTCCTGGGGAATCCTGACATCATCACAGGTTTCTGTTAATAGAATCAAGCTTTCATTACACTTCAAAAATCATAGAAATGTATATGTTATTGATGAATGTGGCAAAGAAACATACATCCGCTATATGATGATGTGACCCAGAGGTAACATATAAATATTTCATAATTTCCTTTATAGACAAATGGGGTTGTTTAAATCAATTGGGCACGATAAATTGATGAGGCATATGAACATATCTTTTTACTTTCATTTCTCTTTGAAATGTATAACTTTGAAGACAAATAATTTAATACTTTACACTTGTACTGATTGCATTACTAACAAGAAACAACTGCTTATGAGTTTCAATTAATTCTTTAAAATAATCTAAATTCCGGATATACAAAAGTCAATGTGTTTTCAAAATCAGGTATTGAACAACTATACAACTGTCTGAAGAAAAACATAATATACTAAACATTTTTCTATATGCTGACGCCTATGTGTATATGTGTGTGCGTGTGTGTATGTGCATAGATTTATATGTATGAGTATATGAATATAAATGTGCAAACACAGGCACGCTTCCCCTTTCTTCCTTTTATGCACACATACATTCATGCAGGCAGTAGACATAAAGAGAGAGTAGTAGTATGAAGTAATCAAACTACTCCTCTTTCTTTACACATGACAGAATTGCAGAAATTTATAGAGAAGATCCTCTTCCTTCCTTCCTTTTACACATACACATTCATGCAGGCATCAGATATAACGAGAGAGGAGTAGTATGAGGTAGTCAAACTACTTTCCTCTCTTTACGTGTTGTGATAGAATCACAGAAATTTATATACCGATAAACTATTAACACTATTCCCATATTTTTAAATGTCAAGTAGCTGTTGTAGTATTTAAATTCATTTAACTTTAATTTCGACATAAACATATTAATAGAGAAAATAATAATCGGTTTCTTATTATAATTTAATATCTATCATAAGTTGTACTGAATGTTATGGAGGCACATTGACAGTCTTTAAAAGGTAGTGGGTAGAATACTTTGCAGCATTTGTTCCAGCTTTCTGGAAACAGAAATTAAAAAGATAGTTGCTGTGGTTGTTATTGTTTAGTCCTGTATAGGCCCTGGTATAGTTTATTGGATGCCAGACTCTTTGAATTTCATATATATAGATGTATAGACTAACAGAAATATACAGTAGTGTACTTTCAATGTTTAGACTGAGTTATTGTAGTTCAGTATGAATATACATGAGCAATGAGAGAGATTTCTAAACAAATACAATTCTGTGAAAGGAGATTTATAGGAAAGGTTTTATGTATTTGGGGATGGTCATGTTGTCATTATTGCTAATAACAAGAAACACATGCAACATATGATGTTCACATTTTCATTTTATCTTTATTACTAGTTTGTCAAAGTTCTTTTGTTACACATTCTGTGACCCCCTCAATGACTATATGTTCTCTTTCATGCCTACTCATATTTCTGGCAACATGATATCTCCAAATATAACAATATTGATCTCAACACACGATTTCAGTTCACAACTCTTGCAAACAAATGCATAAACGTTTTCATGTATTATTGTGTTGATTTTAAACAATTTTGATGCCTTGTGTGTTCCAAGAAGAAAATGATATAGGGACAAACTCATGGATTTCCAAATAGACATTTTTGCAAATGTCATTCGTGTGAAATAACAATTTTTTTAAAGCATCGTCTTTTCATCCCTCAAATACATTAGCTATTTAGTTAGGAACCTCTTTGGATAGTAATTGTTCTACATCAAATGTACAAATTGTGGCTTTCCAGAATATTTGTGAATGTGTGTGTGTTTGTAAAAGTGACTGGACAGTGAAAGAATGATAAATATATATGGATTGATACAAAGAGATATGAATAGATATATGGGAAGAGTTGTGTTCAAATAGTTGGATCAAATGATGGATACACCACACACACATACCAAAAATATAATTAAGATGCTATTCTTCTATGAATATAAATTTTTTAAATCTAATTTTTTTAAAGAAATGAAGCAATTATAGTTTAATTGGTTAGATCAAAGAGACAGTAAAGAATTTGATAAAAACATTGAAAAAGACAAAGGGTGGATATAAGGAATAGGTAAAAACCACAAAGCCCATTTATCATGTGGAGAGTGATCTATAATAATAATTGTTATAAGGGTGACAGCCATAAAGTTTGTCAATGAAAATCAAGACAACTGACAATGAAAGCAGACACAAGGAAAAAAAAAAAAAAGCCATAAAAAACAAAAAAAAAAAAACAAGTATATCAGTCAGTAATTTCTTCCACTATTTAAAAGAAAAGGGGATGTCATATATCTGATTGGATAAAAATGCTTTATGCTAAATATATCTCAAAATATACCTTATGATTTGAGAATTTTTTTCTTTGTCAAATGATTTCATTTCATTTATATTTATTACTTTTTCCTTACTCTAGTCTTTCAATTCATACATCAAAAATTATAATTATGGATAATTTTTGCCTGCAATTTAAGCGATAAAACAAAAACATCATCACAAATAAATTCACACATCAACACACACACACATATATATATATATATTAATACATATGAAAAAAAAATATATATATATATATATATATATATTTCCATATGTATTTAAATTTATAAATAAAATGTAGTTGAAATTTTTTATGCATTGTTTTGTTTTATGAATTGGAACTCATAAAATTTGTCTTAATACTTAGACATGTAACCCAACAAAAGAACTATAAATATATACGAGGAAACCATTAACGATGCTTTTATCTATCTATCAGTTTACATACATATATACATATGAGTGTAGGCTGAAAAGTTCATAGGCTGACATTGAAGAAGTGATACTAAAGCTGTGAAATCTTGCATGCATTAATTTCAAATCTTCTCATTAATAACTGTATTGATTCTTTCCAGGGACTATGGTGAAAAATAAACCTCTTTTGGTTAATCCATGAGAGTATCTTTGTTCACCTATGAACTTTTCAGCCAACCTTATATAATTTACTGTTTTTCTCTCAATTCCATGGATGACTTACTATAGAATGATTCGTATCACTATGAATTAGTACTTTATATGTTGAGTTGTAAGTGTGACTTATACTTGGGTGAATTAATTCCTGTGGTATTATTAAGCCCCAAAATATGAAAACAATCTATCCTTAGAACAGCTGAATATAGAAAGAGTTAAAGCTTAAGATAATGGATAAATTTGTTGGCTGACACTCTAGTGTTAGCACAAAAAAATGGTATATTGCAGGTGTGGGTTCAAGTCCCATGAGCAGTGGTGTATAAATGTTTTTCCATCTTTTGGGGCTTATATGCCCAACTTAGATTATTGATCTAAGTCAAAACCATTCAAGCTACTAGCTTTATAATTCAAAGTATATATATTCACATACATATACACACACGCACACAAATATAAACTGCATAAATCAGATGCCATCAGAAAAAAGCGGAATAAATCTTCCAACCTTCTCAAGGAAGTGACAAAAAAGGCAGTGCTTGAATTTGAACAGTGCATAGCAACCAATCCTCACAGTAAAATGTTCTGGAAATATGTTCATTCAAAGCAGAGACCTCACTCTCCAGTTGGTCCTCTTCACAATCCCCACACAAGCCAGATCACTGATGATCCCAAAGAATGCACAGAACTCATTGCTGAGTGCTATGCAAGCATTTTTACTGTTGAAAACCAGAATGTACCATCTCCACCATCTCTAACATCAAATTCCATAACAACTATGGAATTTACACCTGCAATGTTGCGACATCACCTTAAGAATAAGTGCAACTATGCCTCCCCTCGTCTTGATGGTGTTACATACCTGCTTCTCAAACGTGGCAGGTACTTCCTTTTGCACGAGCTTTCTTTCTTCTTTCAATACTGTCTCAATAATGGTGCTACTCCAGAGCAGTGGAAAACAGCCAGTGTCATTCCCCTGTTCAAAAAGGGCGACCCGCACGTCACCTGTCAACTATCGTCCAGTCAGTCTTACTAGCTGTATTGCCAAACTGATGGAATCCTGTGTCAGAGAAACACTTTGGAACTTCTGGAACTCTCACAGCCTCATCCGGCCCTTACAGTTTGGATTTATCCCTAACTCCAGCTGCTGTGATCAGCTTATCGAGTTCCTTGAAGACATTACCCGGATCACTGACAGTGGCTCATGGGTGGATGTTGTTTACCTTGACTTCGCTAAGGCTTTTAATTCTGTGCCACACAAAAGACTTATGGCGAAACTCTCTGCAATGGGTGTGAGGGATGATCTTTTTAACTGGTTGAAATCCTTCATTCTCAGCCGAAAAGAGGTAGTCACGGTTCTAGGACAGCATTCTTCACCATATGAGATGTCATCTGGTGTACCACAGGGATCTGTTCTTGGTCCCCTTTTGTTTGTGGCATATATTAATGACATAGATGCCAACTTAAAGAATGCCACGGTACTGAAATATGCAGATGACATCAAGCTGTACCTTGAAATCAAAAGAACTAATCCTGAAATCTACAATTCTTTCCTACAATCAGACCTGGACACAATGCAGCAATGGATCACAAACTAGCAACTGAAGCTGGCTGTGGACAAGTGTACCACCATGCAATTTGGGATGAAAAATCCAGCATCCACATACTCCCTCCACAACACTGATATCAAGAAGTCCTCTTGTGAACGTGACCTGGGCATTACTGCCAGCAGCGATTTGCGTTGGTCAAAGCATGTCTCTAAGATTGTCAAGAAAGCCGAGGGTCTCTTGGCATCACTCAGCAAGACCTTTGTTAGCCGCTCTCCAACCATCTATTTAAAGCTGTATACAGCTATGGTACGACCACACTTGGAATTCGTATCATCAGTGTGGAACCCCTATCTTGCTCAGAACATTGACCTCCTAGAAACTGTTCAGAGACGTGCAACCAAGCGCATACCCTCCATCAGACACCTACCATACTCTGAACGCCTTGCTTCCCTGGGCATGGATTCATTGAAGCTCTGACATCTGGCAATGGACTTGGTAAACACCCACAAAGTTATTAACGATCTCGCCAACAATAACCCTGAGCACCTTTTTGATCTCCATGTGTCTAACACACGTGGACATGCCTACAAAATCAGAAAACAGCACAGCTCCCATAATTTTCGGAAACATTTTTTCACACTTAGAGTTGCTGAAGCATGGAACAAACTGCTTGCGTCAGTTGTTAGCTGCCGAGATACTGCATCCTTTAAAACCCTCATGCTTCCCGAAATTTGCCAAAACTACACCTGATGTACCCCTTCCATACACATGCACACATGTGTATATCATGACTCATGCACTGTTCATTTTCCTGACGTTTGTACATTACCCTATGTACTATACATACATTTTTTGATGAGTTGTAGTGCACCTGAGCACTGTACACAATATTTTCATTCATTATTATTATGGCGATTTGGCAGTATCGGTAGAGGGTTGGACGTCATGTTTTCTAGCATAGTTACATCCTATTATGTTATGAGTTCAAATCCCGTCGAGGTTAACTTTGCCTTTCATCCTTACAGGGTCGATAAAATAAAGTACCAGTAATGTACTGGGTACTGGCCTTATGCCAAAAGTAGAAACAATTATTATTATATATATATATATATAGAGAGAGAGAGAGAGAGATATGTAATGTCAGGTTGCTCTTCAGCGCTACTGGTAACATGTAACCCAGTACAACCTATGCATGGTCGAGTAGTTGGTGATTAAAGCAGAATTCCAGTTATCTTTACGAGGTGTTTAAACTCATTAACATACAGGGCAGTTGCCGGCCCAGCAAAAATTAGGAATACTATAAGAATCCAGCTTCTATAACTCTCGGCAGAAGCGAAGGGTATGTAGTCTTGACAACTACTTACAAGTGAGAAACAGTACTACCAGCGATTACTCCCCCTTGCTTTTACCGAGACTAAGTATGTGACATAGTCACTACTTTAAAATTCATAGCGAATGTTCTTCAAAATGTTTTTAAATACATATACAGTATATTATCAAATATACTATACATACATTCATAAATACATCACTATTTCAGAGCATCTATATTAATATATACTAGCAGTGGTTTTCTGCTAGCATGTGTAGTGTGTATATTGATATTATACGCAGGTATATATATATGTAGATATGATACATCAAATAAAATCGTAATTGACAATATATAATACATAGAAATTGAACGAAGACTGCGTTACACTGTCTTATTTAATCAGTAACATAATCCATGATACATTAAAAAAGACGATATTATATATAAACTGCATTAGGAGAACATTAGTGACAGAAAATTAGTATGTTTATTTAAGCGATGGCCAACCGGAAGTGTTGACATTTCAGAAATTTTAAAGAAGTGAATCTTTATATAAACAAAATATATTTAATCAACAGCCATGAAATTTAGTAGATAAATTATGTAATATTCATTCATTATTTATCGGTGAATTGGCAGTATCGGTAGAGGGTTGGACGCCATGCTTTCTAGCATAGTTACGTCCCTTTACAGTCTGAGTTCAAATCCCGCCGAGGTTAACTTTGCCTTTCATCCTTATGGGGTCGATAAAATAAAGTACCAGTAATGTACTGGGTAATTGCTGGCCTTGTGCCTAAAGTAGAAACAATTATTTATTCAAAGTAATCCAACTTTTTTTACTAATGGGATAAAAAATTATTAACCGTACGCAGTCCCGTGCTCCCTACTTTATTATAGTTTAGATATATACATATATATATATATATAGAGAGAGAGAGAGTGTGCTAACAGCCTAAGTTTATCATAAAATTATATCGGTATGCACACAGTGTATAACTGAAACTACACCAATGTGTATATAAATATACACATACTAAATATGTAGGTATGTAAGCATGACAAAAAAAATGTATATATATATATTGTTTTAAGGAGTTGTTACCCTTTACACATTATATATATATATATATAACCAAAAGTTAAACAAAGTTCATTGATTAATCAATGAATATAGTTTTACAATAGATTAGAAGCACTCAACAGTAAAGTTTACTGGAGTTATTAATATTACTTCAAAATATTAATAAATGTAGACATTCACGTAATCAAAATATATTTTATTATATATATTTCAGAGGTACTGTGCTGTTTTTTCAGTACGTCCTCATCAGATAAAATACATAATTTGATGTATGACATACCTCAACTGTGCTGATGGTTCAATTCCATTGAAACATCAGCACAGTTGAGGTATGTCATACATCAATTTATGTATCTGATGAGGACGTACTGAAAAAACAGCACAATACCTCTGAAATATATATAATAAAATATATTTTGATTACTTGAATGTCTACATTTATTAATATTTTGAATTAATATATATATCATCATCATCATCATCATCATCATCAACGTTTAACGTCCGTGTTCCACGCTTGCATGGGTGTGGACGGGGGTAGTCCCACTTGAGGCAAGAGTGATTGTCTTGCTCGCATAGGACTGTCTGGCAGGTTTTCTACAGTTGGATGCCCTTCCTAACACCAACCACATTTACAGTGTGGGTCTGGGAGGTTTTTACCGTGTTGCCTACACGGCCACATTACAGCGTGGACTGTGTGTTTTTTGTCGTGACACCTACACGATCTCATTTGTTTCGGCCTGGATGGCGCGGCACCAACATAACTTTACATAGAACGGGGTGGTGTGGATGGGGTGGGGGTGGTGGCGGGACGGGGTGTATTTTGTTAGAGATGCCTACTGGCAAGGCGGGTCTTCTCTGTTACTGAGTACCGCCAAAGGTCTCGGTCCAGTGACATTGTCTTGGAGAGGTGTAAGTGTGTGAGGTCGGAGTTTATCAGCTCATCCCATGTTTTTCTAGGTCTGCCTATTCCGTGGCTACCGTCTATCTTTATTGCCCTGCACTTTGTTATACAGCTATCGACTTTCATGCGCATCACGTGTCCATACCAACGCAGCCTTCTCTCGAGTAAACAACATCTGATCCCTCTTATCTCTAATTTTTTCCTTAGTTCGTTTATGCTTTGCCGTTCACGTATATTACTATTACACATCCAGCGGAGCATGCAAGCTTCGTTCCTCTCTAGTCTGCATATATCCTCTGCACACAATGCCCAGGTCTCACTACCATGCAACATTGCTGTTCGTATGCAGGCATCGTACAACCTGCCTTTCATTTTTAGGGAGAACCCTTTAGCAGCTAATAGTGGTATAAGCTCTCTGAACTTTTTCCAACCAGTTCTGACTCTAGCTACAGTACTTTCAGAGCACCCTCCCATATATATAATAGGTAAAGGCCCCCTTTGGTCACAAATTACATGTGATTTGCCCTCAGAAAGTTTCCATCAAAGGCAATGTGTTTTTGTTGGAAACCAGTAATTACCCATGCATTCAAATTTCTCCTCTACATGTCACTGATGTTTTCCAAAAGAAAGGCAAATATCAATACAGTTTGGCACA
>OZ024740.1:275035493-275065493 GCA_964016885.1 Eledone cirrhosa | reverse complement strand
AGCGGACGTAAAATGAGATGATGATGATGATATATATATATATATATATATATATATATACACACGCACACACACATATCCATGTATATATGTATATGTGTGTGTGTGTAAATGCTGCAAAAATATCCGTGGATAGAAAAAAGAAAGGAGGATAGCAGTACTCAATCTAATGTAGATTCTGAGACAGTGTGCTGGATAAAATTGTGATGTAGTTAGGGAAAAGTGTGTCCAAAAAGATACTGGAACACTTAGCCTATCTGATGACAAAAGGCATGGAAAACGTACTATGAAAGGTTGTTGAATGAGGAAAATAAATGGAATAGCAAGGGCCTAACCCATGTAGATACAACTGAGGGCCAAACGATAAAAGTTGAACAGTAGTGTATTAGATAATGCAATTAAGGAAATGAAGTGTGCTGGATAAAATTGTGATGTAGTTAGGGAAAAGTGTGTCCAAAAAGATACTGGAACACTTAGCCTATCTGATGACAAAAGGCATGGAAAACGTACTATGAAAGGTTGTTGAATGAGGAAAATAAATGGAATAGCAAGGGCCTAACCCATGTAGATACAACTGAGGGCCAAACGATAAAAGTTGAACAGTAGTGTATTAGATAATGCAATTAAGGAAATGAAGGTAGGGAAGACAGCTGGATCTTCTGGTATAGTTGCTGAGTTTATTTAGTAGTGCAGAATGGTTTCATACTCACTGGCTGGTGCAGCAGAATCATTGTAAATTGCTACAAGGGCAAGGGAGATGTATTAGAGAGAAATATCTACAGAAGTATCAAACTGATTGAGAAGGGCACGAAAGTTCCTGAAAGGGTTATAACACAACTATTTAGAGACAGAATCAAGTTATATAGGATTTGGTTTGACTTTATGCCTTGTAGGGGTACAACCAATGCCCTCTTTCTTGTGGAATAACTCTAGCAGAGGTACTTAGCAACACATATACTGCTAGATCTTGCTTTTGTAGATCTAGAGAAGGCTTTTAACAAAATATCTCGATCTATCATCCTTCCTGCAGTATGGGAAGACAAAGGAAAATGTGGGCAGATGCGGTGAAATTGGATCTCAAAATGCTTAAGCTCACAATATATGGAGGGAGGTTGTGTTGGAAAATACTATTCCAAACCATGCAAGCATAGGAAAATAGATGCAAAAAAGGAGGGTGATGAAGAAAGTGGGAATATGTTGCTGCAGGTCATAAATGATGGTGGTGTTAGAGGTACCTTGTCAATGATACTGATGCAAATGTTGGCATAAGGATGATGGTGGTGGTTTTGGCGAATATTTATGATGATAATGATAAAAGAAAATGACTTTAAAGGGCAAAAGAATAACGATGGCTACAATGACAATGATGTAGATTATAATTGTTTCTACTTTTGGCACAAGGCCAGCAATTACCCAGTACATTACTGGTACTTTATTTTATCGACCCCGTAAGGATGAAAGGTAAAGTTAACCTCGGCGGGATTTGAACTCAGATCGTAACTACGCTGGAAAGCATGGCGTCCGACCCTCTACCAATACTGCCAGTTCACCGCTATCTAATGATGTAGATTATAATAGTAATATGAAAGAACTATGAAGATAGAAACAGCTTGCATATGGTGATCAAGTTAGCAGTGGTGGCAATACTCATAATCTAGCTAATACTTTAAACATTGATAAATGAAACCAGCATGCTTCCACTGAGCCAGCCATTAAATTGTTGCTCGTCCTGCTAACAATATCAGCCGAATGTGTTTCAAATCACTCAATTTAGTGCAGGAAGGACATATTAGATAATTGTTTCTACTTTTAGCACAAGGCCAGCAATTATGCCAGTGTATTACTGGTACTTTATTTTATCGACCCGGTAAGGATGAAAGGCAAAGTGAACATATTAGATAATGAAGTAATGTATACCTCTAGATAGAAAAGATGATCTCAGTTGGATTTATATGACCGTTACTCTGTTCAGCCAGAGTTGATCTTGGGTTTAACAACAATATGTGTCTCAAATCAATATAATAATGATGGCATTACTAATAAAGTGCTGGTTATGTTGAAGATGATGATAATGGTAACAACTATAAATCTTCAAACATAATGATGTTTTAATTAACAATAATCAGGATGAGAATAATTATGATGATATACATTTTAAAGAAATTTAATAAAATAATAATAGGTGAAGCAAGGATCAGTTAAATGGCAACACTTTCTTACTAGAATATACTAATCTTTTATTTAGGTAGGTAGAAAAATGTGTGGCCTTTCAGACATTTCTAATATCACCAAATTTACTATCATACCAAACAGCCTGCGACGAGGTTTTCCTTATATCATGAACTCATTTGTTTTGTAAGCTACAATACCTCTCCATCCACTACATATTTCCCTATGTCAATGAAATTTCTACATTTGGAATTGCATTCACTATACAACATTATGAGGATATATATAAAAGGAAATGAAAAAAAGTAGCTAAGCTGACATACCAACATACATACATGTATTTAAGTATGTATGTTTCTTTAGAAATTGATGCTAAATTGGAACGTTTCACCAAGAATATATTCTTCTCATATTTAACTTATAAGTTAAAGGAAAATGTCCCTGCTGAAATATTAAATATGCTTAGCTTTATTTTCTATAATTTAATCAGAATACAATTACTTTCTGATCATAACACTGGCCAAACATTTGTAGGAATATACAAAATAGGAAAAATGAAAATGAAGACACACAATATAAATACAATTAAACTATTAAAGTAATTGCTGAAAACGTTTATGTCTTTGCCAAAATAGAGGGGGTGGGTATAACGTAAATATTTTAAGCAGAGAAGAAAAATGGGTATGGTAAAAGAAAAAAGTTCTCAATTAGAAGTTACTTCTACTGATAAAAAAAATGAAAATTTGTGTGAAATTTTGCCAAGCTTCTTTTTATTACTCAAGTAATCTTATTTATCATATTATTGACGAGAGCATTTTTTAAAACGTTTTATAGCAAGCACAATGAGAATTCCGGTGACATGAGTCAACAAGTCAGTTTCAAGCCCCCAAATGAATTTAGATCAGTTTAGATGTGTTATAGATATCTTTCAGACAGAAAGGATATTTGTAGTGTATGTAATATTAGTATTAGAATATACTTATTCTCAATTATAACTTTATGATTTCCTTGTACAGGACGATGATATGTAAGAAGAAATAGCAGTACAGTATATTGTATAATATATTAAGGTAATAACCTTTACCCTTTTAATGTCAAACCATATGAAACTGTCTCTGGTTCTACAATAAAAACCTGTTTAGAGTGTGTATATTTAGCTAAAGCCTTCCCTTCATAATTCTACGTAAGACCCTTGTTATGTTCCAAACACCAGCTTTATAATGAGAATGTTAGTTATACTACTATATCCTTTTAGATTATTCTGAAACATTTGTTGACTTTTTTCTCTCTGCTACCGCTAGATCAAAAAGTTGACTCAGTCGTCTAGAAAACACACATGATATTATGAGGTTGTTTACTTGCAAACGAACCGAATAGCAATATTATTATTCACTCACGAATACATTTAGGTATCCACCATGTTAGAACGAAAACAATTTTGTTTTAAAGTCCTATACATCATTTTAATCAATCTAAGAAAACAATTTTTCTTTCTTTTGTCGTTTGAAATACATTGTTTCCAACGTTAGGAATATGTTTTGCGATATTGAAAAATAAAGCAGCTGTACCGAAATTCCTAGAGAAAACCCCTTGGGGGTCGGTTGATCTACAGTAAATAGCTATGAAATCTGCCTAGGTGACCTTCAAATCATACCTTACTGAAAACGATGCGATGGCAACCGATAGAATGGGAATGTCTTACAGTAAATAGAACTAAATACTCGGTTACAAAACTACAACTTTGTACATTTTTCTTTTATCGTCAACAGTTAAGGTTTAATTTAACGGTTGTTAATTCTGGTTTGAAAATTATATCTTAAGTTTGAACATTTAAAAATAAAATTCTTTGGAAAACCTCTCTGATTTCTATGCAAAATTTAACAATTATCGGTGCTAGATAGAAAACAATGCTTCATTATATAAATTCAAGTTGCTCACTGATAAAACCAATTTATCAAAGAATTGACTTGAAATTTCGTGTAATAACCCCCTGTTTAAAATAATTACATTGCATCACAAGTAGCTTAAAGGTATTATTCGGTCTACTGAATGGCAAATAAAAGATTTTTAAAATGGCCAACCGTTGAGTTTACTGTTTTTTCACTGGCGGCACTATGGTAAATCCTAAGATGGAATGATATTGATTTGGGGGTAAACTCGGTAATCCGAAGAAACTGTTACTAAATTAACATAAATATCTCAACAATGAAACAGAAACTGTAACGTTTGGAGGAAAACATGTTTAAAGCTAACCTTGATATCGGACTTAATTGAATATAGAGCCTGAATTATAAATTAAGACTATAAATTAGTAAAATTAAGACGAAAAACCATCACCTTTATTATTAACTGTAAATATATGTAATTTTAGCCTATAAAAATATATACAACCAGTGGCTAATATTGAAAGACGTATAATACATTTAAACGTCCAGATAGTGAACATTCTATCGATATATTAGAGATTGGCAGTATCGGTAGAGGGTTGGACGCCATGCTTTCTAGCATAGTTACGTCCCTTTACAGTCTGAGTTAAAATCCCGCCGAGGTTAACTTTGCCTTTCATCCTTACGGGGTCGATAAAATAAAGTACCAGTAATGTACTGGGTAATTTGCTGGCCTTGTGCCTAGAGTAGAAACAGTTATTAGTGATTGCTACTTCTGGCCCAGGTGCATAACGGTATACTCCCGTTTCAACAATTTATTCAACTATAAGTAGGAAACAGTTATTTTCGAAAGATCAACCAGAAAATGCTTAAGGGCATGTCTTTTTACAGTGAAATAGAATAATAAGAATAGAAAGAATTCTCCGGCCACACCGATTTGACGGAAATTCATCGAGTAGAAGCACATGAACACACTGAAAAGGTACGTTCTTAAATCTTTTTGCTGAAGACTCCACAAACCAGCAAGGACTCGCTCTCAGTCCTTCCTCGCCCTCTTTCTCTCTGCCTAGGAATTTCATTAAACTTTCAGTATTCAGCCATATGGTAAATTGTATCTATTACAATGAAAGCCTTTCGGCACTAAGAGGCTTAACACACCCCACCCCCACCCATAATGTATTTCAATATACTGACCATAATAGATAATTGTTTCTACTTTTGGCACAAGGCCAGCAATTACCCAGTGCATTACTGGTACTTTATTTCATCGACCCCGTAAGGATGAAAGGCAAAGTTAACCTCGGCGGGATTTGAACTCAAACCGTAAAGGGACGTAACTATGCTAGAAAGCATGGCGTCCGACCCTCTACCGATACTGCCAAGATATATTAATAATATGAAACCAATTGCTACTAAATCTCATCGCTTTCTCCAGTCCACTCAATGGAATGTTTAGTAAGCAAGTGGCTTGATGATAGCATCTTTGAGATGTGTTTTACTCTAAGGCAATTAGAAATATTAATAGTAAGAAACAATGACAAACAACGTCTTATCGACTATCCACAAACAATAACTCTCTACTGCTTTCTAGATGTCTGTTTACTCCCTAATATTGAAGATCTCATGCTTTCTATTTCCTGTAATAAATTATACTGCAAACTGGATCTGAAAGCAGCGCGACACCAGATCTATTCCTCAATAATGATGAGGGATACACTGCATTTCACGCTGCTCGACGCCCATTCGAGTTTACAAGGTTATTATTTGGTATGACTAATGGTGTAAGCCCTTTTGAAAACGTGATTGATGTTATAGTTACCGATAATGATATCAAAGGTGTTCATGCGTCTTTCGCTGACTTTATTATTCTTAGCATAAAAAAAGAAACATTGTGCGCATGGTCAATTTATTTCAGTTTCTAAGAGACGCAACATTACATCGAATAATGATAAATATCCATTTGTTACTTAAGATACAAAATAGAAAATAATTCTTTGTAGCCCGACCCAGAAAGATGGAAATCCCTCGTTTATTACCCAATGCCTAGTGATACTAAACAATGACCTAGGTATCATTCCCATCGTGCCAAACTTATCAAATTCACACAATTGTTAGGGCATTTTAGTATTGACTTCGATTGTCTTTTACTATCGTCGAATAAATCCTACGCTTCTTGCTTGAGGTTGGAGGGGAATAATGTAGGTTTCCTTTTGTGTTTGCGAGTTCAGGAATATCTTTAAAATATATTTATGTTTGGTGCTCTAGATTGAGTTCAATTAAACCGAAGATTCTAACCCATCTCAATATGTTAGTCTCTTTTTTTGGCAAACAATAACATAAATCACACTAAAATAATCCTACTAGAAAATCAACTTTCCAGCCTGTGGCGTTTGAAACGTTTGATGGAGTTGGGCCGCTGACAGTGAAGTTCTTGTTATCGTTGGTGGCTCACCTTGCTGTGGTATCAGATAATGCTCGTGGGAGTGCTTGGTGGTTTCAGCGCCATAGCTTCGCCATCACCCATGGGAATGCTGCGAGCGTGTTGGCTTGCCTCAAATATTTCCTTTGGTCCTTGTGATGTGCCGCCAATTGCCGCACTTGGTAGTGAATTGATGGTCGTTTTTTATTTTGTTTCCCTTTTTCTTTTTTCTTTCTCTCGCTCTGGTCGTATATTTTGGTGCGTTATATTTGTGAGGTTCCTAGCAATAGTTGATTTTATTTATTATATGTGTTTATATTTTCATTCTGAAAGAATTTAGAACAATTTGTAATGTTATTTATACACCTATGAATTAAATTATGTTAAAAGTTAAACAAAACTAAAGCGTTAACATGTATCTTTTACTTTTCATTCAAGAAAGCTGCCAGAAGAAAGCAACGGGGATGACATTTTAAGGGAGTCGCTCTATGCGATTAGAATCCTCGTTTATGCTGTGAGTAACTTGTCATTACGTGAAAGATTGACTTTCGTCTGTAGCGAAGCTATGGGGATGGGGGAAATCCACTATGGGAGACATTCCTACAGTCGCGGCAACTGTGGGTCTGTATAAGACTGTATAAACATAAAAAGTCGTTTTAATACCAGAACATTACTCACGGCATATGTATTAATACGTATTGGTATCTTGGCGGAGGTAAGTGGTGGGGGCGGTTAAAGTCAGCTCCGAGCAGCACACACTGACAGCAGTACAATTTTAATTTTAATATAGGGAGAATTGGAAAAGAACAAAGTGGACTGCAACTAAATAACAGAATCATTAGAACATCTGACTGATAAAATGACAAGTCAGTCAATCATATTGGTGACCTCCCTACAACCCCGGCGGACAGAATGGAGAAGACGTTTCCCCGGGGAACGGCAATAGGAAACGCGCTGGAAAAGCCACTCCAACTCGCGGGGCTCACACCTGCGGCTGGCTAGCTCAGCGCCTATGGTGGTGAGTAAGGAGGTAGATCTGGGGCGAGGACACCAGAGGTCTCCACTGCCAAGGGTACAACCGCAAACCTGTCGGAGGCGACCGGTATTTGAAGAGTTTGGCCTCCTCAGCCCGGTGTGCAGCAGAACCTGGGTTAGTCGCAAACTGCAACAGGGCAGTCTGAAACTGAAAAAGTTGTTTTCTAAATATAACACGACCACGCGTAAATTATTATGTAGAGCATTTTGCTTAAAAAAAACACAACTGATTGTGAGATTTCTAGAAGTGCACTTTTATGGCCAACACCAGTAAAGTTCAATGGTCACTTTCGAATTTGTTTTTGCTGTTGTTTTCCTTTCATTTAGGATGCATGAACCTTTTCCAGGGTAACGGATTCAGTTTGTAATGACGCAAATATGAATTCATTCAATATTTTATTCAGTCATCATAATAACTATGACTAAACACTCATTATATTTTTTACATTGTGGTATGGCCTGCAGCTGCGATATATCATTGCACGTAATTAGGGGCATTTATTATATGCAAGTGCGTATTATATTCGTATAAATGCGGTATATTCAGTGCTTCTCCATTGTCTTGTATAGATTTAGAAGAAAAATGCTTGCAATTCCTTTTTTTTTCATAAATCGTTCTAGTTCTAGTTCATTCTGTTTTGTTGTTCGTAAGTACATTATGCACACTACATGCACATTTATACACCTGTAACCCATACATAAATCATATGCATTTACCACAGATTGCTAAAATACTTAATGAGAATTTTGAATGGGGGCGGCAGGCAACATTTTACATCTGGCACGAACATAATATGGAACTGTTAAATATATATAATATATATATATATATATATATATATATATATATATATATATATATATATATATATATATATAAAAGCAAACGTATATGATAAAGTTATGTCTGTATGTATGAATGATAGAGAATATATGAATAACAAAGACGGCGTAAATATGTATAAAATTTACAGTTTTTTTTTTTTTCATTTTATACACCTGTAATCATGCCAAATACACGTATTCTCTATAAATTGAAACCTGATTAATACCTTCAATCGGTTTTCGGACCTAGTTGGTTTCTCTCTCCGAAGGTGTGTGTGACATTTAAACAATCACAAGGAAATACATAACCAAAGGGCTTGTATACCCTATCACTTATAGTAGTATCCTGAAATAGATGTACTGATTTGCATATTATTAGCTCTCGAAAGTCGAACCAAAGGATTTATCATATTTACGCTGTCTAAGTTACCTCTATAACGTATATTATATATATATATATATATATAATAATAATAATAATTGTTTCTACTTTAGGCACAAGGCCAGCAATTACTCAGTGCATTACTGGTACTTTATTTTATCGACCCCGAAAGGATGAAAGGCAAAGTCAATAATAAATGTGAAGACTAAAATCCGAAGAGGGCTCGACAAGGATTATATATATATAACACCATAGAGCAAATATTTATTAAAATAACAGAAGAAAGTTTAAGAAAAGATTCGCTGCTTTCACCCGTAACGGGATCTTCTGAAGATCTCGTTAACGGCGAAAGCAGCGATTCTTTGCTTAAAATGTAATCTGTTATTTTAATATATATATATATATATATACAATATTAAATAAATGGAAACTATATTTATAAAACCATATTTATTTCATTATATATATTTCAGGGATATCATATTAACAATATGCTATGCCTTCCTCAGACAAAATACAATATAAACAGTTTTATAGATAAATAGATTTGACATACCGTAACAACATCGACTTCTATTTGAAAAGTTGAATTGGCAGTGAAAAGATTGTACACAGAGAGAAAGAAAGAGAGAAAAAAGGAAAGAAAGACAGAAAACGAAGAAAAAGAAGAAAAAAAGAAGAAATGCATGGAACAAAATAGAGAGATGGAAAGATAGATAAAGAGAAGAACCTCATGTAAAGAAACAGAGAGAGATATATATATATAGAGAGAGAGGAAATAGAGATAGATATACATATATAGAAAACTAGGTAGTGGGACGTCCGTTGAGTAAACGTATCAATGATACATTTATTTATTTATTTATTTATTTATTTAGCTCTAGTATTAATATAAGGGAGATATATGTGGTTAGGATAGAAACCAGCTGTTATATAGAGAGAAAAATTAAAGATAACCAGACATAGGCGAGGCATAAAAACCCTATGTTTTAATGTAGAGGTATTAGTATGTATAAAATAAAAACCAGCCACTATATTGTAAATATCAGTATTCCTGAATGAGACATGTACCCATAATGTGTGAAAAGTAATGATCTTATGTTTAGTTTTTTAAAAAAATTCATATGTTTATGTGATAACTACAAACATCTATGTGAATTTACATGATCAACTCTGCAAACCCTAAGTTCACGGAAAACATTCTCATTGTGCTATAAAAATTTAAGTATACATATATGTGTATATATATACACACAAATATATATAGAGTCAATATTACCACAAGAATTCTTTCACAGATCCAAGCAAAAAATCTTCAACGGCACTATCAGGCGTACTCTGGCAACTTAAGCTAGATAACGTTAGATATTCGACGGCTTGGAATATAGTCTCAAGAGGGATTCCTTTTAATTCATCCTCTGAGACATGTGACCTCTGCGCAGAGGAGATATTCTTTATACTAAAATCTAAAAATTCCCTTAATCTACGGACAAATTTATTCAGTTGCTGCAAACATAGATTAAACTCAACGTTTAAATATAAATTTAAATTTAAAATGTAGTATATTTAGTTTGATTTATAATTATATGGGAAACTAGCCGATAAATCTTTGATTTCTTCTTTTTATTCTTTTTCTTTTTATTTTTATTTTTATTTTTATTTAAACATTCTTCATGAAAAATTAAGCTACCCTAAAAGTTGATGCTCCAAATATTTCGAATAAACGTTACACTAGATAAACTTCTATATTAAATATAAGAACACATGTAGACCAAATGGGCATCCTAAACTTTTTGAAATGATCTTTGCTAGATGCGATTTGATGAATAATTTTTGGCTTTATCTGTTTTTCGACTCTGATGCATATAATGAACTTGGCAATATATTGTCAATTAATTTTGAAGGGTTGATCTTTGTGGTTTATTTTTATTATTGTAGTATTTTCTAATATTTTTATTTTTAATATTTTTAATATGTAATATTTTTAATATGTAATATTTTTAATATGTAATATTCTTTCGTAATATTTTTTAGTTTTCTATTTTATTATTACTTATTATTATTATTATTGTTATTTTTTGGTTTTGTTTCTGATATATATTTTTATGTTTTTATTAGTATATTGAAATCTGCTCTCTATTTCTGCTTGATAGATAATCTTGTAGAGTAAAGACAGGAATAGTAGTAATATTGACTCTATATATATTTGTGTGTATATATATACACATATATGTATACTTAAATTTTTATAGCACAATGAGAATGTTTTCCGTGAACTTAGGGTTTGCAGAGTTGATCATGTAAATTCACATAGATGTTTGTAGTTATCACATAAACATATGAATTTTTTAAAAGAACTAAACATAAGATCATTACTTTTCACACATTATGGGTACATGTCTCATTCAGGAATACTGATATTTACAATATAGTGGCTGGTTTTTATTTTATACATACTAATACCTCTACATTAAAACATAGGGTTTTTATGCCTCGCCTATGTCTGGTTATCTTTAATTTTTCTCTCTATATAACAGCTGGTTTCTATCCTAACCACATATATCTCCCTTATATTAATACTAGAGCTAAATAAATAAATAAATAAATGTATCATTGATACGTTTACTCAACGGACGTCCCACTACCTAGTTTTCTATATATGTATATCTATCTCTATTTCCTCTCTCTCTCTATATATATATCTCTCTCTGTTTCTTTACATGAGGTTCTTCTCTTTATCTATCTTTCCATCTCTCTATTTTGTTCCATGCATTCTTCTTTTTTTCTTCTTTTTCTTCGTTTTCTGTCTTTCTTTCCTTTTTTCTCTCTTTCTTTCTCTCTGTGTACAATCTTTTCACTGCCAATTCAACTTTTCAAATAGAAGTCGATGTTGTTACGGTATGTCAAATCTATTTATCTATAAAACTGTTTATATTGTATTTTGTCTGAGGAAGGCATAGCATATTGTTAATATGATATCCCTGAAATATATATAATGAAATAAATATGGTTTTATAAATATAGTTTCCATTTATTTAATATTGTAAATATACTCCAAATACTTGTCGAGTGCTTTTATATCAGTTATAAATATTTACTAGTTGTAACCCAACAATTTAAATATAACTTTCCATATATATATATATATAAAATTTAATCTGTTATTTTAATATATATATATATATATATATATATATATCGAAATTCAAATACATATTTGTATAGAGCTATGTTCGAAGCTAAGTACTAATTCGATTTTATTACAAGTTTAGCCAACTTATACAGCTTCATGTGCAAATGAGATTAACCACCTTATTTACGCAGACAAAAAATTATATATCCTTGCCTGCTTTCAAAGTCTGGCTGTTGCAAGAGCGGGAGGGATCGTCCTAACGAGAACCAGCTGAGTTCGAAATGCATCGACGGTTGTCTCCCTTGCTGCTGCCGGGCACCACCTGTTGGCGTTAGCTGCCAGTGTGTCATTCATAGCTATGGCTTTATAAATGTTTATTTATAAACATACCGTATTTTTTTAGAAATACGAAATTCAAACACACACACACATATATGAGGTGGAGGTTGTCGTGTATAGACCTGGTCGGGATTGCGCCGGTTTCCGCCTTCCCTATTAAACTCTCGATGACACACACAGCTCAGAAATAATAATTGTTTCTACTTTTGGCACAATGCCAGCAATTATCCCAGTGCATTACTGATACTTTATTTTATCGACCTCATAAGGATGAAAGGCAAAGTTAACCTCAGCAGAATTTGAACTATGAACGTAAAAAACCATAACTCTATGCTGTAAAGCCTGCCGATACTGCCAATTCACTAATGATACTTGTTTCTACTTTTTGGCAAAAGGCCAGAAATTCACCAGTGTATTACTGGTACTTTATTTTATCGACCCAGTAAGGATGAAAGGCAAAGTTAACCTCGGCGGGATTTGAACTCAGACTATAAAGCGCCGCAACTCTTTGCTGCAAAGCATGGCGTCCGACCCTCTATCGATACTGCCAATCCACGATAATGGTTTCTGATTTAGGAACATCTGCTCTTCAATCTCTTGTGGAAAGGCCAAGTTCCGTTGCTGAGGCGGTCCATCTGCTGCCAATACCCTCTACACAGAGGGCTTGGCATGTCATGGTTCATGATGCACAAACATGCCGTGATACTACGGCACCTTCAGATATTCTTAAATGGTGAACAGGTGTGGTCGCGGTTTCTGAAACAGGCCTTTCAGCAGCTCGTCACTTTGAATGGCTGTAGTCCTGGGTAAAGAAGGGACCGAGACTGGGTGCCTTGTATCTGGAATGTTGCCAGGTGCTCCCTGTCCCCCACCAGACGTGCAATGCGGCCAGTGCAAATTCCATTTTAGAGTTCTATAGAGGATTGTGTGACGATGCTCTCAGAGAAGCGCTGGGAGTCAACGAAATCGAATTGACCAATCTATATCGGAAGACCTATGAGCAGGGGGCTATGGATAGCTTCCAAAAATGCTATGGAAATGCTACTGTGGAGCATTGCCCGTACGAGGTAAAGTCTAGAAGCACGGAAGTTCGGTCAAACGGACCTGCTCCGAATTGCAAGCAGGATGGCAAAACTGTTCTGTACGCACTCGTACAGTGTCCGTGGATTACTGTCTTGTGGAGTTATGTCGAACAGCTGTTATTACGTGAGGGATGGATCCGACTATCGACCGAGTCTACAGTGAAGATCGCTCCACCACTCACTTTTTTCCGAGAAGGGGGGGAAGTTTGCTCGGTCTGGTGGCAGGAATCAAAAGTGGTTTTGTGGCGGACCGGGATAAAGGACTAACGATAGACACTTTTCTCTTCGGCTTTTCTCATCGACTGTTTCAAGTTTCACTTGGAAAGGAAGGTGAGGTTAGAGAAGGAAGTGCTGCACCCCACCCCCAGTACATTTGCTAAAAGGTGGGTAAATGGGCCTACTCTGAGCATGCGCCTGTAGGCTGGTTGGTTTGAAGAGTAGAAGAGTGTCTTCAGAGCATCAGGTGGTTCAGGATTGGTGGGGTACCAAAGTTGCCCCTGGATGGTTCTCCCTCCTTATGGGAAATGTTTTATTGCTGTAATTTTTTTACTGATTTTGTTATTGTTATCTTCACTTTTTACTCGATTTTATTGTAAACCCTCACTGCCCCTGTCTTTGTATTGTCCCCTATATGTAGGTCCTACTGGCTAATAAATAATAATTAGTATCGGTAGAGCGTCGGACAATATGCTTTATGGCATAGGATTACGCCCCTTTACGATCTGAGTTCAAATACCACCGAGGTTAGCTTTGCAGGGTCGATAAAATAAAGCACCAGTAACGTACTGGGGTCAATTTAATCGACTTTCCCCTACCCCAAAATTACTGGCCTTGTGCCTATAGTAGAAATCGTTATTATTATTATCATTACTAGTAGTAGTAGTAGTAGTAGGGCAGTGGATTGGCAGTATCGGTAGAGGGTCGGACACTATGCTTTGCAGCATAGAGTTACGGCCCTTTATGATCTGAGTTCAAATCCTGCCGAGGTTAATTTGCCTTTCATCCTTACAGGGTCGATAAAATAAAGTACCAGTAATGTACTGGGGTCGATTTAATCGACTTTCTCCTCCCCCAAATTACTGGCCTTGTGCCTATACTAGAAATCATTATTATTATTATTATTATTGAATACCATGGTTGACGGAGGCTCGGCTCTGTAAGGTATAGTAATTTTTAGCCGCTATAACAATTGTAAATTGTTTAAAACTTTAACCAAATTGTAGACAAAAACACCCTCCTCCACGGGAGAGGGGTCTTTCTGTCCGTTATTTGGCCCTTCAGGGTTAAATAACCGCTTATTGGGGTTTTGTGCCCAATATTTATTTTAAACCAAAAAAAACATGGCTTACAAAAAAGAATTTTCACAAGTCACTCCCACTCATTCAGTCTTCTTCTTCCTCAATCGTCACTACATCAGAGAGAAGATTGTCTCTCTCCCTCCCTTCTCTAAATGTGTCTCTCTCCCTCCATTCTCTTTCCCAAGCGATGCTAGTAAAGGAAAAGAAAAATATATTTTCTGATAGTTTCCAAGAGCACGTACAAAACGTGGAACATTTCTCCACGACGACGACAACGACGAAAAATGTGTGTTGTAAATACGGGAAGCCATTTCATTCGTCTGACGTCATGAATAATAGCAGAAGCAGCCGTAATAACAGCAGCAGCAGCAACAGTGACAAGGAAAACAACAGCAGCAGCATAAACAACAACAGCATTAGCAGTAGCAGCAACAACAACAACAACCACAGCAACAGCGGCGGCGGCAGTCGTAGTACCAGCAGCAACAACAAAAGTAACCACAGCTCTGACGACAACAACAACAACAAAGAAAAACCAATCTCGTTTGCAGGTATCGCAAAGAACCTGGAAACCATCCTTATAACAAATGGGGAATTACAGGAAGCAAAGAAGATGGTGACGAAAACCGGACACCGAGCAATCTGCAAGGCAGCCGAAACATTTTTCGAAACCCAACAGCACTGTACGGTCACGTACCGTACAGTAAGCACAAAATCCCGTAGGGTTGAAAGAGCCACAGAGGCTCAAATACAAAAAAGCCTTAGGGTCTGTGTGGCAGCGGAAAACGCATATCACCCGAGGCAAGAAATATGCCACTGTGGACGTGCTTTTTGCCACACCCCAGGAGGCAAAGGCTCAATCCTTAGTGACCCTAAGGAGCGAGGAAATGGTGTTGGTGCCCTCCTACTGCGGACAAAATTTTGTGAGGGTCAAACTACCCACGTCCCCCCCCCCCCCCCCTCCGGGATGGCCCCTTCTTGGCTGGCCGCGTCTGTCATCGTCGGAATCGAGGACAAAACAACTGTACTGCAATTACAGAAAAAGTACGAGAAGATTGGGTCGGCACCTCCATTGAGATGTTAATCCAAACCAACCAGGAGTGCATCGAAGCTATCCCGGATGTGATAGACTTCGATAACGGCACTCAACTGCCCATATGTGTTGAGGGCAAACGCCCGAAATGCTTTCGCTGTGGATCGAAGACTCACCTCAGGGCCTTCTGCAATGAGAAGACCCTGAGAAAGGAGAAAATCCCCCCTCCTTCCGAAACCGGCTACACTGCTACCAGCAACAGGACAGGCGGCAACCAGGAAGGATAGGTCCGTGGCACCCATACCCACGCCACGGAAAGTAAGAACAGCAGCAGAAGTGGAAGTATTAACAACAACAACAGCAATACCAACTGCAGCTGCAACAGAGACTCAACTGTAAACATCACCAACAACAACAAGTGAAAGAGTGGAGCTGGTACCCCTCCCCGACCTCACAGAATCAGACATGGAGTGTGAGGTGGGAGAGGGATGGGAAAAGGTCGCAAGAAGGCACAAACGCAGAAGCAGCGCATCGTCGCCTTCGAAAAGGGAGGAAAGAAATGAAAAAAGGGTAAAGGCTACTGCAAAGAGACTTACAGCAGCAGCACCACCAACACCATCACCACCCACACTAGCACCACCATCACGACGGGCGGCAGCCCCACCGCAAACAGCAACACCTTCAACACCACCACCACAAGCACCAACATCGCAAACGCAATAACAATCCACACACACCCAGCAACAACGACAAGAAAATAGCAGAACCACACCCCACCCCCAGAAAATAAATGCCCAGCAATAAATACACACAACAAGAAACTAATGACTTACATAATTGAACACACAGATATTTCACAGCACGACTACATAATACCAGCACCAATCAAAACACCAACGAACATAAGACTGGTAAGAATAGCACAGAAGCAATACACAAACATTAAAACGAAATTCCCCAACGCAGTTGGTGATTTCAGAGACCTAGGAGGGACACTCAACCGGAGAATATATTCGGATATACTCACAGAAGAGCCGACGATCAGCCGAAGGGACGATTCAACGGTCCCTTCACCAGACGATCAAGTGAAAAGGGATGGAGAAACGATCCTTCCTCTACGAGAAGTAAGGTAAGTGGTCTTTCCCATCTTTTCCACTCCATTTCAACATGACCTCACTCAGAATAGGCAGCATAAATGCGCGTGGCTTGGGGTCGTTATGGAAGCAGGGCCACCTGCTCAACGACCTCAGGTCACTAAATATAGATGTAGTGGCCATCAGCGAGACCAGAATCTCCGAAGCACGAGCCTTCACACCGATCTTCCGCGGCTACGATGTGTACGCATCTCCCAGCCGTCCTGGATCGTGGGGTGGAGTTGCTGTGCTTTTTCGGAGAGGTTTGGATCTCGCCATACGGGCCATCTTCCGGGACCCAGAAGGTAAGTTGGTGGTGCTGGACGTGACCAGCAGAGACGGGCAAGCTTTAAGGAGGAGGGGGGGGGGGCTGATTTCTTCCTGCGTCTGGAGACCTTTCTTGGAACGTCCCGCTCTTTAGTGTTAGTGGGCGACTAGAACGGGATCTTAATGCACGCTGGAACTGTGTGGGATTAGCGGATAGGGGAGGAGGGTGCAAGCGCCTCACCAACCTGCTCAGGTGTTTTGAAGTGTTTGACAGGTACCGATTGGATTTCCCGAATGTGCCAATGTGGACTTGGACAAATCGCATAGGGTCATCCAGATCATATCTAGATAGAGTATTTTGTAGGGAAATAGATAGGTCTAGCATAGGCTGTCCACAATTCAAGATAGTCAGCTATACGGACCACAAATTCGTGATCTGTGTGCTTGACTTAGATAGGCTTCATAGTCGAGGACCCGGCTACTGGAAGCAAACGCATCCTTACCAGCGCGCAAGGCATACAGAGACCGGATTAGCGAACTAGTTAAGCGGGCGTTGACGGGGCCATCGTCAACAACAAGTGGTGGTTTGCTCTGTAAAGAGCGATTAGAATAGAGTCCATTAGGTTTAGTAAGGCTTTAGCAATAGAGAAAAATAGAGCAGAGAGAGAACTAGTTAGAAAATTAGACGAGGCGCTTAGCAAAGGCATCGCGACCGACGTACTTGCGGCGAAATTGACCCTTGACAAAATTGGCCCATTGAACGGCTTTCGTCCCCTCGTGTCTCAGAGCAAGGGTGCGTGCTCTCAGACACGAGGGGACGAAAGCCGTTCAATGGGCCCGAGTGGCGGAAGCGCGTCGTGGCAACAAAGCCACGATCCGGTCTTTGGTGGACCACGACGGGCGCATGCTACTCGATCCCGGGCAAATGTGTGAAGCTTTTCAGCGACATTTCGTTCAGCTGTTCGGAGGCAGCGATGGGCCGGGTCGAGGGATGGACTTTAGTGTCTACCTCGACTGACTGCCGCGGCTCTCAGCCACTGAGACGGAGTTTTGCGAAAAGCCGATAACAGCCGCTGAAGTACGGGAGGCAATGACTGGCTGCACAAGGGGTAAATCGCCTGGTTTGGATGGTCTGCCCTATGAACTTTACGTACAGATGCCAGACTTGTTCGGAGGCCTCTTGGCGGACGTCTACTGCAACTGGCAACAGAACGGGAGAATTCCCAGCTCTGTGAGCCGAGGAGCGGTGGCACTGCTGAGAAAGGATCCGAACAAGGGGGATAACATAGATAATTTCCGGCCCATAACTCTGCTAAACACAGAGTTCAAGATTTTGGCCAAGGTGCTCGCAAAGAGGTTGGCACTTGTCGTTGGTGGTCTGGTGGGAGAGGCGCAGACATGCACCATTCCCGACAGATCCATCCACGACAACCTCCACCTCATGCGATACATCGTAGAGAGGGGAGCTAGGGAACCTGGCACGGGTGGGTCCTTGATCAATTTAGATCAGTCGAAAGCTTTCGATAGGGTCGACCATCGTTACCTAGCGGCAGTCCTGAAGTCGGCTGGCTTTGGGCCCGTCTTCACAGGCTGGATCGCTGCCATGCACAGCGACATCTGTCTGTGGTGAGAGTGAACGGTCACCTTTCAGAACCGTTCAACATCATGCGCTCGGTCCGCCAAGGATGTCCCCTCTCGTCCCTCTTGTACGTATTGACTCTCGAGCCATCACTGCACAGACTGGAAACGTTGAGGGGCGTCCCGCACGAACTAGGATGCGGAAGATCCGTGTCAGCATATGCGGACGATGTCACCGTAATGGTGTCGAACGCCAAACACATCGAGGCGATCGGCAGTACACTAAGAGAATACGAAGCGGTGACAGGAGCAATGATTAACCAGGAAAAGTCAGTGGGCCTGCCTCTCGGCACCTGGAGAGGCAGGTCCATGCCGTCCAACAGCGTCGTCGGGCGCTGGACGCACCGACCGGTTAAATTGCTAGGGGTCTGATTCGGTCCGGACCTCCAGACGGACAAAAACTGGGACGAAATGACGAGCAGGCTGTCTTCTCTCACCCAGAAATAGGCGGAGATGAAGCTATCCCTGAAAGGTCGAGCGGAGGTGACTAACGCGTACATTGCGTCTGTCATCTGCTACCGCCTGACCGTCGTACCTTGTCCTAAGCCTCGCCTGACTGCGCTGGAGCGTTTGCTCTTTCGCTTTTTGTGGAAGGGACGCGCTCCGATGGTCAGGCGGTCCATCTGTTGTCAACACCCGCTACGTGGAGGGCTGGGCATGCCGTGGCTGATGATGCGCAGGCACGCGCTCAGGCTACGACATCTCCACCTCTTCCTCGACGGTGATCAGGTGTGGTCGCCGTTTGCTAGACACGTATTTCCCCAGCTCGTTTCCTTGAGGGTGCTGCAGTCCTGGGTCAAGCGAAGACCGAGAGGGAGCGCCTGGAGACTGGAGTGTCTTCAGGCGCTCACAGCCCTCGACCAATCGGGCAATGTGATCGGTGGAAACTCCACCTCGGCGTTCTATAGAGGATTAGTGGAGGGGAAGAGCGACGACGTACTTGGGGAAACTCTAGGCGTCGACGAAAATCAACTAGCCAATCTCTTCGGAAGAACTTTCGGGCCAGGGCCTATGGACAACTTCCAGAAATCTCTGGCCTGGCAGTGCTACCGAGGAGCCTTGCCAGTTCGGGATAAACCCTACAGGCATGGAGGTGCCGTCATCCGGGCATGTCCGAGATGCACGCACGGCGACGTCCTGGACGCACTCGTCCAGTGTCCGAAAATTGCTGACTTGTGGGTTTATGTCGAACACCTGCTGTCGCGTTTAGGACGGATCCGGCTATCATCTGAGTCCATCGTGAGGATTGCCCCGCCCTCCTCCTTTAGCCGGGAAGGGCAGGCAGTTTTTATCTGTCTGGTGGCCATGGCGAAAGAGATAGTATGGTGGACACGTTTGAAAGGGCTGAAGACGAGCACTTACCACTTCGGTGATGCTCTGATTGACTTTTTCAAATTTCATTTGAAAAGGAAAATCAGAGTAGAGAGGGAAGTGCTCTCTTCCCAGCATTTTGTTGAAAGATGGGTGAGAGAAGCAAGAATGGCCCGAGTGAATGGGCTTACTCTGAGTATATATCTGTAAATTAAAGGTGGAAAACTGGGAGAGGGCACTTGCTTTGGTGGTCAGGGTCATTGTGGCCTTTTACTGGGCTTTCTCCACAAATGTCCCTCCGAAGTCTCCCCCCTATTGGGGAATTTTTCATTGTTATTTTTTGTTACATCCTCTGTTTTTGTTTTTTACACGCAGAAATGCCCATGTGTACCGTCCTGTATTGTCCTGCACAGTCCTTAATGTCTACTTTATGTAAACCCTTGTGGTTAATAAAGAAATCATTATTATTATTATTATTAGTAGTAGTAGTAATAGTAGTAGTAGTAGTAGTAGTAGTAGTAATTGTAGTAGTAGTACGTTTCGGGTTTATCCTCCGGGTGGGATGATTTGTTTAAAGAAAAAGAAAAAAAAAAGAAAAAATACAAAACAAATAGTCAAACATTTCGGTAGTGAAAAATCAACGATTGTTTCAATGCGCAGGAAAAATATGATCTGAGAAGAGAGAGAAAAAAGTGGAAAAGAGAGAATTAAACGGATGTAAGTGAACGTCATCATCACTAGTTGTCGCATTAACATACAGAAATTAAACTATATGTGAGGTACATTGTCATAGTTCCTGGAAAGACGCGATGTTAAGCTGAGTCGGAAGAAAAAAAAATACCATTCTTTTGATCATTTTATTATATATATTTTTTTTCCATTTTCCTTCTCTTATATATTTCCTTAGTCTTTTTCTTCACTTCTTCTCTGAAATATAACTGTGACTACCCAGAGACAGTCAGACATTTTGCTGATTGAAACAATGTATTAATAAATATAATAATAATAATTTCTCCTATAGGCACAAAGCCAGCAATTTGGCGGGAAGGAAACATCGATTAAATCAAAACCAGTGCATTACTGGTACTTTATTTTATCGACCCCGTAAGGATGAAAGGTAAAGTTAACCTCGGCGGGATTTGAACTCGTTTAATAATGATAATAATAATAATTATTATATATATATTCAAATTAAAGTATTATATATATATATATGTGGGGGCGGGGTCCAGAAGAAATAAAGAAAACATACCGATAAAGAAGGGGAAACACGTGAGGGGAGTTGTCTTATGTTTGTGTACTCTATCAGTATGTTTTCGTTTTTTTTTTTTCTTCTGTTTATTTTCTTTCTTTTCGCTATCGTCTCTTTTCTGTTTTTCCTTCCCTAATAACTTCCTGAAATAATTAACACACTGTGGATAGATGTATTGTTTTTAATGCGTCGTCACATCCGAGACCCACAGCAGACAACTGAAGATGGGAATTGTCTTATGCTTGTGTTTCCCTTACATTTCTAAACACCCTTTATTAGTAACCACACAGCACCTTGTCTCTTTTAACTCATATATATATATATATATATATATATATATGTGTGTGTGTGTGTGCATACACATACATATAGAATGACTTTTAAAAGTTAGTGAGAGGTAAATTCTTAGTAAAGCCACCTAAAATAAGACAGCTTCACCATTAATCTCTCCCTTACCATGGTTTCGATAATCAAGAAACAGTATTGACCATTTCAATAAATAGAACAGGCAGCAGTGAAGAAGACAATCTCTTTATTTATTGAAATGGTCAATGCTGTTACTTGATAATCGAAACCGCGGTAAAGGAGAGATTAGTGAGGAAGGTGTCTTATTTTAGGTTACTTTACTGAGCATCTTAGTAACTTTGTAAAAGTTATTCTATATGTACACCCTTCTCTGAATAGATCAATTTAGATATGTTTTCATTTGAATGTTTCTGTGTATCAGTTACAAATTACCTTTTGTATGATATATATCGACTTTCGTCAAATCGGACGGAGGAAGCAATGTTTCCATTGGTCTTTCCAATTGCTAATACTTTATATTGGTCGCAACTCCAGGTAGATAGGAAAAAACTTACTCCAACACTTAATGCTAAATCTTCAATTTTTAGTTTTTAATTCCTATTAATTCTTTTTAATTGTAATACTCAACATTTGATAATATGGATTTTAGTAATACAACGAAACCGGTAATACTTGATATACATTATATAACTTTTTTTAAAAAGAATTGTCTCTCTCCTTTTTTCAATAATGTCACTTTGGCGAATCAAAGAAAGGGTAAAAAAGAAAAACAGACCCTAACATATATTTTCCGTGCTATTTCCAGCTTCACCATCTCTCTCTCTCTCTCTCTCTCTCTCTCTCTCTCTGTCTCTCTCTCTCTCTCTCTCTCTCTCTCTCTCTCTCTCTCTCTCTCTCTCTATATATATATATATATATATATATATATATATATATATATATATATATATATATATATATATATAAAGAACACTGTGCATATTTAGATCTGAGTAAATTTAAGTTAGGTATAACTACCGTTTTGTTATTAATTAGAAGTCATAGGTTTGAAAATTATCATTTCTGAAATGTAAATGCTATCAAATATTCTTCCAAATATGAGAAAACTCGAAAGATTATTCTTATGCCTGAATTTCATCGATTCTTGTCAACTCCTCTAAAATAACTGCCCTTATGATTCCGTGTTCCAATGAATAGTTCTATAGCAACGCTATATCATACAGAATATAAAAATACTTAAAACAGTTAGATTAATTCGCATGATGGAATAAGTCAGTTTACCTTAAATCTCCGAATATATATATATATATATATATATATATATATATATAACAAAGGATTGTGGTAAGGAACCAGATGGACCATAACGCAGCAAAGTACTCAATACTTAGGGTAGTAGAGTGGGAAATAGGAACAAGTATGACCCCGACGGCAGAGCTCAAGCCGTCGGGGTCATACTTTTTCCTATATATATATATATATGCAGAGGTTATATTTAATTTGTTGGGATTCAACAAGCTTAACCATTTTTATAACTGAAATAAAGCACTCAACAGTTTAGTGGAGTAAATACACAATATATTAATAAATGGAAACTATATTTATAAAACCATATTTATTTTATTATACATATTTCAAGGGCAACCAAGGCAAATTATGGTGCGCTTTCATCAGATAAAATACAGATTTGTTTTGGATAGTCGAAGCTCCAACCGTTAAGGTTGTCTTTTTTTCCGGGTATGTCAATATTTATTTATAACACTGATCTATATTATATTTTATCTGATGAAAGCACACCATAATTTAACTTGGTGTCCTTGAAATATGTATAATAAAAATAAATATGGTTTTATAAATATAGTTTCCATTTATTAATATATTGTATATATATATATATATATATATATATATAGTGTATGTATGTATGTCAGGCTGCTCTCGACTGGTAACATATAACCCAGTACAACCTGTCTAATGGTTGGGTCTTCGGCGACTAAACCGGCAACCCCCCACTAAGTTAGCTTGGTTAGGAAGGTGATATTTGGACACCATGTGGGATGAACGGCGGGGGAACTGAACAGAGTCAGCGGCCATCCAAATGGTTCTTTTTTTTTTACCTGGGAGTGAAAGGCCCCCAGTTGTTGTCACAACACCTTTCTAGGAGAAAGAAACTCTGAAAAGAAAAAAAGAACGGCTTCGGAAGCATCCGATGATGTTGACCAGTTCTCCTTTTCAGGTAGTGTTTTTGATGCTCAGAGTGCGGAGTTGGACGAGTTTAAGGCATTTCTCCACTTAAACCTTCAAAGCTCAGGCATTGCTAGTTCAGGTAATGCTACAGGTTCCTGTGGCTGGCCGTAGCCTAAAAGTGCACCATTTTCTGTAATCTGACAAGCGATTGCAATACTCTTAGCAGAGTTTGCAGCCACCATGTATGTATGCATCTATGTATGTATGCATGTACGTATGTGTGTATGTCTGTCTGCCCGTACTCACACATACATGCATACATTTAGACAGACGTAAACGCATTCACTGCCCAATATAGAGAAAGCTAAAAGATAATCGGCACGCTTGAAACGAAACGAAAAATTGTTTACAGAGGTTTAGATGAGATGATAAATAACAAATAAAAGGAAATATAGTTATTAAAATCAAGCTTTTAATATTTTATTGAAAATGTTTCTTTATTTCATTGCCTCATTTTTACTGTAGCTAAATATTTTCAATTTATTATGTTTGTTTGTGTCTTTTTAAAATATTGTTTCGGGGTGTGATTATTTTTGTTATTCAATTATTCCTTTTAAACATGAACAAAATAATATTTGTGGCTCTAGTGTATTATTATTATTCTTTTTTAAATTCTATTTTATTTTGCTATTTAAGAAACTTTTCTATTTATCCACAGAAAAAAAAAAAAAAATGACTGTAACTCACGCACGAAAATATAGAAACGTGTGTGTAGTGTGTCTGTATGAGTGCCTTAGTTTCATAGCGAAAATAGAAGAAAAAACAAGTTTAGTAAGCCTTAAATTCTTAGAGGCATAAATCATTGGAAGAGTGACAGCATAAAGCAACAAACAATAATTCTTCATTTTTTTTCATGTAATGAATAAACGAAGTGAAGTCATTAGCACTCAGATTTCCAAATATCTTTTATTTAATTAATATACCTTTCTGAGATGTAGTGTCTCCAAGTCTTTGATTCCACAGTTGCATGGGTACCAAATTGGAATCAAATAACCCCCCACCCCACAACCTCTTGTACAGTTGTGCAGGCACCGTCAAACGGCGAGTTTAAGGCACTTTTAAAACTGGTGGAGCCCAACCCTCCCCAGGTCTGAACACAGCCGAGTTTTTCCTATGGAGGAAGAATCGACCCCACTACTGGGCTAGTTCTTTTTTTGGCGATATCCAATTTTAGCTGTCTAAATGCCGCTTAGTTGCTGCAGTTGCAGCTTACTTCAATGTATGAGGCTATTCCAACAAATTTACATTCCCCCCCCTTTTTTAGCCGTTAAAAGAAATATAGATTTATTTTTTTTTTTTTTTTTGCGATTTATTAGAGAGGGGGTGCTCCCTTCTTCTCTTACTGCATTTTTATTACAACCACTAATACTTACTATTATACCGAGGGGCCCTGCCCGTTCGGGAAAGGCTCTACAGACACGAATTCCGGGACGGAAACCCCTTGGAAAAGAAATGTCCCAGATGCGTTTGCAACGAGGAAACTGTGGGGATATGTCGCCGGCCAACAAATGGTCCTCTTGGAGAAAAAGGCACTCAGTCACAGCCAATTCCATGAAAGATGGGTGAAAGTAGCAATAATGGCCCGTGTACGTGGGCCATCTCTCTATATCGGCTTGTACAGGTAAGAGAAGAAGGGAGCACCCCCCTCTCTAATAAATCGCAAAAAAAAATAATAAATAAATCTATATTTCTTTTAACGGCTAAAAAAAGGGGGAATGTAAATTTGTTGGAATAGCCTCATACATTGAAGTAAGCAGCAAGTAAGCGGCATTTAGACAGCTAAAATTGGATATCGCCCTTTTTTTTGTCGACCACGAAAGGACGAAAGGCAAAGTTGACCCAGGTGGCATTTGAATTCAGAGCGCGGAATGAGGTGGTACGAATACCGTAAAGCATTCTATCCGACGTCATAATGCAGAGCTTGATAAGAAAACATGTGGCATCACGGTGTGCAAAGAAAAATCTTATTATTTGAACACCTGCGCACTCAGATTAGATGGAAACAAGCAAGCACTAACACTTACCTCACACATACATATAAAATATAAACATCACTTAAATACATTATTTTTAAATGGCGATTGAAACTTCACAAATCGTTACTCCGAGTTTCATGTTAGACGATGCACCTAATGGTTTTTATATATACAGACATATTTACATTGCACAACGAAAAGAAATTAGTTTATACAAAATAAATATATGTTTCTACTTTAGGCACAAGGCCAGCAATTACTCAGTGCATTACTGGTACTTTATTTTATCGACCCCGTAAGGATGAAAGGCAAAGTCAACCTCGGCGGGATTTGAACTCAGATCGTAAAGGGACGTAACTATGCTGGAAAGCATGGCGTCCGACCCTCTACCGATACTGCCATCCACCACCCATTTATACAAAATAAATATAAGTGAAATTTCAGAAATAGTCATAATTATCTGATTCTTTTTTGTACTAACTGGTTTCGCTAGGAATAGCGTTTTAAAGTTTAGTTTTAATTCGTGATGATGTTGAATATATTTCACGCATGTTGTTGCTCATTAGATAATCATAACTATTTCTGAAAACCCATTTATATTTATAACAAAAAGTATAATTTATTTTGTATGAACTGATCTTCTTTTCGTTGTGTGCTATAACATAACGTTGCATATATATATATATATTTATGGTCCACCTGGTTCCTTACCACATTTCCTTCGTTATATATATATATATATATATATATATTTAGAAACACACAGATACATGCGGACACACACATATATACATGAATGCATCCGCACCCAACTGTGAGTTAAGGGTGCCAACTTCACCGATGTTGCTCAATGAATGACTGGGACAGACCAATTCAGTTTGAACTAGACTGAACCAGTATCAGAATTAAAAATACATTATGAAGAGAGAAGAAACATTTAGATATAATTAGTAATAAAATGTATCATACCTAAACTGTTCCTAAATTCCTCGACTACGTAGTTTCGTGGCATAAACAAAAACAATATATCAAAGATATAGAGTCCTTGCGAGGTCTGCCGACTTATCAAGAGGATACCTCATTTTACTAGTCTCAAGAACGCGTCCACACGACGTGAGAAAGAATCCCAAAAGGCGGAGGGGGAGATAGTCACGCGATATAACGGTCGAAAAACAGAGCTAAGCCTCTTATAACAACGAAGAAAATACCACGGAGGCGGAGGGGGTATTCATATCGAGGCCGTAGAAGAGGTAGTGAAGAAGGCGAGAAGTATGAGTAATGGAAGCTTTCCAGTTGTCCCCACACCTCAAAGATTGCTCGACCAGAGGGAGTTATTAATATATTTAGAAACACACAGATACATGCGGACACACACATATATACATGAATGCACACTTCCCCGATATATATATATATATATCGGGGAAGTGTAACGTGAAGTTACTGTAGGTTCACCCAGGTGAGCACTCGATGTTTAGGTTCACTTCAGTAGCGAGGTGTAGAACTAAACAGAGTGTAATATAATAATTGTTTCTAATTTTGGCACAAGGTCAGCAATTAACAGTACTTTACTGGTACTTTATTTTATCGACCCCGTAATATAAGTGTAATATAATAATACGAGGACGATTTGTTAAGCCTTCATTACGTTTATTGATTAGTGACGTGCGTTTTACTATTGATCAGCTCAAGGTTCGGTCTGTATCGAGCTGGCGCGACTCTGAATCAAAAGCACGTCGGACCTCTGCTGTTGTAATGACAACGACATTCTGTCAGATCGAACCTTTAGCTGATCAATAGTGAAATGCGCGTCACTAATCAATAAACGTAATGAAGGCTTAACAAATTGTCCTTGTATTATTATTATTATGTGGATTGGCAGTATCGGTAGATGATCGGACACTAAGCTTCTACGCATAGAGTTACGCCCCTTGCCATTCTGAGTTCAAATGGCGTCGAGGTTAGCTTTGCCTTTCATCCTTACGGGGTCGATAAAATAAAATACCAGTTATGTACTGAGTCATTGCTGGCCTTGTGCCAAAAGTAGAAACAATTATTATTATTATTATTATATGGAGAAAATGGTAAAGTTTATATGAAATATTGTGGGACATGTAGTTATGCTTAGTTTTGGAAATTCGGTACATATTTGAGAAACTCTTATTGTTTTGGCATTAATGAAATTAACAGAGCAGTCGAATATTTTTACAACAAAAGTAGAGAATTTTAATTTCTAATAAAAATTGTATGATATCGGTGTTCTCTGGTGAAATGAATTGATAACAAATTAAATAATTCCTTTACTATATTTGTACAAATATTCAAGTTAAAAATGATGTTATACCTCAAACTTCACCTACTTTTATTTCTACTAAATCGAGAGTAAATTTTCTCTCATAAAACCCATTACATTTAAATGCTTCATTATAGAGTTGGGAACCTTCTGTAAAAGCATCTACATCAGACAACGAATATGATATATCTTTTCCTAACATTCGAAACTATATAACAAATCATATAAGTTGGAGGATTAGAACGCTTATTAATATAAAATTATTTTTCATTAGGTTTATGATAAGGGAAAATTCATTAGCATCTAAATCTGTTATGTCCGAAAATTTTACTATTGTAACATTGTTCTGAGTTGTTATTTTTAAATCTAATACACCGAAAAATAAATTGCCATTCCTAAATCTGTCTATGTCATGACAATTCATATTTCACATTAGAAATAATCCGTCATCACGATAAATGCGTCCAATCAACATCGGGAAACGTTTATACAAGTCTAAAACATATAAAACAACAATTTAGCACACTTTCATTCCATCCAATGTACCCATTCTTACTAACTATTCCTACATTTTTGGCAGGGTCGATTAACCTATATATTGGACGATTCGTAAAATATCTTTTATCATCCTTAGATATGATGCGGGGCGTGTGAGGCAACGATTCTATCCCTTAGACTATATTTAGTACAGCTGCAATTTCCTTAGTTTCTTTGTAACAGTTTATATAAAGCCAAGCTACTCCTACGCAATTTTCAAACAAAGAATGTTCCATAGAATTCCAAATATACTCTATTGTTTTTGTTACTATTTCCTTCTTTTAATTTTTTTCTTTCAGATTTCATTTTTCACTTTTGAATGCTATATTTTACCTATTTCTCATTCTTATCTTGCGGAAGAATGCAGACTGTTCGATATAGTTTTTTTATGTATAGATTTATGGATGAAGAGCGTGTTCTGATAGTGTGTGAACGTAGTAATCTTTTGCTTTCTTTCTTCGTTCCTTCTATATATATTTATATTTCTGAAATCGCAGTATTATTTAACAATTTAGAATCAGACAATCTGATGACAGCTGATGGCTGCTCTCCGATTGATTTGTCTCTGAACTCTTAGCGGTAGAAACATCTAACCTCCTAGGCCTCCAAACCACCTTCCAATTTACTGCAAGAATGAGTCCCAAGAATTGAAAAGGCTCTTTCAGTGCATTCACAAATCCATCTACTTGAACATGAGGTAACATCTATCTGATGCTTTGCAAATGACGTGAAATAGTAATTCTGACATTTGAGACATGTTTTCTTAACTAATAGAATTTAGTAACACATACAAGTTATGGGGTATTAAAAAATGATATGTATATTCTTTCTCTCCTTCCACTTATTCTCTAATTTTATGTAAAATATTGTAAAATAACATTTTTGTGTTGTTACAAAACTTGTGTATGAACATCGTATTTCTATACTCTTCTCAGGCAAATGATTATTCAATTACCTCCCTTCCACCAACAGCATGTATGCTGAAAATGAATAAACAATTATTTAATCTCAACACAAATATAACAAATATATATATTTAGAAACTTTAAGTATTTTAGTATGAATAACATAGTATCGATGGTTTAACCTAATACATCTGTAGCGAATTCGATTGAGGCGTAACATTATTTATTTGCTTATTGTTTTATTCATCAATTTATTTAACCTTAATCTTTGTGTTGAGAAGAACCTAATCATGTGCCACATGTTTACATTGCCTCCGTTATTTATTACTCTTTGACCATCGTACCTTGCCTCAGTTTCATCTCATCAGGCTCTAGCATCTGCTCTTTCACACTTTCTACTAATCAAAGCACTTATCTACTGCCAACACCCTCTAATTAGAGGATCAGGTATGACATGGTTGTAAGTATAGCTTTAGGTAAGTTATATGCAAAATAAGAACAACTGGTGATTTGTTGAACAATTGTTTATTGCAT
>OZ024740.1:275027993-275030493 GCA_964016885.1 Eledone cirrhosa | reverse complement strand
AGAGAAAAAATAATAATGATTGCGGATGAATATTCAAAGTGTCAAAAACAAATGTTATTGTTTTACGAGAAGATAGAATGAGGGTAATGAGTAAACGAGTATTATAGAGTGTATAATGCCCTTTAAAGTAAGGTAGATGGGTATATTTTAAAGAGGTGTATGTATATGTGCCTTTGAGAAAAGATTCTAAATTGATAAAGAATTGAATATTAACTGTATACTTTGTGAAAAGTTCTATGGAATTTATGCAGGCAGATAGAAAACAAATCTGAGCGTCTATTTATTATGGATTCTAGGTTAGAGATAATGGTAAATTTTTCATTTAGGCAGAGATTACAGATTTTAGATAGAGAGCTGTTCAAGTATGAGGATGCAGAAGAAATCTTTTTCCAAAAGATGTTATATTTAATGTTTTTGTCTTTTAAGGACCATATGAGTTCTGAGAGAGAAGTGTTAGTTCTTTTAAGTTTGTATTTGAAAGATGAATGATGATTATAGAGACGAGCTTTAAAAGAGGTGGAAGTGGAGCCAAAATAGGTGAAGGAATTGGTGCTAGTTATAATTTTACATTCATAAATTAAGTTTTTATCGAGGCAATGGTTGTTGAGAGGACATTTATTTTTAATGCGGCAGTTGCAATTAGAGAGATTATTAATGAGTGATCTAGTGTTATCTATAGAAGGAATTGGATTGGAGAAGTTGTTTGCGATAGGAATAATAGGAATAATAGTTTCTTGATTTAGAGTTGGATTATGAACATTTAGCGAAGTTGTGTTTGACGTTGCATTTGGGTTTACAGAAGTTAGCCTAGGGTTTACAATGACGTCAGGAGTACTATTACTGTTATTATGAAATTCAATATTGGAAGGAAGAGATTTAGTATTTAATATTTTGTTGTTGTGTTTAGAGATGATGTTGGAAATATTGGAGGATGTAGAATACGAAAATTTGATGGTGTGTTTGTTAAATATTTTACTATAGATATGTGAGGGAGGGAAGCATTTATTTAAGGCACTAAAAAATAATTTAGGAATATTGTTATTAATAGAGATGGAGAAAGGAGCATTATACCAGATTATGTTTTTGTATCTAGGTTTTTTATTAAAATTATTGGAATGGTTATGATTAAATATTCTACTGTAAGTTTTCCTAGAATTTGTTTCTTTATTATATTTGATTTTATCTGGATAGCCGGCTTTAGAAAGTGCGTTATTATAGTAATTGGCGTTAGCATCAAAGATGTTTTTATTAGAAGATATGTTAGATATTCTATTTCCAATATTATTAACTATAGCATTCTTGATATTGGTAGGATGGTTAGATTTAAAGTTAACATAATTAAGATTCTCATTGTTTTTATGGTAAGGGTAATATAGGCCAGTGTCAAGATTAAGAGATACATCCAAGAAATTAGCTAGTTTGATACTATTATCAAATTCAATTTTTAGGTTATGTTGGTTAAAGAGATTACGTATATTGTTCTTAATAATATTAAGTTTAACTATATTGCAATTTAGGATAGTAAAGAGTCCATCGTCACGATAAATTCCACCGCGAAGTTGAGGAATTTTCCGACTCAAAGAGTTCAAAATGAAGATACCAATTAAATCAGTCAATTGGGATGAATCGGATGCTCCCATTGTGATGTCGAAGTTGTTAGAGGTATCGGCTCTGGTCCAATATTCGTTGTTGAACTCTAGGATGGTTTTACGTGCGGTGAGGATGATGTGAAGTTCATCTGTGGTAAAAAAGACAGAACCATTCCTCCCAAGAACTCCGAGGATAAATCTCAAGGATCACAAAAACAATTTTCGCACTGAACTACCTGTTAGATTAATCGCCCCCTCTAAATCTGATCTGGGGGTTGTTAGTAAAGCCATCTTGGATAGGATTATCCCACAGGTTAGTTCTAATTGCTCTTCTTTAAACCTAAATTTATGGTTTGGTACTTCTGAAGTGATTGGCTGGTTCAACAAATTGGATAATAAAAACAAACTAAAATTTATTCAATTCGATATTGCCAGCTACTATTCCTCCATTTCGGCTTCACTTCTCAATAATGCTCTATCTTTCGCACTTAAATATTCTGACATCACCACAGATGAACTTCACATCATCCTCACCGCACGTAAAACCATCCTAGAGTTCAACAACGAATATTGGACCAGAGCCGATACCTCTAACAACTTCGACATCACAATGGGAGCATCCGATTCATCCCAATTGACTGATTTAATTGGTATCTTCATTTTGAACTCTTTGAGTCGGAAAATTCCTCAACTTCGCGGTGGAATTTATCGCGACGATGGACTCTTTACTATCCTAAATTGCAATATAGTTAAACTTAATATTATTAAGAACAATATACGTAATCTCTTTAACCAACATAACCTAAAAATTGAATTTGATAATAGTATCAAACTAGCTAATTTCTTGGATGTATCTCTTAATCTTGACACTGGCCTATATTACCCTTACCATAAAAACAATGAGAATCTTA
>OZ024740.1:275020493-275022993 GCA_964016885.1 Eledone cirrhosa | reverse complement strand
AAATAAAATGACATAATATAATATATAATTACTTATAATTACAAGGTTAGTAGACAGACATATGTGGATGTGTAAGTAAGTGCCAGACAGTGAATAGTAAATAGTAAATATAATGCCCAGTAGTATTTCAAATAAAATATAGAATATAAAATATTGAATAAAATAAATAAATATAATCAACCGGAAATTACAAAACAAAAACAAACATATACATTTAGGTCTCACATGCGGTTAAGTAGTTAAGTAAAAACTAAGGAAAACAATCCCTGTAAATGACTTGAAAACCCTATTTGATAAATTAATATTAAAAATATTTAAACTATCCAATAAGGTAGTATAATATTAGCTATAGTTTAAGTCATTCAAGTTTATAAACTTTAATGTTTCGTTACAAATGTTTACAAAAAGGATTGCAATTTTTTACTATCATATACATAACGATATCTAAAAAACTGACTTAAGTAGAATTAAGGTAGGCTAATGGGGACAGAATTGAAGAAATATATGGAGGGTGCAAAGGGGCATAAAATATAGTCGATATACTATAATAAATAATAGAACGGAGTGTAAAAGTGGGGAGGGGTTAAATATAATCATAGTCAATTTGGAGGGGTTGACAATAAGTTTATGTGCGCATGGGGGGGAGGGGGGTATCCAAAGATGAATCTGAATAAAAATAAAAATAAAATTAAAAATAAAAATAAAAATAAAAATAAAAATAAAAATAAAAATAAAAATAAAAATAAAAATAAAAATAAAAATGAAAATAATAATAAAATAAAGTAAATAGCGTAAAGTATGTAATCTTATATATATTCACAAGGTGTAATAGTGAAAATTTAATGCGTAAGAAGACAGATATGGTACAGTAGCCAAATGATTATGAGAGCTAGAATAAAGAGTCATCAAAAACCAATGATAATAATGATGATAATAATAATGTTGGCAAACAAAAGAACCTAAACTAAAAAATAAGTAATGGAATATATCTGCTAATGGGTACAATTTGTACTACTAGAACGTTTGGGTTTATAATAAAAGTAAGAATTAGAAATAGCGTGGGGGCAAGAAGAGAATATCTCAGACTTTCTATTAAGTAAGGATACGCTAGAGAAAATTATAGAGTGTGTCTCAAGGATACAGAGATTACAAAACTTAGTATGTGTAGAAAGGTGGTTAGAGCGTACTACTAAACGCCAGTTAAGGCTATATGGTATATAAGCTCCCTTAAGATCCCAGATATAATGTGCTAAAGAAGTAGAATTCTTAAACTTAACATGTTTGAAGTTAGAGATATGAGAGTTAAACCTAGTCTTAAAAGTGTTTGATGTAGATCCTATATAAGTTCTATTAGAGGAATTAGTTATAACTTCGCAAGCGTAGACAATGTTCTTAGAAAGGCAGTTACCGTTTAAAGGGCAGTTAGCACTCACTCTACAATTGCACTTCCGGGTGTTATTGGTTGGCTCGAGTGGTGATGTATTACACGTAGGATTGCTATTAGATAAGGACTGTTCTGGTGGTAAAGCATTGTCAGATCTGTTCAGACTAGTAGTATGTAGAGAGGAGAATCCATCCCTAATTTTCCTATTATTAGTGCTAGCTAAATGAGAACTAATATTAGGGGGGGGGGGGGGTAGAGAATGAGAGTTTAATAACATTTTTATTAAAAATACTATGGTATTTGTGAGAAGGGGGGAAATTTTTCTCTAAGATAGTGAAGAAAGACCTAGGGATATTAGTTGATACATCCTGATTATATGGCGGGTTAAAATAAGTATTTAATCGCCTTCTATTTTTATTCTTACCGACCATACCTTTATCAAATGTCCCACCATCGAGACTAGGGTTACTACAAGGATTAGTTAAAGCCACATTCATAGAATCAGCCATAATTTCGTTATGTCTATTATAGTTTCTACCTCCAGTAGATCTGCTGCTGTCCGGAATCCCTTCAAAAGGATTAGGGCCAATGATAGGATCAGTAGGAGCAACATTATTAGAATAAGATCCAGCAAAACCATCACCAATGTGTGAGCGCACAGGGGGTTCAACTTGTTTCCTAGAGGTATTATATTTGCTATTACGAGTCCGGTGGGTTAACTTATGGATGGGTTCGGATACACCTATATAAATGTTACGGTTACTATATTTGCTACTCCCATTCATGGCCATGTTATGTGATATTATGTTATTATTGTTAAAAGTAAGCGGAGACTTTCTAAGGTTACTATTATTATAATGTATTTTACTAGAGTAACCTGAATTTGCTAGGGCATTATTGTAGTACTCCGCATGTTCATTAAATGTTCCTATGTCCTTAGAGAGTGTGGAAATCCTATTAGATACACCCTTAATTATAGAGCTTATCATAGACTTAGGGTGGTTAGAATTGGGGCTAATATAAGAAAGAATTTCATTAGGCTTATGGAAGGGTTTAAAACTATTAGTGACCAAGTCCAAAGTCACATCTAAAAAGTTAACCGCTCTATCATTTCTA
>OZ024740.1:275007606-275010293 GCA_964016885.1 Eledone cirrhosa | reverse complement strand
ACACATAAAAAGATAAAACACACACACACACACACACACACACACATACACAGAGACACACACACACTTACACACAAACATATATATAAATGCATATTTATATTATATATATGTATTTGTATATATATATATATATACATTATATATTTATTAAAATAACAGATTAAAGTTTAAGCAAAGAATCGATGCTAAAGCAGCGATTCTTTGATTAAACTTTAATCTGTTATTTTAATAAATATTTGCTCTACGGTTCTTATATATTTGATATATATTTATCCTTATCGAGCCCTTTTGGATTTTGGCCTTCAAATATATTTTATTACTATACATTATATATATATATATATATATATATATATATATATATATATTATGTATTATATATTATACTAGCCGAATTACCCGCGCACTGCTGCATTTCACACATTTTTTTTTTGTAAGAAATTGATGATTGATTTTAAATCAGTGATATAATTAATGAGGAAAAAATAAAGGGAAAATGTTAAAAAAGTAGAGGCATTAACATATTTTTTGTTGTCATAATTCTAGTGATGTTTTGCCATAGATAAAATGTTTAAATTAGCTAAATTTTACTATAAAAGAGAGGTGCTTTTTTTGTTGATTTACTTTAATTAATAGAAAACCCCCGTGATAATAGAGATTTCGATACTCAAGTTATGGGCTTCCAAAATTTTCGCTATAGGGGGTTTAATCCCCATTAGGGTGTCTTAATATTATTGAAATTTGCTGAAATTTTGTGAATAGGCATCTTGTCATTTACCTATGGTTTAAATTTCATATAAATCGAAGGGAAACATTTTCAGCGGGGGTTTGTGTCCCCGGGGAAACCCTTTGATTAAAATGAAATATACTTATCCAAGTACCCTGGGCAATATAGTTTCAGAATATACATGGTTATGGGGGCCTATCTCCAAAACTATAGGAAGAGTTCGTGAACAAACAAACAACAGACAGGAACTACAACTTTATATATATAGATGTATGTATATATTTGTATATATATATATATATATATATATATATATATATATATATATATATATATATATATATACATATATATATACATGCAAACACATACACACACACACACATATATATAAATATATATATACATACAAACACACACACACACACATCCACACACAGGCATGCACATATATTTCTACATATATATATATATATATATATGTTTCGGCGTATGTATACATGTATGTATTCATGTGTACATACAGACAGGGATTTGTGTGAATGCTTAGTTCAAATCCCGCCGAGTTTAACTTTGCTTTCTCCCTACGGGGTCGATAATATAAAGTACCAGTAATGTACTAGGATAATTGCTGGCCTTGTGCTAAAAGTAGAAACAATTATATTTTCAACTTGCATGAAGAAATATGCATCTGATCATTCATAAACTCACAAGGTCACAACATATGCACAAAATTAATGCATATAAATTAAACCTCTTATGAAATGCAAATGTTTATGTATATGCAACGTTGTATGTATGTTATCTCTTTCTCTTAATTTCGAGTATATTTTTTTGACCGGCCACCTTCCTATGTATGTACGTGTGTATGTATGTACGTACGTATGTATGTATGTGTATGTATGCATGCATATATGTATGTTTGTATGTATACACATACACACACACACACACATGTGTGTGTGAGTGTGTGTGTGTGTAAGGATGTATCTTTGTATGTATATATGTATTTGTGAATGCATATATGTCTCTGTGCAGCAACCTTTCTGTCTGTCTATCTATCTATCTATCTATCTGATTCTTTTTTTCAAATACCACTTTGAAAGAAGAATCAGGATGGAGAGAGAGGTGCTGTACCCCAGCAAGTTTTATGAAAGGTGGGTGAAAGTGGCGAGAATGGCCCGAGTGAATGGGCCTTCTCTCTATATCAGCCTGTAGATTGAGGAAAAGGAGGAGGAGAGGAAAGGAGTACAAGCTCTTCGTACTCCTGGAGATGAGGGTTGCACATTTTTTTCGGGGGTATGTGTTACCCATATAAACTGTCTCCCTCTATTGGGGAAAATCGACTAACTTTTAAATTCCATCTGTGATAACATTTTACACGTTTTTATTGTATGTAAACTTCCCCCTTTGTATTTGTCCCCTTCTTTTGTGCCCCTGTGGCTAATAAAGAAATATATCTATCTATCTGATTCTTTTTTTCAAATACCACTTTGAAAGAAGAATCAGGATGGAGAGAGAGGTGCTGTACCCCAGCAAGTTTTATGAAAGGTGGGTGAAAGTGGCGAGAATGGCCCGAGTGAATGGGCCTTCTCTCTATATCAGCCTGTAGGTTGAGGAAAAGGAGGAGGAGAGGAAAGGAGTACAAGCTCTTCGTACTCCTGGAGATGAGGGTTGCACATTTTTTTTTCGGGGGTATGTGTTACCCATATAAACTGTCTCCCTCTATTGGGGAAAATCGACTAACTTTTAAATTCCATCTGTGATAACATTTTACACGTTTTTATTGTATGTAAACTTCCCCCTTTGTATTTGTCCCCTTCTTTTATGCCCCTGTGGCTAATAAAGAAATATATCTATCTATCTATCTATTTATCAATCTATCCATCCATCTATCTATCAATCTAGCTATCTATCTATCAATCTATCGATGTATTGATCTATCTATCAAATAATT
>OZ024740.1:274977606-274997606 GCA_964016885.1 Eledone cirrhosa | reverse complement strand
GTCAATCAATTTCTAGTTGATATAAAATGCTCGGATCTATTCATTGGAATCTTTGAGCATATTCTACAGTGGATATGGTGCATGTCTCTCAGACATGACACCCTTAATTTAATTTTGGATATATTTATATATATATATATATATATATATATATATATATATATATATATATATATATATATATATATATATATTGAGTATATGTTGGTTGTATACTAACACCTCAGTATGCAGGCTGGAGCACTCGACGCGAAGTGCGCAGGTTGGTTTGGTTACTCCGGAGTAATGTAATGATTCCAGTTCCTCAGTGAAATAACAACCCAACCAGGAACTGGGCAAATCAGAGTATTGACAAAATTATACACCTCAACAACATATGTACTTGTCTATAACACACTAATTCGGACTGCCTGAAGAGGTCACAGCCAAAGATGACTGTCACCGAAATATATATATAGCAGTAATAAACGAAGCTAAATTTTAAACATTTGACTTATTTATTTTACTTTATTTTATATATATATATATATATATATATATAACGAAGGAAATGAGGTAAGGAACCAGGTGGACCATAACGCACCAAAGTACTCAATACTTAGGGTAGTAGAGTGGGTAATAGGAACGAGTAGGACCCCGACGGCTGAGCTCAAGCCGTTTCGACGGCTAATTCTGGACGCATTAGCCGTCCAGAATTAGCCGTCGAAACGGCTTGAGCTCAGCCGTCGGGGTCCTACTCGTTCCTATATATATATATATATATATATATATATATATATATATATATATATATATAAGTATGTATACGTACATACATATATGTAGACAGACGTACAGTAGTATGTATATATATATATATACATACATGCACACATATATATATATGTACGTATGGATTCACCAAACATTTATTATAGAATTATTTAAGTAACAGCCGTACTAAGAGTGGGAAATGAAATTTCGTTTCATTTTTTCCGTTTATATATATATATATATATATATATATATATATATATATATATATATATACTTAGGGTAAATATTGATGTAATTCAAATCAAGCACTCAACCTACTTATTCCACATAGGAGTGACGGAGTAAATATAGAATAAGGAAAAGCGAAGTAGTTTCAGATGTTCAAGTCCTTTAATAATAATTGTTTCTACTTTTGGCACAAGGCCAGCAATTACCCAGTACATTACTGGTACTTTATTTTATCGACCCCGTAAGGATGAAAGGCAAAGTTAACCTCGGCGGGATTTGAACACAGACCGTAAAGGGACGTAACTATGCTGGAAAGCATGGCGTCCGACTCTCTACTGATACTGCCAATCCATCCTTTAATAATAATGCTGTGATATATATTTCAATGGCGAACGTGGCCACACGCTTGTTACATAATAAGGTTATGTTTCCGAGGCAATCCAAATTGAATCGACATGGGAACGGACGAAGTATGTGCTTTTGGGTTCTTCATCCGTTCCCCTGTGAGTACCAATTCACCCCCACTGGTCTGCGCAGGCGCAGGTCCAGGGGGAAGTTGACCATAGCTACCGCAGATTTAAACGAAATTCGCTTAGTCAGTTCACCCTCTCTCAGCCAGACAATGACCCATTCAAGCCTGCACCATAGTTTACTGCTTCCCATCACATCTGTGGCAGTCAGCCGAAAGCCAGTGGGGATGGGAGAGTGTTAGTATTTACAGGTCTCTTTACTACCTCTCACTAATCATGGACAGTATAATTGACCAGCAACCCCTAAGAGGATATATTTAATTCTATGTATCATAGTTTCATATTGGAAGTTATAAGTGAAATTAGAACTAAAAATTACGATTTAAAATCGAAAATCCTAAATCAAGTATCAGAAATTATAAATTAAAAAATTAACAATTAGAAATTAAACAATTAAAGGTTTTTCAAGTGAGAATCCTGATTGAGGTGAGTAAAAAAATTATAGATTGAAGTGAGTGAATAATATGCAGAGAGATGTTTAAGTAAGAAGTTCTGAAAGGGGTCCTAATGTTACAGTTACACTATCTACATACTGAGGGTAAATTACAGTATTACGGGTAGTAGTCAATCGGGTACATAGTCGTAATTTCCATCACATGGAACAAAACCAACAAAAACATATATAAAGTACACAAAAGAAAAGAACCAATGAATGAATAAATGAATGAATGATTGAGTGAATGAATGAATGAATGAATGAATGCAAAAACACAGAGTACATATATGCAAAATGATCCATATTATTGTCAATTTGTCCATGTATAGATTGAATTGAGGGGGCTTCTGTTAAAATGCGATTTGGTGCAGAAAAATAGGGGTTTATCTTTGTTTCCTCGTATTTATCCTGCCGAAAGTTATTATTATGTCCGTCCAGTGTCAGGGGTTTCCATCCCATAGTAGAGGGAATTTCCAGGGGTAGCTCATGGTTGGTTCCTCTCTTCTCCACCATATCGGTTACATCATAGAGCGCTCAACTAATTGGAGGTAGATTCTTAGGGTAAATATTGATGTAGTTGAAATCAAGCACTCAACGTACTTATTCCACATAGGAGTGACGGAGTAAATATCGAATAATTTGGATTGCCTCGGAAACATAACCTTATTATGTAACAAGCTGTCTGACGATGTCGCGACACTGGCCCACAGAACAGTGTGGCCACTTTCGCCATTGAAATATATATCACAGCATTATTATTAAAGGACTTGAACATCTGAAACTACTTCGCTTTTCCTTATTCTCTCTCTCTCTCTCTCTCTCTCTCTCTCTCTCTCTCTCTCTCTCTCTATATATATATATATATATATATATATATATATATATATATATATGTATATATATATATGTATATATATATATTAGTAGAACACTGGTGGATTATATCCATAGCAGTACAGCACTCAGTCCATGGGACGAGTTTGGTAGAAGTAGTTCCACAATTTCAAATAAAAGAAGAGAACTAAATAATTTTTCTATATAGATAATAAACACAACCACAACGTAGGAGAGCCGAACTCCCACCCTCCCCATCTCTCCGCATGGTGAGCAAATGGGGTCCCACGTGCTAACCTCCCCACACTCCCGGTGGACAGAATGGAGAAGATGTTTCCCCGAAGGATGGTAAGGGAGAAACGCTGGAAGAGCCATTCCTTATCGCGAGGCTCACACCTGCGGCTGACCGGCTTAACGCCTATGGTGGTGAGTAGGGAGGTAGCCCTAGTGCCAAGGACATCAGAATAGGGGTTAGCCCGCAAACCTGTCGGAGAGCGACCGGTGCAGCAGAACCTGCGTTAGTGGCAGGCTGCACCAGGTGCCAGGGGTGGTAAGTATACGAGTATGACACCCGGTTTAACCTGACCACATTGTCCTTGGATACTATTAGTTGAGTACATTGTTTTCTTTGCAAGCATTCGGTCCGGATCTCCGATGTGAGGATAAATTACTCCCTGCTTCCCTTCAGTCACAGAAGCCATGAATCTGGTCATGATACTGATCTTTCTTTTTGACTAAGCCATTAACCTTCTTTCCTACCAAATAAAATAAATGATGGCGAAAAGTTTAATCATACATTTCCATCTTCCAAAGAGTGTAATTCGACATTCTCCTTTAGTCTGCTATATCCCATATCTAACAGTATTCTAGCCGTCTATTTTTTCTTTGTCATAAATCTCATCATTGATGAGTTCACACAAGCACTTAATAAATAGACAGATTCGAAATCTGATCCATTGAGATGCTTTATTCCAAGAATGTCATTAGTTTTTAAGCCGTTTTGGTTTTCGTTGTACTTTGTTGCAACTATATGCTCTTCCTATTTTTGACTACTGTGATAAAGTGGTTGTGTATGTTTAGCAAATCACTAAAGAAGTTTATAATGTTTTTATTTTTCAATTTGCACAATAAAAATCAGTAAATGCAAGCCTGTGTATATGTGTCTGTGCTTTTCACCAAGACTTTAACCCTATAAAACCTGGGCTTTTTATGGGCCTTTTAAAGCCCCCACCCCTGTTTTATTCTTGAATCCTTAACGCAATGACAATGAAACTTGGTACCAGTATAAACTATTGATAGGCAAACATTTTGCCATTACAAAAAATATTGGTGACGTCATCATTTTTCTGCTGACGTCATCCCTTGTACTTAGATGTGTTAAGATTTAGTACTTTTACAGTGTTCAAAATTTTTCCAGAACCACTAAGGCTATGGCCATGAAACTTTACAGGGATATAGATACTGAATATAGGTACTGTCATGTATCTTGTCTTTGCTAAATGAATTAAAAAAATTGTTGCCATGGTAATCATGGGATTGCAAAGAATACGACGTAGTTGTCATGCAACTAAAAAAACGTACAATAGATTGGTAATGTTGTTTGGCGATATTGTTTTGGTTACAAAGTCTGTATAATAAAATTTGGTAACAAGAAAAATCGAAGAAATATCATCATTTTATCCCCCCCCCCCCTGTCCGTTTCCATGGCAGGGTAAATTATAGGAAAAGTTCCCAAATTTTAGGGAAACATCTGCTTCCTTTCAAATGTTATAAAAAAACACACGAGGGACGTGTATCTTTATTAATCGGTTTGTATGCAAATAACTTCGTAAAAAGTATCCATCATTTTAGTTATTTACCTTTAGTAAATAAAAACCAATAAATATTTTTCTACATATTCGGTGCCCAGGTAAAATCAAGTACCACTACTCGTAAAAATGAAACATCAAAATCCGATTAGTAACTTAACGAGTGAGCCGCGATATTTCTCACACGGTCAGCTAAAAAGAGCAGCAAAGTCAATTCACATTCCCACCTTCTATAAAAACAATACAACAAAGGGCATACTATATAACCTTAATCTTAGATATTCCCTACAAGATGGTCGAGGGTGGAGCGCTTACGATAATAATTTGGCTGGATTAGAGTTAACATTTACGTTTCTTAACGTTCTCAGTTCAAATCTGACCGAGAATAACTATTCCTTTCAATTTTCTGGATCGATACAAATGAAGATAAGACAAGTCAAGTGAGTGGTGGGGGTCATTTGACTGGATAGTTCTCCCTTTCCCAGAAATAGTCAGAAATCACCATTTCTTGCAGGGCATTTTGTGTCTTTCTCAACAAAACAATGTCATCTGCGAAGTTAATTTTAACTATAATAAAGAAAGGAGTGCGGGACTGCGTCCAGAATATATTTTTTTTACCCCGTTTGTAAAATAAGTTGGATTACTTTGAATAGAAAATGAATGAATATTACATAATGTATGTGCTAAATTTCGTGGCTGTTGATTAAATATATTTTATAGCTTATTTAAAGATTCACTTCTTTAAAATTTTCAAATGTCAACACTTCCGGTTAGCGGCCGTGGTATTATAACCCTTATAAAAATATCGCATATATTTCCGTCGCTAATTTTCTCCTAATACAGTTTATATATAATATCGTCTTTTTAAAAATGTATCATGGATTACGTTACTAGTTACATAAGACAGTGTAACATAGACTTCGTTCAATTTTTGTGTATATTGTCATACACATTGCGTATATATGGATATATATATATGCATCCACACAGGGAGATACACACACACAGAGACTCAAAAAATCACAGACAAAACACACACACACACACATATATATACAGTACATATGCATACACATTTGATATATATGTATACACGCACACACACACACACATATATATATATATATGATAATAACAATGAGTGATGATAAGATAATTACTATTTATTCATGAGTGACAAGTGAATAATAAGACATTTATTATCACTCATTGTCATTGTAATATCCAGTTTTGTATTGGTATAACAAAAAAATGCTCGAAGTATATCCAATGGAGTACACCACGGATAATTGATAATACCCATACATGGGCATTCATTACAACCAAATACATCCTTTGGAATATTGCCCAATACTTTGACTGCCAAAGATTGCTGAGACGTGAACATTAGTTATTTATATAAAATCTTCATTATATCAAACCTTAATTTCCATAACTACATGATATACAAGGGTGGGCTGAAAAGTTCATAGGTTGCCTATGAATATGAAGGAGTGATACAAGAGCTGTGAAATCTTGCATGCATAAATTTCAACTCTTGTTTTTAATAACTGCATTGCTTCTTTCCTGGGACTATGTTGAAAAATAAACTTAATTTGGTCATTCCATGAGGGTATATTGGTCAGCCTATGAACTTTTCAGCCAACTCTCATACACGATGTCTGTCGAAAAAATATCCGACCTTAGACTGGATAAAACTTATGTACTTGTTGGGTTTCAATGGCTAATCCCCTTCAAAGTAGGACCCTTGTACTTCCACATACTTAGCTAACCGATCATTTCACTATACGAAACAGATCTGGAATTCTTCGTTTGGAATGGCTCTCAGGTCCACCGTTTCAGTCCGTATGATGTTCTTTCAGCTTTAAAAACGGGAGTCTTTCAGTAGCCCCTTCATTTTGGCGAACAGCCAGAAGCTAGAAGGCATCATGCCAGGAGGTTAGGGAACCAGGTGAATGAGCGAAATGCTTTTCTTTGACAAGAAATCTTTGATCAGTTGACACGACTGAATCAGGGCGTCAGTTTTGCGAGGCCCACAGATCCGGTCACTTGCACTGAACTGCATCATGAAAACCTGGGAGAAGTTTCTGATAATTCACATTTGTAACTATTTGTCGTTCTGGCGCGTATTTGCACCACACCTCAGCAGTCGAAGAGTACAGTTAGTATCACCTTGATTTTGCTCCACCCCTGACATGCTTTTGTGGCATGGATACTTCCACTGTGCATTGGTTTTCGAGTGAACCCTTACCCGTACACCCATGTCTCTTCTCTAGTTATCATGGTAACCAGAAACTCTAGAACCTTGTTTGTCGTATCGAGAGAAGTAAAAAAAAAAAAAATGCAGCGAGTACGTAGTAGAGTACCTGACACGCCGGCTGCCTGAGGGTAACTGACGCTTTCAACGGGGTCACCAAAAACCGTTAGTTTGGGGATGGGAGTGGTGGGGGTAGGTATATATACTGTACTTGCGTATTATTATTATTTGGATTGATAGTATCGGTAGAGGTCGGACACCATGCTTTGACGCATAGAGTTACGGCCCGTACCATTCTGAGTTCAAATCCCGCAGAGGTTAACTTTGTCTTTCATCCTTACGAGGTCGATGAAATAAAGTACCAGTAATACACCGGGTTAATTGCTGGCCTTGTGCCAAAAGTAGAAACAATTATTAATATTAGTTCACGCATTTTTATCACCAATACGAGACGAAGAAAGAAATTAAAAACATTACCATTTCAATATATTTAGAGTCAATAGAGTCAATAAAAGCACAAGCCTATTGAAACAAATTATTGGAGGGATTTAAGCCCCCTAATCCCCAAAAGCCCTTTAGTGTTGGAAGGGTTGCAAAACGCACGCCAGCAAATGAATATATATGATTCTACCTTTTATATACAAGCGAATGTATGAGTGTGTGTGTGTATATATATATATATATATATATATATATATATATATATATATATATATATATATATATATATATATATATATATATATATATATATATATATATATATATAATAGATAGTGAAAGAATGAAGAGTAACATTGGTTGGCTGTACAACATGGGGCTTTATTTCAGGTATTAACAATTGTTTCATTGATCAGGCGAGTCTAGAGGCCGCTAATAGCTCGAAGTTGCGTCACTCGATCTCCATTACATTATTTACCTCTGACAAAATCCTCAGAATAGGAATGAACAAAGCCGTACGTTAAAACTACCCACGACACAGTACTCACAACCTCTAACTGGATTACCTATAACGATAACTTGTTATCCCATATATATTATATGTGCAACGAAAGAACTTTGATAGACTATATATATGTGTCTGTGTCTATATTGTATCTGTATTTTTGACCGTTGGTCAGTCAATGGCAACATTGAGGACAGAATAAATTAAATTAACTGATATAAAAGACACAGAAGCGAAAACCAACCAAACAGTGAGTGTGTTCTGTTATTAATTCTGGCAATATTATTACACAAATATGACTCTCCCCAAGTATAACAATATATAATATTATATATATATTATATTATATATATCGTCGAAGTTAACTTTGCCTTTCATCCTTATGGGGTCGATAAAATAAAGTACCAGTAACACACTGGCTATTTCTTATTTTCATTTCTCATTCCCATTTATCGTTTTCGGTGCGCCCGGCCGATTAACTCACTCGATATGCAAATTAGGCTGCTCAGCCGTTAATATGCATAAGGAAAGTATATACTTTCAGACGTTCAATCATCTGGCAGGAAGGTATACGGTGCTGACGATAGCTAATAAGCTTGAAACTAGTACATCGTTCCTTTGCCAGTGTTGAACAAAAAGGCAACGATGGTTGATAAACACTGTACGGCTTAATTCGGGATGTTTGTTTAGAAACAAACCGAGCATTATAATAAATGTTCGGTAAATCCATACGTACATATATATATATATATATATGTGCATGTATGTATATATATACATACTACTGTACGTCTGTATACATATATGTATGTACGTATACATTATATATATATATATATATATATATATATATATATATATATATATATATAAATCGAGGAATGATTAACTAGAAATAGGTTTCTGATTATTCTAGATCTTGGAATGAAATCTTTAGAAATGTTAGAGAATCAAACGGAATCATAAACATTATTAATCTCGCCGAGGTTAACTTTGCCTTTCATCCTTACGGGGTCGATAAAATAAAGTACCAGTAATGTACTGGGATAATTGCTGGCCTTGTGCCAAAAGTAGAAACAATTATTATATCTAATAGGGCGATGGATTGCCATTCTGAGTTCAAATCCCACCGAGGTTAACTTTGCCTTTCATCCTTTCGGGGTTGATAAAATAAAGTACCAGTAATGTACTGGGTTTTTGCTGGCGTTGTGCCAAAAGTAGAAACAATTATTATATCTACATTTTTATACAAGATGAAATACGACGGACGGCTAAAGTTTCATTTAATTGTTCGTTGGTTTAAGCTTTAAATGTAGTAGTAGTAGTAGTAGTAGTAGTAGTAGTAGTAGTAGTAGTAGCAGTAGTGGTGGTGGTGGTTCTGGTATCAGTAGTGGTGGTAGTAGTAGTGGGAGGGGGGGGGGCGTAGTTGTTGGTGTGTTTCTGTTTGTTGCTGTGGTATTCACTAAAAGAAAACTTAAATCAATCCTGCCACAGTTGTGAATATATATATATATATATACTAGCAGTTTAGCCCGGCTTTGCTCGGGTTTGTTCATTTGCTATGAAAAGTTACAAACAGGTAAACGTAGCTTGAAAGCGCATAAGCTTATCAACTAAGTGCATAAAGAAGTTGAACCGGTTATTAAAAGTTACGAATCAATTAGCATTTTGGACAATCAATGATGGGTTAATAATCTTCCAATAGCGAATTTAGTAGACCAAAGTTGCAAGATGGTGGCCCTGATGCCGCTGGGTGTCAGATCTGTCCGCTATGGGTGACCCTACCAGTTTTCCAGACGGCATAGCTCCAACACCTCCAACACCTGCACCAACATCTATAGCACCTCTTTGTAGACGATATTGCGTGTCATCCCTTGAGGAGTGTAAGCAAAAAGTCCATTCCTGCTTCCTACGCAGGAACAGGCAACATAAAGTTGGCCATGGGAGAAGCATGGCTCCCCACTAATGGATGCCCGCCACCGACAATGTTTGCCCTTGTGACTTGTTAATGGACATGGCAAAACATGGTCTTACCGGTAATTGGGATCGCCGGAAATCGAACGGGATATCTGACGCCGAGGGGAAAAGGTTCATCCTTGGGATGAAAACATTCTCCCCTCTCCCGCACCTCGTTACAATGGTGGCCTCAATCAAGTGAGGCGTCAGTGACTTGGCGTCATGCGAGTACCGTTGCACTGCTTTGGTGGATGCAAGTTGCTTATTAGCGTAATGGGACAGCCAACCCTAAGCTTAAGATTGTGAGGTGGGAGCCCTGGGGGCTCAAGGGAATTTAATAACTCAAACGGATAATTAACGATATCGTCGGGGTCTGACGTCCGGTCGATAGATTTGAAGATGTGTTCTTTACCGGGAATTTTCTCAATCAGCTGCTCGTTAATAAAAGTAACCATGGTATTTTTCGGAGCAAGGGTGACTCTTTCGCTGAGCCAATCGTGGTTTTTAAAGTTAGATGAGACATTAGGAAAAACTGCTTCCCAAAGGTCAGAAGGGCTGCTCACAATGTTGCACAGGGAGTCGATTGCTATGCCGCCCTTATCATCAGCAGGGACCTTACCCTCACCAAGTGCTAAAATATTCTGAGCAAATGCTGCAGATATGTTGTCACCATGCAAATGAGCACGCATATATGTGCTCACCTGGAGCGACAACATGGACGACTTAAGACAGGCACGCACTTCATCAGCTCTTGTCCCTTTGGGGATGACAGGCAGCGTTTGCCGAAAATCCCCTGATAGCAGAAGGGTTACGCCACCCATAGGACCCGTAGAATCCCTAATGTCTTTCAGGATCCTGTCCAATGCATCAAGGGCACCCTTGTGTGCCATTGTGCATTTATCCCAAACAATGAGGCAACATTTTTTGAGAATCAGAGCTTCGTGTGAACTCTTCCTGATATTGCATGTTGGTGTCTCAGTTTTTACTAAATCCAAGGGGAGTTTAAAGGTTGAATGTGCTGTCCTGCCTCCCGGCAGCATTTTTCCGGTACCCCCAGGAGCATCGAGAAAGTAAATACCACCAGTCTGATTTTGAACCGCGTCAATGATAGTTAAATAGGCCAACCTTTGGTCCGACAGAAGTTTGGGCTCATTTTCCTCTAAGTAATGGGAAAGAAATTCGATGTCATATGCTGTTTCCCGCAACAAATCCAACAAATCCAACGGTTGACGGCAAGCCATACGCCGCCAACTCACTCCCACCCATGTCGAGGAGGGCGTCCTCGATATCAATGAGTGCCCTGTTGTAGATAATGTCGCTGTAACCAAGTTCCACTGAAGTATACTGCAGATGAGCCACGCGCAGGAAGTCCTCAGACATGAAGTCTCTGTACTTGACCCATAAAGATTTGGGATCACCCAAATCACACTTTTGAAGCAAAATAGCAAAGAGTTCCCGTAGACCTTTAGATGATTTCAACAAAGCACCCTCTGCTAAAGTGCAATCCCATTGCGAATCATCTTCCAAAAGACCACGCGTAAAGCAGGCTTCCTGGTACGTATCACATATTTCTCCATCAACAGTTTTGAGGTCCTGAAAACTTTGTGGGCCTACAACTTCATGCAGAAGAAGGCGGAGATGAAAGCACTCATGCTGACTTGGGGGCACAGTGTAAACCCTTCCAAGACAGCTGTCAAATTTTACACCAGGATGTATTTCAGCAGCCTGACCTGACTTTCTTCGCACCCAAGTGTTTTTCGACCATATAAAGTAGGATGGAACCTGGGAGTACACAATTGTTTGCGCAAATGTATCAAACTGGCAAAGTTTGAATAAACCCGTCAGAGTGGTCTCTTTCGGATCGGTGGCCAACTTGACGGCGGTTTGGTCCGTAAAGTAAACCCTTTGCCCATTTTCCAAATGTACCGCAAGCTGTACGATGGTGGGTGACGTTGGTGTAGGGGTAAACCAAATAGGCGCCAAAAAGCTTCATTGCTACTGATGTACCGCCCCGCCAGGTATTCTGTGACCTCGTCCCTGCTATTTTCAGCTTGAAATGCGAACATTGCGGCATCCGAGCCCTTATTTACATATTTGGATATGTATTTTATCGACTTGACAGAGTTGAAAAACTCAACGTTGATGTGGGCGTTGAACATCTTCAAGAGAAGCGGGCAGTAAGGCACCACCCATCTATTGTCGACTTGACCTTCCCTTACTGTTGTGGTGAAGCCACCAATCTCGGGCCGTCACCGCCTGTACAGGGGGTACCCGTCGCCACCAGTCTGAGTCTGGTCAACAAATTTTTGAGGGTATCCCTTACTGCACGACCCCCTTTCAGACACGTGTGATGCTCATTAGGACCCGATGCACACGGACCATGAATCATGTTACCTTTGACGATATCATGTAATTCCTGGTCAGTTGCTGGGTTAGGGATTTCAGCCGAAATGAAGCTGTCTATGGCATTTGAATTGATTGTATCAGCTAACCAAATGAAAATGTTAGCATGTGGCAGCCCTCGTTTTTGCCATTCGACGGTGAACATGTCACATTTTACAGCCCCAAATACCTGACCTTTTTGATTAAAGCCATGAGTTTAGCCAGTTTCAGTCTGAACACTCTGGCAATGAGGTCATGTCTGTTCGAATAATTTTGGCCAGGAAAAGTTCACGGGTTACATTCCGATTCATATGTCTATAACATTAATCTGTTATATGAAGTGTTATTTTGCGGGTTGTTATTTGCAATAAGCCGATTGAAAATGCCCCAGATAAGCCGTATGTCAATACGGAACGCTCCACTGCAGGGTTGTCATATAGCGAGTGAAGAGTGACAGAGAGAGTAAAGCAGTTAAATTATAGATAGGGGGAATATACGGAACGCTCCATTTGATCATATACATTGTTTCTCTCTCTGCAGTGTTGTCATATAGGGAGTGAAGAGCGACAGAGAGAGTAAAGCAGTTAAATTATAGAGAGCGGGAATATACGGAATGCTCCATTTGATCATATACATTGTTTCTCTCTCTGCAGTGTTGTCATATAGGGAGTGAAGAGCGACAGAGAGAGTAAAGCAGTTAAATTATAGAGAAGGGGAATGATCATGATCGATTTTTGCCTTTATTGTTGATTGATTTGAAATTTTTTTGCTTCATGACCTTCTCCTGACCAAAAGCAATAATTGTCCCGACTTTGAATAGAATCCCGTGAAAAAAGTTCTCATTAATTCTTTGTCTCATATTGAGAAAAACAAAAAAAGAAAATTACAAAAAGGACAACAATAAAATTTGTCTTTGTTGAGAATCATGTAAATAAATGCTTAAGCGTCGTTATTGTTACGTTTGTTGTTTTATAAATTCATCTGTTACGTTTGAATATTTGTTATTTGATGTAAAATGTAAGTGTTGTAAAATGTAACGTTGAGAGAGCAGTATGTATTAGTGTTATCCGCTTTTTAAATTTTGATATTTGATGTATGAGTGTCGTTATGACTGTTTGTTGTTGTATAAAATGATGTGTTGCTTAGTTATCAAAGTTTTTTTCGCGTTCCCGAACGAATAGGGGGAATGATCTTTTATATAGAGAGAGAAGAGCGACGGATAGAGTGAAGCTGGTGCTAAACCTCGAAGCATGAAGAGAGTAAAGCAGTTAAATTATAGTGAGGGGGAATAATCTATTGTAGAGAGAGAGAAGAGCGACGAAGAGAGTAAAGCTATGGTTTTTGTGTTGCTTAGGTTTCAAAGTTTGTGTCGCGTTCCTTCAAAAGAGGTTTTGTCGTTGTTCTAAATTGTAATGGTGATAGAGCAGTAGACGGAGGCAGTAACCTTTTAAAGAGAGTTGCAGAGGAGATTGAGGGGGGGGGGAGTAGAAAGAGTGATGAACCTTTTAAAGAGAGTTGCAGAGGAGATTGAGAGTGGAGTAGAGGGAAGGATGAACCTTTTAAAGAGAGTTGCAACATGTATGTAGTTTTATATATTTTTGATGGTAGTAGTGAGAGGAATGAAGCGTGTAAGAGAGAGGGTTACAGCATGTATTTAGTTTTATCGATTTTATTTCATAGAAGCAGGAAATTTCTGGCAAAAATAACTACGCGTTGACCTGCCCTGGTAAATTTGGGGCACATTGGAAAAATAATCATCAAAATCGGTGGAGAAATGTGGAAATGCATAAAAATCATACACACACACAGACAGACATGCACCGTTTTATATATATATATATATATATTAGAAAGTGAGGTTTATCTCACAAAATGAAAAAGAACCGAGGTGTCCTACACGAGTGAAAGTATAAGGAAAAAAGATGAAATCGAAAATGCAACTGGAGTCTTTTTTATTTAAATATATTTATTTGATTTGGTTCCTTATATATATATATATATATATATATATATGCATACATACATACACACATATGTGTAGAAGATATATATATACACACACACATATATATATATATATATATATGCATACATACATACACACATATATGTAGAAGATATATATATATATATATATATACACACATATATATATATATATATATACATATATACCTATATATATATATTCATATATATATATATACCTATATATATATATATATATATTCATGTATGTATAAAGTGCAAGAATTGCAGGAGCTGGTGCAGTAATGCAACAGCTCCAGTATTTCGTCATCAGAAGAAGTGGGGTAGGCATGCGAGCCAAACTCGCTATCTTCAATTCGCTATTCATGCCAACCCTTACCTATAGTCACGAATCTTGTGTAATGACCGAAGGAATACGATCGCGAATACAAGCGATCAAAATGGGAATCCCCTGAAGTGTCTTTGGAGTAACGTCACTCGATAAAATGCATAGCTTGGAGATAAGAAATTCGCTCCATGTAGAACCGCTACTTTTCCGAATGGAGAGATCACAGCTCCGATACTATGGGCAGGGAGTTAGAATGTCTCAGGTGAGAAACTAACTGGCAAGGGACCGAGAGGTAGACCCTGATCAAAATAATATCCATGAGCATGGCTGGTCTCGCTTCGGGATCTAACCGGATCTGTTGTAGACAGTTACTTTTGACAGGACCCGCTGGAAGGAGTGTTTGAAGACTCTGCCCCCACGAGCCCCTCAGGAATAAGTGGGCGAAGAAGAAGAACATATATATCCTCCAATATTCTCTTCCGTCTACTGCCTTCTTACCTTTTACATCTCACCATTTTGCCACTGCTCAGTTTCCTCTGCCTTTCTAATTTTTAATTCTACTATATTCTGCTGAAGGACTAGCGTCCGAAACGTTAAGACTTTTTTTCCAACTATTTCAAGCGTAAAACTAATAATATAGTTCTGTAACGTTTGCTTTATTTGTTTGCCTTTTGCATACATATATATACAGTATATATATATATATATATATATATATATATATATATATATCCTGTATATATATATATATATATATATAAATGTATATATATGTATCTGTGTATATATATATATATATATATGTGTGTGTGTGTGTGTATATATATATCGATCAGCTATTGATTAGAAAGGAATCGCAACTCTTACTCGTATTCCAGCGATATATTGTATCGGTGTGACGCTCCCCCTCCCCACCAACATTAATATTATTATTGTTGGATTAGTAGCATCGGTAGAGCGGCTGACAACATGCTTTACGGCATAGAGTTACGGCCCTTTACGTTCTGAGTTCAAATCCCGCCAAATAAAGCACCAGTAATGCACTGAGCAACGACTGGCCTTGTGCCAAAAGTAGAAACAATTATTATATAAATAAATAAGCACAGTGAAGATTTTAAAAGATAAAATCAAGCAGAAAAAAGAAGGTACCAAAATAATTAAGAACAGAATTCCCCTTATAGGAAGGAACCCTACCGAGAAGTAATTAAAGAACCCCACAGATCCGAGATCTCTCCGATTACCATGAGTGCCCTATGTAGGCCCATTTATTCGGGCCACTGACGCCATATTTACTCACTTTTAAACAAATTTACTAGATGGTATCGTACTTCATTCTTCACCCTCACCTTCCTTTCCAACTGGAAAATGAAAACGTCGGTGAGGGCTTAGCTGAAAATTAACGTGTCTCTCTCCAGTCCTATTAACCTCGTCAAGCACACAACCACCTGCCTTTCCCCTTTTATAAAATGTTTCTACTTCCGTTCTGATGAATAAGTTTATAATAGAACTTCATAACATTGTTTCGTTATGTTAAAATATCGATTGTCTTCGATATAATTCTTTTGTTCAGTTTGCTTAATGTGTAACACTCAAACACATTTCGTGACAAGCAGAATAACATTACAGGATATTTTTCATTGGCCACAACAGCTCAAGACTTTAAGGACAGTACAAGAATCTGATACATTGATATTGGGAATAGTAGATAAGTGATATATTTGCCACAGAACCCAATAGTATTTATAACAATACAAACTAATATATATTTTCTTTGTGCTGTATCGTTTTGTTGTGTTGCTTTCCGTTTACTTTTCGCATGCTTTTAAACAAACACACACACAGATAAATAAATATATATATATATATATATTTAAATATAACTGTCTATCTTGTCGTTTCTGCTCTCGAATTTTGATATGTATGTGTATATATATATAATGAAAAATTGAACAGGGACAGAACAGAGAGGCAGTACGATAAATGTTTATTAAATTCACGCTCAGGAGAGTGGGGGGTAGGTGGGGGACGACGTTTCGGGCATAAGCCCTTCTTCAGGTGAGAGTTCAAAAGGTGTGTAGGGGAGTGGTGGAGAGACATGTAGCGAATGTGTGTGTGTGTGTGTGTGTGTGTGTGTGTGTGTGTGTGTGTGTGTGTGTGTGTTAAATGTTTCAATGTTATATAAACTTAACCTTGTACAATTAAGAGTGCAGTAGAAGATATGAAAAATAAACACAAGCATACATATTATCTCCATCGCTTTTGTGGCTGCTCTCGTGGCCTAGCGGGCAGAAGCTTGGGACTTAAAATCATATAGTCATGATTTTGATTCCCAGAATGGCGGGCGTGTTGTATTCTTGAAGAAGTCGTTAGTTTCCGTGATCATGTTTAGGACCTTTAATGTTAAAACACCCGACAAACCTTCTATGAAAGTTAAACAATTAATAGGCAAATGGTTGAGTATTTGTGCATTTGTGTGACATCCGAACGAATAACTTCTACCTCCAACTAATACACCCTCAGCCTCGTGGCTCCGGCTGACAGGATAGAGAATACATTGCTCCGGAGAACGACGAGGGAGATGCGCTGGTACAGCCACTCCGACTCGTAGGGATGTGGTCCGGTGGTCAAAAATATAGGAAAGTCAATGAAATACAACCTCGTCGCAGACCAGCGTAATTCGTATAGGTGTGAGCCGTATTTATTTTTCGTATCTCTACTAAGATATTCTCGAATATTTATTGGGTTTTTATTATTTCTTGTTTGTGCAGGCAAATACGCGTTTGAATGTGCATACAAGAAAAAGAAAAAAAAAAAACATTTTAAAAATTAGTGTTGGTGAAATAGCGATATATGTATGAATGTATGTATAGTATATTTTAAAACATTTTGAAGACCATTCGCTATGAGTTTTAAAGTAGTGAGTACGTCACTTACTTGGTTTCGGCAAAAGCAAGTGACGTAGTCACTACTTTAAAACTCATAACGAGTGGTCTTCAAGATGTTTTAAAATAAACATACAGTATATTATCAAATATACTATACATACATTTTAAAAATGTTAAATTTGGCATGCATTTCCCACAAGCTCGGTTGATCTCTCTTGTGGATCTGGCTGAATCATTTGGAGACAGTTGCATCTGATAGGACCTTCTGGAAGGCGTGTCTGAGGACTCTATCGCACCACGACATTGGCAGGAATGAGTGAGTGAAGGGAAAAAAAAAAAAAAAAAAAAAATAATAATAATAATAATAAGAAGAAGAAGAAAAAGAAGAAGAAGAAGCATGAATCTTCTTTACTAAATATCTCGTCATGACCATCTTCACTGAATATTTTTTGCTTTGGAACGTCTCTTGATAGCATGGTGACGACTGAAAAGTGTTTGATCATATATTTGCTCAGTAAAGGCTGACCTGGGGCTCAACATCAACACACATGCACATACACACTATACGACTGCACAAACACATCAACGCGCATGCACATACACACTGTACGACTGCACAAACACATACACTTACACATCAACACACATGCACATACACACTATACGACTGCACAAACACATACACTTACACATCAACGCGCATTCACATACACACTATACGGCTGCACAAACACACACACTCACACATACACATCATCACGCATACACATACATAGCGACACACACACATACACACACCACACCACCGTGCATTCACCTACAATCAACTGCACATGCACATGCATATGCACCATACAACGACCCATTCACACATCCACACCTGACAACTACACAACACATACAAAACAATTGCATATTCATATATATATATATAGGAACCAGTAAGACCCCGACGGCTGAGCTCAGGCCGTTTCGACGGCTAATTCTGTCCTATCTCCATAGAATTAGCTGTCGAAACGGCCTGAGCTCAGCCGTCGGGGTCTTATTGGTTCCTATTACCCACTCTACTACCCTAAGTATTGAGTACTTTGGTGCGTTATGGTCCACCTGGTTCCTTACCACATTTCCTTCGTTATATATATATATATATATATATATATATATATATATATATATATATATATAACTGAGGAAGTGTGGTATGGAACCAGGTGGACCATAACCAATCCTTTTGACAAATACAATCTTCCCATATAAGGAATTACCCATTGAAAAGTTCGGCTATTTAATACCACGCTAAAAATCTATTTTAGTCCAGAAATAGCCGTCGAAACGGCTTGAGCTCTGCCGTCGGGGGTCTTGAACATTTTCCTATATATATATGTCCCCCCCCCACGCACACATATCCCCCACTAACACCACTAACACACTCCTCCTTTTCACCGCCCACCCCCTTGGCCCACCCCACAACTAACAATACTAACACCCACTAACACCCCTTCACCAAACACACACTCATCCAAACACACACACACACACACCAGTACACTACATTCCCTCCACCGTCCCCCACACCTTTTCTCTCCCTCTCCCCACTCCACCCATACCCCTTCACACACACATCCCACTAACACCTCTACTAATACACACCCCATACCCCACATGACCCCCTCCTCACTCCACCTTTCACACCTACCCATCCTCTCGCCTGTCCACCGCACCTCCGCACACACTGACTCACTGACTTTCTCCACCTGCCATTCTCCTCTACTGCTGCTATGCATTCTCCTGCCTTGACCCTCTGACCACTTCCTGTTGCGCGCGGACCCCACATCTCTCCTCTTCCGACTACCACAACCAACGGATTACACACCATCGGCCATTGTTCCCACTATCTACTCCATAACATGGAAAATATCCGGCATCCCTTCACACCCTCTACAGAAGTACCTTACGAACTTACGCACGGACATACATTCACCATTATTTTTCGAACCACGCCACTTACATCCACAAAACGTATAAACACCAACACACACGTGCATATCCTCACATATATACACACTCAGCCTCCGGAATCCTGCTCCCCTCCTCCACCCCTCTGACCCCTCCTCATCCACACGTACACACACACCGACCTATACCCCACCCCACACTCACACCTTTTCCTGAACATGGAACCTCGTTCTTCCCCCAACTCTCACATTCTCATACACACGCACACACATACGTACACCTACACACATACACAAACACCACTTTCAACCCTCCCCGCTGGGACACCCCGCCTCCATCTCCCCACTCCACTCGCCACCACCCATACTCGCCCCACACCCTCGTGATTTTTGAGTGCTCGTGATTTTTGCTCTCTCTCTCTCTCTCTCTCTCTCTCTCTCTCTCTCTATATATATATATATATATATATATATGAAATATGTATAATGAAATAAATATGGTTTTATAAATATAGTTTCCATTTGTTAATATCGTATATATATATATATATATATATATATGTATAACAGACAACAACGCACACATTCACACTCACACTCACATACATATACTCACATTCAGCACAGAGTTGCACATTCACACATATACACGTATCAGGCAACTGCACACACCAATACATACACCTCTACACCATTGTACATAAATATAC
>OZ024740.1:274947606-274972606 GCA_964016885.1 Eledone cirrhosa | reverse complement strand
TGATTAGTGTTGATCGAGTAAGCATATGATTAAAGACGTGGTAACAGTGATCAGTTCTTTAGAAGAAAACTGTCCCAAAATTAATAATTTATTTATGGAATGTATCATGTAAATATAGTTTAATAGAACAGCCCCACCAAATTTCAGATTGAGAAGAAAGAATGGAATATAAAATATAAAAATATAAAGAAAAAAGCGGAAAAGGGGCGGGCATGGCAAAGGCTCTAGTGTCACAGAAGAATGGGGTGGGGAAGGGGGATTGGGCTCTGGGCATAGACCGTAAAAGCATTCCCGCGGACAATGGCCAGCGACACCCGCTGCAACAGCCACCCCACCTCGCGGGGCTCCTTCTACAGACGGGCCGCCGACGTCCGGATCTTGCGGATGAGCTTGACTGTACTGGGTCCAAGTATGTCTGTGGTCTAAACGGTGACCGGTGCGATGAGGAAACTATCCAACATATTCATTTATTGCTGCTCGGCTGGTTAATAACACATGAACATATCAAATTATCCGCAGACAGAAGAGCATGTCTGAATACTTTTTATAAAGTGGGTGAGTTATTTCAACTCCGCAATATATGTTTACAGCTGTGTCAAAAGATGGGATTGGGTGTTTTAATATTTTCTTCCCCACATGCAGAAGGAAAACAGCGGAAAAACGGACACACTTCAGACAACCTCTGTAAGTCACTTCAGTTTCGGTTAATTAATGATGAAACTTATCATTCCCGTGCACTTCGCAACACAACAAAAGAGGTAGAGGAAAAATGAGGACAAGTTATGCCTTTGGGCGAATTACACAGAACACACACACACGCACACATACACACAGACACACGCACGCACACATACACCCCCCCACATATATATATAAATGTGCGTGTGTGTGTGTGGGTAGGGGGGGGGGGCTAGTTTGATGATAGAACAAGTAACCTTTGTGATAGAATATAATTATTCCTATCAAATGTCCGGATTCCCATCAGCCTACATTCACACCTACATAGTTTTAAAGTTAAGCTGAAATGAATTCATTATTGACATAGGATAATTTAGTAATCTATCAAAACCATTCCTTTATTGAAAATCTATTCAACAGAAATTCGAAGTGCGTGTATATATATATATATATATATATATATATATATATATATATATATATATATATATATATATATATATATGTATATATATATATATATATATATATATATATATATATATATATATATATATATATATGTATATATATATATATATATATATATATATATATATATATATATATATATATATATATATATATATATATATATATATATATGTATATATATATATATATATATATATATATATATATATATATATATATATACATATATATATATATATATATGTATATATATATATATATATATATATATATATATATATATATATATATATATATATATATATATATATATATATATACGGTAGAGGGTTGGATTATGCTTTCCAGCATAGTTACGTCCCTTTACGATCTGAGTTCAATTCCCGCCGAGGTTAACTTTGCCTTTCATCCTTACGGGGTCGATAAAATAAAGTACCTGTAATGTACTGGGATAAGTGCTGGCCTTGTGCCAAAAAGTAGAAACAATTATTATAACTGATATAAAGCACTCGACAAATATTTGGAGTAGATATACAATATTAATAAATCCGGATGGCTTCCAAAAACAACGGTCACCTTTTTGAAAGGGTACGTCAATATCTATTTGTAAAACTGTTATATATTGTATTTTGTCTGATGAAGGCATACCATGATTTAACTTGGTATCCTTTAAATATATATAATGAAATAAATATGGTTTTATAAATATAGTTTCCATTTATTAATATTGTATATATATATATATATGTGTGTGTAAAATGTAAACATAAGTAACAACACAATCGGTACAGTATATGGAAGGAATATATTAAGTTAACGCTTGAAAGAGCAGGGAGAGAGTTTTAACGTTTCCGACGCTAGTCCTTCATCAGAAGAAAGGATGAGAAATTAGAAAGATTGAAGGGACGGGGAGGGTGGAATTGGAAAAAAGTTGTTTTTAGAGAAAAATAACAGGTCTATTCATGTTGCCATCTCTTGGAAAATTGTTGATGTTGGCATATATATATATATATATATATATATAACGAAGGAAATGTGGTAAGGAACCAGGTGGACATTAACGCACCAAAGTGCTCAATACTTAGGGTAGTAGAGTGGGTAATAGGAACGAGTAGGACCCCGACGGCTGAGCTCAAGCCGTTTCGACGGCTAATTCTGGACTGAATTAGCCGTCGAAACAGCTTGAGCTCAGCCGTCGGGGTCCTACTCGTTCCTATATATATATATATAGATATATATATATGTATATATATGAAATACTGTTGGCTTCTTGCTCACAATAATTTCTATACCTTTCATTTAACTATATATATTGAGCACTCTTATTCCATATGTGTATTTCCACATTTTCCCGAATATTTTTCGCGGATATAGAGGTTATCTCCCTTGCTGAATTCCATGTGCGTATTTAACCTGGGTTATGCCTTTTCATTCGTTTGGACAAAAGCTCGTTGAGGAAGTAAATTCCCGTCCGCGGGCTCTAGAAGTCTTATATATTTTTATGTGAGCTGATAGAGGACAGTTTAAGGATTTACAGAAACCCAAGAAGCTAGATTTACCATCTTTCTAGCGGGTCCGGGTATGCTTTTTACATTCATTTGATTTATTGATTTATTGATTTTTTATCTGAGTGTCCCGAATCTTCCAGATCGCAATTTTTCGGTCGTATGGTTGATTATAGACTTGTTCTATGTGTGACGGTATTTTAACGATAATTATAGCTCTGATTTATCTAAATTATTGAGCCCTCTGCCGCTCATATCGAATTTTGTTTATCGTGAACTCGTGCGCCGATTTTTCGATACTCGATTATTCTACTATATATATATATATATAGTTAAATCTTAGACAGGAACAAAAACAGAGAGGCAGTACAAATATGAGTTTATTAGGTTCACGCTTTTGAGAGTGGGGGATGGGGAACGACGTTTCGGGCATAAGCCCTTCATCAGGAGAAAAGTGGGTAGGAAGAGAGTTCCGAGGGTGTGTGGGGGAGTGGTGGAAAGACATTTAGAAAAAGAAGGGTGGGAGGGTGAGAGAAAAGGGAGGAAAAACAATTTTAGAAGTACAAATGAAAATAAAAAATAAACATAAAAATAAACAAGTGGTGGCAGGGTGTGAGGCGTGTAGGGGTGGTGGCGGGTGGAGTTGGGAGTGGGAGGCGGGGGGTCCGAGCGGGGAGGGCTGAAGGTGGTGTTTTTGTATGTGTGTAGGTGTACGTGTGTGTGTGTGTGCATGTATATGTGAATGTGAGAGTTAGGGAAAGAACGAGGTTCCATGTTCAGGAAAAGGGTGTGTGCGTGGGGTGGGCTGTAAGTCGGTGTGTGCGTGCATGTGGATGGAGAGGGGTCAGAGGGGTGGGGGAGGGGGAGGGGACATGTGGATTCCGGAAGCTGAGTGTGTATATGTGTGGATACGCACGTGTGTGTTTGTGTTTATACGTGGTGTGGATGTAGGTGGCGTGGTTCGAAAAAATATGTGAGTGTTTGTTCGTGGGTAAGTTCCTAAAGTAGTTCCGTGGAGTGTGCGATAAGATGTTGGATATTTCTCATGTTATAGAGTGGGTGGCTGGAACGATGACCGGTGGTGTGAAATCCATTTGTGGTGGTGGTCGGAAGTGGAGAGATGTGGGGTGCGCGCGCAACAGGAAGTGGTCAGAGGGTCAAGGCAGGGTGAAGAGATAGCAGTAGAGGAGGATGACAGGTTAAGAAATGGTCTGTGTGTGGTGTGGACTGTGTGTCTGTGTGTGTGTGCGCAGGTGCGGTGGAGAGGGGAGAGGATGGGTAGGTGTGAAAGGTGGAGGGGGAAGGTGGTGATGTAGGGGAATGGGGTGTATATTAGTGGAGGTATTAGTGGGATGTGTGTGTGTGAAGGGGTGTAGGTGGGGCGGGGAGAGGGAGAGGGAGAGGGAGAGAAAAGGTGTTGGGGACGGAGGAGGGAGTATAGTGTGCTGGTGTGTGTGTGCGTGTTTGGATGAGTGTGTGTGTGGTAGAAGGGGTGTTAGTATTACTGGTGGTGGGGAAAGGGTTGAATAGGGGTGTGTGTAAGTGGGGGTTAGTGGTGGTTAGGTGTGTGGAGTGGGTGGTGTACGTAGGTGTGGGTGTGTGTGTGGTGTCTGTTCGTGTGCGTGGGGTCGGGGGATGTTAGTGATATTAGTTGTGGGGTGGTCGGAGTGGATGTGTGGGTGAGGGCTAGTGGTGGTAGTAGGGTGTGTGGATAGTGTGAGTGCGTGTATATATGTACAGGTGGGTGTGTGCGTGTGGAGATGTGTGGGTGCACGGGTGTTTGGGGTGGGTGGGTGTTAGTATTGTTAGTTGGGGAAGGGCCGGGGGTGGGGTGGGGGTGTAAGTATTATTAGTTGTGAGGTGGGCCAAGGGGGTGGGGCAGTGAAATATATATATATATACAGAGAGAGAGAGAGAGAGAGAGATAGAGAGAGAGAGAGAGAGAGAGAAAGAGGGAGATAGAGAGAGAGATAGAGATAGATAGAGAGAGAGAGAGTGTGTGTGTCTGTGGTGCTGAGGCTGGGGACACTTCAGACCATGGGAGTACTTAATGTATGGGAAGATGCAGAGTGGTTATAAAGAAATGTAACCCGACCACGACACGAAGCGGTTTCGGCTTGTGTTCAGTAAGCTTTTCAAAGCTGTATATTTATATATATATACTGCATATATATATTATATATATATATATATAAGAATGAAATTAGACCGAGAAACGGGACTGTCCATCATCAGTAGTCTGCTGATTATCATTGGTATTTCTTCGCATTAAAGACTAGATACCTAAAATCAGTGCGAGCGATAACTAAACTAAGTTATCGGGACAGAGCGAATGGGAAGGGTAAAGTAAGCAAACAACATGGTAGTAATGCAACGTAAAGCGAGGAAAAGAGAGACAAGTCAATGAATCTTGTGGACTTAAGTCCTAACAAATCAATCGACGAGAAGAAACAGACATGCCGGAGCCACGCGAAAAGTGAGAGAGAAAAGGATTTCACACAGGTCAGACGGGAGGAAGTGAGAGAGGGGGATTAGCAGAGAGTGAGTGAGTGAAAGTGTGAGGAAGAGGCCAGCCGAGAGTGTGTGACCAGCTCCGACTTAAATCCACAAAATTCATTGACTTGTCTCTCTTTTCCTCTCTTTACGTTGCATTACTACCCCTTGTTTGTTTACTTTCCCCTTCCAATTAGTTCTGTCCCGATAACTTAATTTAATTATCGCTCGCACTGATTTTAGGTATATAGTCTTTAATGCGAAGAAATACCAATGATAATCAGCAGGCTACTGATGATGGACAGTCCCGTTTCTCGGTCTATTTTCATTCATATGTATCACATTCGCAACAACGCAGCACGCCATTTTTTCATTCACACACATATATATATATATACATATATATATATATATGTATGTATATATATATATATATATATATGTATGTATATATATATATACATATATATATATATATATATATGTATGTATGTATATATAAATATATATATATATATATATATATATATATATATATATATATATATATATATATATATATATATATATATATATATATATAAATGAGCGGAGCAAGTAATCATCAAACAATCTTTTAAATAAATTCAAAAACGATTTAAATATTCACCTGTTCTATTGCCGTTACCGACGGTTTCACTAATCAAAAGATTGGAAATTCAGAGAATTTCCAATGGAAAGAATTAGATCTTCAGACAGCTATTTCCATACTATAAGGGTATAAAGCCTCATAGTAAGTTAATATTTGGCTTCCTGCCCGTTGCATGCAGTCAAGCCGTTAAAGTGACTTACACACAAAAATAGGCCATGAGGAAAAGCGGGTTATTATAAACTTGTTGACCATGCCGCTAAAAATAGCAGCGCGATACAACGTTTTGTTCTCTACACATCGGAGTAAAATTATAAACGGGTACGGATATTCCGACAGGCACTAAGTACCTACAGAAATATGCATGGTGTTTATAATAGTTGTGGTTCGATGGTACTAATTTGAGATACCAGAACTATAAAAGTGAGCGGAACAAGTAATCATCAAACAATCTTTTAAATAAATTAAAAAACGATTTAAATATTCACCAGTTCTATTGCCGTTACCGACGGTTTCATATATATATATATATATATATATATATATATATATATATATATATATATATATATATATATATATATATATATATATATAACAAAACACAGAAACACAGGAAGCAAAATTACAATTAGATTAGATCTTTATCTTTCATCCTTCCGGGGTCGATAAAATAAAGTACCAGTGAAGTACTGGAGTCAATTTAATCGACCCCCCTCCCCCTAAATTGCTGGCTCTGTTCTTGTATTAGAAACTATTAATACCTTAACTCATCCCCTAACGATAGTTTTTTTCAAATAGGGATGGTTTTTATTATCATTAAGATTAGCTAGTTGAATTTGTTCGCACTATATTACTCGAATATCTTCACCTAATTTCGACTAGGATTTGGGTGTCCCGGGTTTTAAAAAGAAGTGATTAAAAACTCATTTTATTTTTGTCAGAATATATATATATACTAGCAGTGGTACCCGGCGTTGCACGGGATAAGGTATTTTGGAACGCGGGCCGCCAACAGACCTAATCGTTGAAAAACTGCATGCTTGGACAATATGTAAAGAAAATAAATCGAATATTCTGATGGCAGGATAATCTTTAAGATTTTACTCGATGAAACAGGAAAAATGCTGGTTTTCACCTAATGCAGGCCCTAGGGGATGTTCATAATATGCCTTGAAATTTCGGGAAAATCGGCTAGACTTAACGCCTCAAAAAAGCCCTAAAAAGCTGAAAAAAAAATGAAGTTTTTCACCCAATGCGGGTCCTAGATCATAAAAAAGTTGGATTTTCTTTTCTCACGGTATGAAGAAGAGACTGACTAATACATAGTTACAATTTCAAGGAAATCGGTCTGACGTAACGCCTCAAAAAACCCCTAAAAACCTGAAAAAAACGCAGTTTTTCACCTAATGCGGGCCCTATGGTGATCAAAAAGTGGATTTTTTTATGTGCATAACACTCCTTGAAACATAAGTAATACACGTGTGAAGTTTGAAAAAGGTCGGTTGGGTATTTCTCGAGTTTTAGGGATTCAAACTCACTGACACACACACACACACACATCCTCAGGGAAGTGACGTAATGCAGACACCAGACATACAGACAGATATTATAAGCGCGCGACGTTATATGTATGTATCTATCTAAAAAGAGAAAGACTAAGAATTATAGAGAGAGATCGTTAAATCGCCAAATGCGGTCCCCAGGGCTTTGAAAATTTGAAATTTCTTTTCTTCAGAACACTCCCTGAAACATAAGTATTACATGTGTAAAGTTTGAAAACAGTCGGTTGGGTGTTTCTCGAATTTTGGGGATTCAAACTCACACACACACAGACATACTCAGTTTTATATATAGATATATGTGTGTGTGTGTGTGCGTGTGTGTGTGTCCATAAAATTATCCCGTTATAAGTGCGATCTGTTTTCAGTATTTTTGTGCAAACATTTTCATTGAGCGGTTATGGTGCAGTGTGTCGGTATTTTGTATATCGACATAAATTCATTTGTATATATATATATAATTAAAATTAAATGTTATATATATATATATATAAATAGGGAGCGAAAGAACCATATAGTCATGGAAATACACAATATATTATATATATACAAATGTACATGCAATATATTGTGTACTCCCATGGAAATACGATTCTTTCTCTCTCTCTCTCTATATATATATCTTTAAATTTGAATTATTATAGTTCTGGAGAAACGTCCATTGAGCTACATTATTGAGAAGCACAAAAACTCAAGCATATTCGATATGTTTTGATACCCTAAACTTGTATATATAAACTTGTATATATATATATATATATATATATTTATTGTATTTATTGTATAGAAGGAGCTTCTACAGGACTAGAACTGTTTCATTCAGATGAAATCTTCAGGAAGCTTCCTGAAGATTTCATCTGAATGAAACAGTTCTAGTCCTGTAGAAGCTCCTTCTATACAATAAATATATTTTACTCTGCCATGTATTGAGTACCTTACTTACAGTGGTTATCCCCGACTCAACCCGGGACCTACGTATATATATATATATATATATATAAATATTTTCCCATATCTTATGTTAACTATTTTCCCATTTTGACGCTATAGTCACTTATATATTATGGAATACTGTTAGCTTCTCGCTACAATAATTTCTATACTTTTCATTTATATATATATATATATTGGAATAAATGCTCTGAAATAGCGATATATATGTGAATATAGACACAGAATATTCGAAAATATTCTGTATGTTTATAATAAACATTTTGAAGACCTAATCGCTATAGAATAGAATACGTCACGTATTACAATTAGATTCTCGACAAAAGCAAGGGAAGTAAGTCTACGCGTTTCATTCTTGTTAGAATTCATCAGGACTACATATCCAGTGCTTTTATCGAGAATGACACAGCTAGAGACTTATAGAATACTTAGCTGTGTACAGGAACTGGTTTGAAAGAGCGGTTGCCGGTCCGGCAGAAATTAGAAATTGGAATAAATGCTCTGAAATAGCGATATATATGTGAATATAGACACAGAATATTCGAAAATATTCTGTATGTTTATAATAAACATTTTGAAGACCTAATCGCTATAGAATAGAATACGTCACGTATTACAATTAGATTCTCGACAAAAGCAAGGGAAGTAAGTCTACGCGTTTCATTCTTGTTAGAATTCATCAGGACTACATATCCAGTGCTTTTATCGAGAATGACACAGCTAGAGACTTATAGAATACTTAGCTGTGTACAGGAACTGGTTTGAAAGAGCGGTTGCCGGTCCGGCAGAAATTAGAAATTGGAATAAATGCTCTGAAATAGCGATATATATGTGAATATAGACACAGAATATTCGAAAATATTCTGTATGTTTATAATAAACATTTTGAAGACCTAATCGCTATAGAATAGAATACGTCACGTATTACAATTAGATTCTCGACAAAAGCAAGGGAAGTAAGTCTACGCGTTTCATTCTTGTTAGAATTCATCAGGACTACATATCCAGTGCTTTTATCGAGAATGACACAGCTAGAGACTTATAGAATACTTAGCTGTGTACAGGAACTGGTTTGAAAGAGCGGTTGCCGGTCCGGCAGAAATTAGAAATTGGAATAAATGCTCTGAAATAGCGATATATATGTGAATATAGACACAGAATATTCGAAAATATTCTGTATGTTTATAATAAACATTTTGAAGACCTAATCGCTATAGAATAGAATACGTCACGTATTACAATTAGATTCTCGACAAAAGCAAGGGAAGTAAGTCTACGCGTTTCATTCTTGTTAGAATTCATCAGGACTACATATCCAGTGCTTTTATCGAGAATGACACAGCTAGAGACTTATAGAATACTTAGCTGTGTACAGGAACTGGTTTGAAAGAGCGGTTGCCGGTCCGGCAGAAATTAGAAATTGGAATAAATGCTCTGAAATAGCGATATATATGTGAATATAGACACAGAATATTCGAAAATATTCTGTATGTTTATAATAAACATTTTGAAGACCTAATCGCTATAGAATAGAATACGTCACGTATTACAATTAGATTCTCGACAAAAGCAAGGGAAGTAAGTCTACGCGTTTCATTCTTGTTAGAATTCATCAGGACTACATATCCAGTGCTTTTATCGAGAATGACACAGCTAGAGACTTATAGAATACTTAGCTGTGTACAGGAACTGGTTTGAAAGAGCGGTTGCCGGTCCGGCAGAAATTAGAAATTGGAATAAATGCTCTGAAATAGCGATATATATGTGAATATAGACACAGAATATTCGAAAATATTCTGTATGTTTATAATAAACATTTTGAAGACCTAATCGCTATAGAATAGAATACGTCACGTATTACAATTAGATTCTCGACAAAAGCAAGGGAAGTAAGTCTACGCGTTTCATTCTTGTTAGAATTCATCAGGACTACATATCCAGTGCTTTTATCGAGAATGACACAGCTAGAGACTTATAGAATACTTAGCTGTGTACAGGAACTGGTTTGAAAGAGCGGTTGCCGGTCCGGCAGAAATTAGAAATTGGAATAAATGCTCTGAAATAGCGATATATATGTGAATATAGACACAGAATATTCGAAAATATTCTGTATGTTTATAATAAACATTTTGAAGACCTAATCGCTATAGAATAGAATACGTCACGTATTACAATTAGATTCTCGACAAAAGCAAGGGAAGTAAGTCTACGCGTTTCATTCTTGTTAGAATTCATCAGGACTACATATCCAGTGCTTTTATCGAGAATGACACAGCTAGAGACTTATAGAATACTTAGCTGTGTACAGGAACTGGTTTGAAAGAGCGGTTGCCGGTCCGGCAGAAATTAGAAATTGGAATAAATGCTCTGAAATAGCGATATATATGTGAATATAGACACAGAATATTCGAAAATATTCTGTATGTTTATAATAAACATTTTGAAGACCTAATCGCTATAGAATAGAATACGTCACGTATTACAATTAGATTCTCGACAAAAGCAAGGGAAGTAAGTCTACGCGTTTCATTCTTGTTAGAATTCATCAGGACTACATATCCAGTGCTTTTATCGAGAATGACACAGCTAGAGACTTATAGAATACTTAGCTGTGTACAGGAACTGGTTTGAAAGAGCGGTTGCCGGTCCGGCAGAAATTAGAAATTGGAATAAATGCTCTGAAATAGCGATATATATGTGAATATAGACACAGAATATTCGAAAATATTCTGTATGTTTATAATAAACATTTTGAAGACCTAATCGCTATAGAATAGAATACGTCACGTATTACAATTAGATTCTCGACAAAAGCAAGGGAAGTAAGTCTACGCGTTTCATTCTTGTTAGAATTCATCAGGACTACATATCCAGTGCTTTTATCGAGAATGACACAGCTAGAGACTTATAGAATACTTAGCTGTGTACAGGAACTGGTTTGAAAGAGCGGTTGCCGGTCCGGCAGAAATTAGAAATTGGAATAAATGCTCTGAAATAGCGATATATATGTGAATATAGACACAGAATATTCGAAAATATTCTGTATGTTTATAATAAACATTTTGAAGACCTAATCGCTATAGAATAGAATACGTCACGTATTACAATTAGATTCTCGACAAAAGCAAGGGAAGTAAGTCTACGCGTTTCATTCTTGTTAGAATTCATCAGGACTACATATCCAGTGCTTTTATCGAGAATGACACAGCTAGAGACTTATAGAATACTTAGCTGTGTACAGGAACTGGTTTGAAAGAGCGGTTGCCGGTCCGGCAGAAATTAGAAATTGGAATAAATGCTCTGAAATAGCGATATATATGTGAATATAGACACAGAATATTCGAAAATATTCTGTATGTTTATAATAAACATTTTGAAGACCTAATCGCTATAGAATAGAATACGTCACGTATATGTAGTCCTGATGAATTCTAACAAGAATGAAACGCGTAGACTTACTTCCCTTGCTTTTGTCGAGAATCTAATTGTAATACGTGACGTATTCTATTCTATAGCGATTAGGTCTTCAAAATGTTTATTATAAACATACAGAATATTTTCGAATATTCTGTGTCTATATTCACATATATATCGCTATTTCAGAGCATTTATTCCAATTTCTAATTTCTGCCGGACCGGCAACCGCTCTTTCAAACCAGTTCCTGTACACAGCTAAGTATTCTATAAGTCTCTAGCTGTGTCATTCTCGATAAAAGCACTGGATATGTAGTCCTGATGAATTCTAACAAGAATGAAACGCGTAGACTTACTTCCCTTGCTTTTGTCGAGAATCTAATTGTAATACGTGACGTATTCTATTCTATAGCGATTAGGTCTTCAAAATGTTTATTATAAACATACAGAATATTTTCGAATATTCTGTGTCTATATTCACATATATATCGCTATTTCAGAGCATTTATTCCAATTTCTAATTTCTGCCGGACCGGCAACCGCTCTTTCAAACCAGTTCCTGTACACAGCTAAGTATTCTATAAGTCTCTAGCTGTGTCATTCTCGATAAAAGCACTGGATATGTAGTCCTGATGAATTCTAACAAGAATGAAACGCGTAGACTTACTTCCCTTGCTTTTGTCGAGAATCTAATTGTAATACGTGACGTATTCTATTCTATAGCGATTAGGTCTTCAAAATGTTTATTATAAACATACAGAATATTTTCGAATATTCTGTGTCTATATTCACATATATATCGCTATTTCAGAGCATTTATTCCAATTTCTAATTTCTGCCGGACCGGCAACCGCTCTTTCAAACCAGTTCCTGTACACAGCTAAGTATTCTATAAGTCTCTAGCTGTGTCATTCTCGATAAAAGCACTGGATATGTAGTCCTGATGAATTCTAACAAGAATGAAACGCGTAGACTTACTTCCCTTGCTTTTGTCGAGAATCTAATTGTAATACGTGACGTATTCTATTCTATAGCGATTAGGTCTTCAAAATGTTTATTATAAACATACAGAATATTTTCGAATATTCTGTGTCTATATTCACATATATATCGCTATTTCAGAGCATTTATTCCAATTTCTAATTTCTGCCGGACCGGCAACCGCTCTTTCAAACCAGTTCCTGTACACAGCTAAGTATTCTATAAGTCTCTAGCTGTGTCATTCTCGATAAAAGCACTGGATATGTAGTCCTGATGAATTCTAACAAGAATGAAACGCGTAGACTTACTTCCCTTGCTTTTGTCGAGAATCTAATTGTAATACGTGACGTATTCTATTCTATAGCGATTAGGTCTTCAAAATGTTTATTATAAACATACAGAATATTTTCGAATATTCTGTGTCTATATTCACATATATATATATGTATATACATACATACATGATGGTTGCAAACTCTGCTAAGTGTACTGCAAACGCTTGTCAGGTTATAGAGTTTGGTGCACTTTTAGGCTACGGCCATTCACAGAAACCTATAACAGACCCTGAACAAGCAATGCCTGTGCTTTGAAGGGTTTTTTTAAGTGGGGAAAGGCCTTGCACTCGACCAGTCCTACTCTCTGAGCATCGCAAACACTACCCGAAAAAGAGAACTAGTCAACATCATCGGGTGCTTCCGAAGCCGCAAGTTCTTTTTTCAGCGTTTCCCTCTCTTAGAAAGGTGTTGTGCCAACAATTAGGGGCCTTTCACTGCCAGGTTAAAAAAAAAGTACTATTCGGATGGCCGTTGACTCTACTGAGTTCCCTGATCTTGTATTCCATCCCGCAGTGTGTCCAAATATCACCCACCTTACCAAGCTAGCTTGGTGGGGTTGCCGGCTTAGTCGCCGACGACCCGACCATGAGATAGGTTGTACTGGGTTACATGTTACCAGTAGTACTCGAGAGCGACCTGACACATACATACATACATAATACCTATATATCTGTATATATATAAAATTAAGTATGTGTGTGTATCTGTGTGTCTGTGTTTTACCTATAGGGACCTACATCTAACGAGCAATTTTCATGAAACTTTACACGCTCATAGATTAGTCATCGGGGAGTGTTTTCTATATATCAGAGTATCGTTTTTTATTTCGGGGTCATTCTGCAGATAAAAATCGATAGGGGGGGGGGGGTCACCCTTTTTTAGGTATCAAAAAATAAAATTTTTGGCTCTAGCTCCCACATTTTGCCACCTATTTCGTCCAAATTTTAAAGCAAAATAGAATTTATCATTGCACATCCTGTAATGACTTTATATTTTGCATTTGTTGTTCAGGGACGGCGTGGCAGCTGCTTAAATATTCGAAAATACCACCTTTTCGCTCAAATTTCCGCCTTTTTGGCTCTAGCTCCTACATTTTTCAATCGATTTCGTTCTAATTCGAAACTTTGGCTCCACCTCACACATAAATCAATTTATTTGGTTCAACTTTTATACTACGATAGAACCTATCATTAGCTCCCACATTTTTCAACCGATTTCGTTCAAATTCGAAACTTCGGCTCCATCTCACACATAAATCAATTTATTTGGTTCAACTTTTATACTACGATAGAACCAATCATTGCACATCCTGTAGATGGTCAAAGGCAAAATGATGGCCACTGACGTCGTCTGGGCTTTTAGTTGTGTATTTGAAAATTCATCGGTTTCCAATCAAGTAACGTGAGGAAATTTGGCTTAGTGTTAGAGGTCATTACCTTCCTCCCCCAGCATGCCCCTTCGTCAGTCACCTGCATTTCTCAGTGATAGAGGTCATCACCACCCTCCCCCGCATGGCCTGTGTCTGTCCATAGATGAGTCATCGAGAAGCAGTCGCTAAGATCAACACCTTTTCATCAAAGCAGATATTATTTTACCTCCCCAGGCAACGCTGGGTACTGCTGCTGCTAGTATATATATATATATATATATATATATACATACATACATTAATACATACATACATACATACATACATACATAAACAAATGTATAAATGTATGCATGGACAGATGTCAAGCAACTCAAGCAAACAACAACTCATTAAGTTTACCTTATGAAATTCTTTATAGATGCTAATCTCGTAGAAACAAAACAAAAGTTGAAATTAATCATAAGTAGCCTCCTTAATTTCTTGGCAGCGGTGATCTTAGCGATAGAAAGCCATTCATTGCTATGCTGGAAGATAATTCTTTCGAAGGTATCCAAGCAAAGCATTCTTTTAATGATGTTTTAATGGTAAAAATGCAGCTGCTGTTGAAGGACTGGCTTAAAACTGAAGTTGAGCACCGTTTCACAGATAATTTGTAAGTGAGCCAAGACCAAACCTACGAGAGTCGGCTGAAAAGTTCATGAGTTGACTATGAAGGAGTGATGCTAGAGCTGTGAAATATTGCATGCATTTTTTTCAACTATTCTTATTAATAATTGCATTGTTCCTTTCGATGGACTATGTTGAAAAATAATCCTCTTTTGGCAATTCCATGAGAGTAACTTGGACAGCCTATTCATCTTTCAGCCTATGAACCTTTTAGTCCGCCCTCTTATATTTCAATAATTGGTGGCCGCCATTTCCAACATATTTAAGTAGCAGACGCGCCAAATTATTATGTAAGATCACAACTTGGTCCTGGAGTTTATGTTGTTGTTAGTAGTCAGACCAATTTTTTACCTGACAACATATTTCCTGCAGATGCTCAGACTGAGCATCGGTCGTATTGATCTCGTCAATAAGGTAATGAGCAATGCACTTCCTCGCGCTATTTACTTAGAAACAATCAATACAATTAATATATATTGATACACTGTTCTTATTGTTTTTTGAAATATGGACTAACATATAAATATCTCATTTTAAGACAAATGTCTTAAAGCAGAGGTTCTCAAACATTTTGGGCCACGGCCACCTAATAGAGTCAGTGACCCTACCCCTATTTTCAGAGAAACCTGCCTACACGCAAATTGAAAATATTATATAATAAATAAAATCGTTAATTTATATATATTGAATAATATAATATATACTATGTATAAATAAATATTATATATTTTTTATTTTACCATATTAATATATATATATATAATTTGATATTTACTATACTATTATCTCATGTCTACCGCCTACTAAGGCCCCAGAGACCCCTGGACCTTCTCAATCCCCGCATCCGGAGAGGGAGGGTGGGCCACAGCACTCACTTTGCGAACCTCTGTCCTAAAGCAAGGAATATAAGGCAGAGACGTTAGAGCGTTAAACTACTTTGCGGTGTTTAGTAATGACATTCTATGATCTGAGTTCAAATCCCACTAAAGTCAACTTTGCCTTTTAACTTTCCGAAGTACCTTTTAACTATTGGGGTCGATCTGATTGACTTTTCCCGAAGACGAATGGCTTAGTTGTTAGAGAATTGAATTAAGAGGTTGCGAATTCGATTCCCGGATCGGGTGATGCGTTATGTCCTTCAGCAAGACACTTTATTTCACGTTGATCTTTCTACCAGGAGTTACGACCAATAGATAAAATCAGCAATGGAAAGACCAAACACTCTTTCCTTGGTCTGATTTGACAAGTTCCACTCCACTTGGTAAGAAAATGAGGTCTGGGATCTTGTCGGTCGTTTCGTTTTCAGCAATGTTAGAAAGAATAACGATAACAACAACACTAGCTACAACAGCAACACAAACAATAAAAAATGCAAAACTAAATTGTCTGGCCACTGGGGTTATAATCTATATCCCCAGATTGACACATTGCACATCGGGTATTTGAGAGAGATTTTATCAGTAGAGTGTAAAGATTTCTTTGGGGTCCCTTCTCTTTTGTGATTGCTAGTTTACAATATATGTAAACATTGTATTAAACCCCAGGAAATTCCTAGATTTGGGTACAAACGTATTTCCTGCATACACGGCCCATACACTCTGATGTACACCATACGATAAATTCTTATGTATCGAAGTGTACAGTGTCACCCTCAAAATAAACGAATAACTGATCAATTGCTATCGCTTTGTCAACGAGGTATCTCTTCATGGATTTTCGACTTGCTAGATATAGCTACGCTTAAAGTCTGTCCCGAGTCCGGAGGTTCATCAGACTGGTGTTTCTCCCAGTTTCCGTGTCGTGAAACGACTGGGAGTACAAGATTCCACCTTCATGGACATAACACCAGTTCATCGTAGTGTTAACCCCTCAGCTATCGCTGGTATACATTTTAAGCTGAATACAATAGAGCAACGTGAAATAAAGTGTTTTGCTCAAGAAAATAACACACACACATCCAATCCAGGAGTCGAAACTACGACATTATGATCGTAAGTTCAACACCCTGACCATTAGGTGACGCGCCCCCATTGTAGCAACCAAATATAATTCTTAGCATTCTTGAAAAGTATGGGATACATTGGATAATATATACCTCGATACATTCCCTGAAAATACGATGGAATAGTCATAAAAGAAACGGCTTTGATCATAACTCTATCAGAACTGGCCTTCTTCTAAAGAGCAACAAGAGTGTCTTCAATAATGATTTCGTTATTGGACATTAGGAAGGGCGCTGGATTTGGCAGTATCGGTAGAGCGTCAGACACCATGCTTTAAAACATAGAGTTACGTCCCTTTATGATCTGTGTTCAAATCTCGCCGAGGTTAACTTTGCCTTTCATCCTTATGGGGTCGATAAAATAAAGTACCAGTCACGCACTGGGGTCGATTTAATCGACTTTCCTCTCCCCCCCCCTCCCCCCAAAAAAATTACCGGCCTTGTGCATATATAAGAAACCGTTATTGGTCATTAGGGCCGCCGAAATGGTAATAACGACTTCAATAATGACGGTGATCGTGACGGCAGTCGCAACGACGACCACAGTCATCACGACGACTATCACGACAGTGACAGCGATGACTACCGACATGACGACCACGACCACGACCTTGACAATGATAAACACACCAAATTGGACTCGTTATGTAAAAAAAAAAAAAAAAAAAAAAAAAAAAAAAATTCTTCACAAATTTAAGAGATAATATGATAAGAATATTGATGATGATGATGATGATGATGATAGGGTAAGGGTTAGATTATCAGATGAGTAATTCGGTTTAGAACTATATAGTTAAGGTTACTTATAGTCAGATTTAACATTTATTTTTATAAACCTAAGGTGTGAGTAACCCCTCATCTCCGCCCTCTGCATTTTTTCCCACCCAAATCCCCGAAAGGGGAATAATAAAAACGAGCTGTTGAAATACATAGGCAACACTCCAAATTACGAACAGAAAATGTTCGCAGAAATTGTTGTTTGTTTATCAGATTATCTAATTCGGATTATATCTTCACACCAATTTTATGGAAGTTGGGGCTGAAGTGGTTGACACCTTCCACTCACAATATCTTCTTCGTATTTCTAATAGAACAACAAAAACAAAACAAAAATTCCACCAAAAATTGATAAAAATATAAAGACATCACAGATTTTACGCTACCTGAAGTTGAGAATGTGTGTGTGTGAGAGAGATAGAAGAGTGTGTGTGTGTGTGTGTGTGTGTGTGTGAGAGAGAGAGAGTGAGAGAGAGAGAGAGTCTGTGTGTGTGTGCGTGCGTGTGGGTGCGTGTGTGTGTGTGTGCGAGAGAGAGAGAGTATGTGTGCGCGGTGCGCGCGTGTGTGTGTGTGTGTGTGAGTGTGTGAGTGTGTGTGTGAGAGAGATAGAAGAGTGTATGTGTGTGTGTGAGAGAGAGAGAGAGAGTGTGTGTGTGTGAGAGAGAGAAAGAGAGAGGGAGAGAGGCCTGGAAGGAGTATTAACTGATAATATTGGCAGGAATGTGATTCCAAGCGACTCAAAAGACAGTCTTCAATGACGTGACAACAAAAATACAAAAACAAACAACAAAAACAATGTTTCTAATTTAGGCACAATGCTAGCAATGTCGTAGAATGGGGGTGGGGAGCAAAGTTGAATATATTGACTCCATTACTTGACTGGTACTTACTTTTATCGACATTTGGGCGGATGAAGGTTAACCTCTGCAAGATTTGAAGTCAGAACAACGAACTGGAATGAATACAGCAAAGCATTTTGTTCGACGCTCTCACGGTTTTCCTTCAACAGCAATAATAATTGTTTCTACTTTAGGCACAAGGCCAGCACTTTAGGAGAGGTGGAAAGTCGATTAAATCGACCCCAGTGCGTTACTGGTAATTTATTTTATCGACCACGTAAAGATGAAAGGCAAAGCTAACCTCGGCTAGATTTGAAATCAGAACGTAAAGGGCCGTAATAATTTGCCACAAAGCATGTTGTCCGACGCTCTACCGACACTGCCAATCTAGTGCATTACTGGGACTTCATTTTATCGACCCGTAAGGATGGAAGGCAAAGCTAACCTCGGTGGGATTTGAAATCAGAACGTAAAGAGCCGTAATTATGTGCCACAAAACATGTTGTCCGTGATACTGCCAATCCACCACTCTTTAGCAGCAATAATAATGGTTTTTTATATAGGCACAAGGCCAGCAATTTTGGGGGAGGGGAAAGTCAATTAAATCGACCCCGTAAGGATGAAAGGCAAAGTTAACCTCGGCGGGATTTGAAGTCAGATCATAAAGGGCCGTAACTCTATGCTGCAAAGCATGGTGTCCGACTCTCTACCGATAATGGTTTATAATTTAGGCACAAAGCCAACAATTGGGCTGAATCGAAAGTCTATTAAATTGATCGTAGTACGTTTTCGCTACTTTCTTTTATCGATCACAGGAGGGTGAAAGGTAAAGTTGTTCTCGGTGGGATTTGAACCCTGAATGTAAAGTGTCAGAATAGATACCTCTACTTGTATTCTTCTCTCTAAAAGCTCCTATTGAGGAATTAGCTATGTTTTGATACTGCCGTTTTAGCGCCAAACATATTTAGCATCGGACGATTATTTTTTATTTTACATAACAACTAACTTCGACTACTCAAAATTTCATTATCATCTTCAAAAAAGCATGGCTTAGACAGTGCAGACATCCCTTCCCAACTTGAGCCAGCGGGGCATGACCAATGTGCGAGCCCCGTGAGGTGGAGTGGCTGTTCCAGCGTGTATCCCTCATCGTCCTCCGGGGCAATGTCTTCTCCATCCTGTCGGCCGGGACCAAGAGGTGGACGACATATTAGAGACCATGATTTCTACCTTTAAATTCTGTTAACCCCAAGCTCTAAAATAAATCTTAAAATGTAATTAATGTCCCTCATTCTCTCTCTCTCTCTCTCTCTCTCTCTCTCTCTCTCTCTCTCTCACGCTCCCTCTCTCTTGCCTCCTCTATTTCTCTCTCGCTCTCTCTGTCTCTTGCCCCCCCCCTCTCTCTCTTGTACCGCCTCTCTCTCTTTCCCCCCTCTCTCTGTATGTATTTGATTCTGTGTGTGCGTGCCTTCAACGCCAAAACTTCATCAAAAACGCTAGCGTCAAAACCGGTCGGGCCCTTCAACGGCCGTGCCAAATGAACAGCTTCAAAATAGCTACGCTCAATTGTTCCATTCCACACCCCAAGAGTAGGTTCATTCACACAAGCAATACAAGCTACTCTCATTCACGTATCAGTAAGTTTACTAGAGAGCAACATCTCCGTTTTACCCTCATCTATCTGGTACAAGAATAAATTAGTGAGTGATTGGCCTAAGAATAAAGTGTCTTTTTCCATACTGCCAACCAAGCCTAACGAAATCTATTTAGCCATTTTCTTTTCTATTGGATAACCGTTAACTATCCTGAGTACCACCTCCCTTTGACGAGTTTTGTTTTTCATCGCTCAGGGTGTCAACAATTCTTCCTCCTTACCTAGCCAGCTTGCTGGGATTGCCGGTTTAGTCATCGATGACCTGACCATGTGACAGGTTGTATTGGGTTAAATGTTGCCAGTTACGGTTGAGAGCGACCTGACATTAAACAGGCTAGTAAAACGTGATAATTAAATAAAGGCAAAACCCACAACGTGGGAAATTTAAACCACATAATTCTGAGTGAAGGTTGCATTGCAAGAGACTTTCATATCATCTAAATTTATCTAAATTTACACAGAATATCCGAAACTATTCCTACCTGTAATAAAGTCAAAATAATTGACGAATACCAGTAGATAACCACTAGCACGCTGATAGAACAGGTAATATGAATGTTTAATCTCTATCCTCGTTTATTATACAACCATTGCCGAGAGCAATCAAACCAGGATGAGACTGATTGTAAAAAGATGTCTTATGCGGCTTGGAATTATTATTACACTTACTTTAGGTATATGTGCAAACAAAGCGATTGGCTTAGAAGACATGGGAAAATATAAAATGCGAAATGTGTGCATTTCAACTCAAATGACTACAATAATAGTTGGTCATTATAAATGATAGGGCGGGGGATTGGCAGTATCGATAGAGGGTCGGACGTCATGCTTTGCAGCAAAGAGTTATAGTGCTTTATGGTCTGAGTTCAAATCCCGCCGAGGTTAACTTTGCCTTTCATCCTTACGGAGTCGATAAAATAAAGTACCAGTAATACACTGAGATAATTGCTGGCCTTGTGCAATTATAAATGATAATAAAGAAACATCTTTTAGGAATAAGGAAATGGTTGCCATCAATTCATTAGCTAAGTGGATAACAGACTATCCTCGCAGCTTAGAGATACGGGTTTAATTCTTCGTAGATGCCTCTGATCATATTTCTCACCTCTAAAAGTACTTTACGAGACTTTCTCAATTAATATTTATAGTGATCGGCTAGTATTAGCGTTATTTGAGATAAAACACACAACACACACATATATATATATATACATAGATATATTTAAACATTCATATGAGTAATTGTTTATATATTTCAAAATATAATGCCTATGTATACGTATTTAACTATACATACATATATGTGTGTAAGTATGTGTGTATATATATATATATATATATATATATATATATATATACCTACATATATATATATATATACATATATTTATATATAAATATGCATATGTATATATATATATATATTGTTATACTTGGGGAGGGTCATATTGTTGTAATAATATTGCAGAATTAATAACAGAACACACTCACTGTTTGGTTGGTTTGTTTTCGCTTCTGTATCTTTTATATCGGTTAATTCATTCGGTCCTTAATGTTTACCATTGAGTGACCAACGGTAAAAAATACAGATATAATATAGATATAAACAGATACATATATATAGTCTAACAAAGTTCTTTCGTTGCACATCTGCAACATCGTCAGTGGTGCTATTATGTTCCTCCTGTTGTATTGTATATCTACGCCATCTTTATTTTATCTGAGTGTGTTCTGTTATTAATTCTGGCAATATTATTACAACAATATGACCCTCCCCAAGTATAACAATATTTGTTTCGACACACGATTTCATATCAAAAACCTCGCAAAACAAATATATATATATATATATATATATATATATATATATATATTGAGGGTGACCGGCTAAAGTGGAAGATGCTAAATGGTCTGTCGTCCTCCGGTCTATGATTTTCAGCCCCATGGATTTTATCTATTACATTCATTTGTTGTATTTCGAATACCTGATGATATCACCGGATTTATACGGAACCCGGTCATTGAGATGATCATAGTATAATAAACCTTTCAAGGATTTACACAAGTCCAGCCTCCTGTCATTTTATTATATATATATATATATATATATTGGTAAACGGAATAGAAAATGCTGACAAATTGTTCACAGTTGAAAAATGGTTTAATTAGGAATAAAAGAGTATTAATGATTGTATGGGTTAGTATTCAGTAGTATTAAACCATTTTTGTATGGGTTAGTATTCAGTAGTATTAAACCATTTTTCAACTGTGAACAATTTGTCAGCATTTTCTATTCCGTTTACCAATATATAATAACTTGTGTGTTACACCTCTATTATTTTAACTATATATATATATATATAGGAATATATATAGGAACCAGTAAGACACCTATATATATATAGGAACCAGTAAGACAGCGAGTCCAGAATTAGCCGTCGAAACGGCTTGAGCTCAGCCGTCGGGGTCTTACTGGTTCCTATTACCCACTCTACTACCCTAAGTATTGAGTACTTTGGTGCGTTATGGTCCACCTGGTTCCTTACCACATTTCCTTCGTTATATATATATATATATATATATGATAATAATAGGCTGCCCGTTGCAAATGGTTGGGCATATGAAAAAGTAAGTCCTTCATCAGTGACCCTCCAACCGTCCCAGGCATTTCATCGCTTTAAGGGCCATATGCCTCAGGTTGGTGCGAACAACGGCTAAAAAAAGTCGTTGGGACACGTAAACAAAGGGGACGCCAGGGTAACAAACAAAAAGGTTTAAGCAACGGAAAGTGAGAAGAAATAGACAAGTCCCAGATCTCTATGAATATAAACTCGGTGAAATCGTGAACAAGAGACAAAAGACCATCAAACCTGGTTGAAATGTGAGCAAGGAAAGAATTTCGCACAAGTCTGACAGGGGGGAAAAAGGAGAGAAGAAGAAGAAGAAGAAGAAGAAGAAGAAGAAGAAGAAGAAGAAGAAGAAGAAGAAGAAGAAGAAGATAAAGGGGTCTGGTCTACGAATTTGGTAAACATAAGTTTTGTGAAGTCGCAGACGAAAATATATATAAGATCGGAGGCCATATTCAGTTGATTCACGTTTATTTGAAACTCCGTTATACATATTTCACTGAGGACTATCGGTTAAGATAGCCTGAGCTCTTCAGACGGCAAAACCTAAAATAATCATTAGGATGTTCCAAAGAAACCTTTAAATTAGGAAACAATCTAACAATTTCCCCGAAAAAAAGATTTTCTTTTCAAGATACAGGAGGCCGGCTGAACGCATGGTGTTGTCTCTTCGACGACTGGTCCTTGTATCATCATACAATAAACCCGAATCAACTGAATATGACCACCGATCTTTTATTAATATATAATGCTCAGGCGGTGGATTGGCAGTATCGGTAGAGGGTCGGACGCCATGCTTTCCAGCATAGTTACGTCCCTTTACGATCTGAGTTCAAATCCCGCCGAGGTTGACTTTGCCTTTCATCCTTACGGGGTCGATAAAATAAAGTACCAGTAATGAACTGGGTATTTGCTGGCCTTGTAACTAAAGTAGAAACAAATATATAATGCTCCGTCTTGTACTGTTTAGACAGGTCGTTGAGCGCTTCTTTTTTTCTGCTTCACAACCAACAGACCAGCAGGTGATCGCACACTCCTGTTCTGTTAACCCCTTACTCTCTCTCTCGCTTTCTCTCATTCTCTCTCTCTCTTTCTCTCCCTCTTTCCCCCCCTCTCTTTCTCTCTCTCTTTCTCACCTCTCTCTCTTTCTCCCCCTCTCTCTCTTTCTATCTCTTTCTCTCCCCTCCTCTCTCTCTCTCTCTCTCTATATATATATATATATATACATATACACATATATGTAATATATATATTACACACACATACACACACATACATATATATATAAATATATATATAATATATATATTTATATATACCTATGTACATGTATATATGTATGTGTGTGTGTATATGTGTGTGTGCGTGTGTGTGCGTGTGTGTGTGGTAAGAGAGATTGTAGAGAGATAAGAAATAATGCAAGGAGTTTTGGGAATACTATAGAACTAAATAACGGTTATATATTTTCAATATTTTTGGTTGTGCCGGTATATATGTAAGTATGTATGTATGTATGACTGTGTATATGTATGTATGTATGTATGTATGTATGTATGTATGTATGTATGAGTGTGTATATGTATGTATATGTATGTATGAGTGTGTATATGCATGTATGTGTGTGTGTATGTATTTACGTATGTGTGTATGTGTGTGAGTTTGGATTTGATTATATCAATGCCTGCAGTAAAATACCCATACATACATACATACATACATACATACATACATACATACATACATACATAATACTTACCTGTAGACATCCATTAATACGTGCACACGCACAGACACACACAATACACACACACAAACACTCACACACACACACACACTAACACACACATATATATATGATATCATAATGTCTATATATACATGTACAAACAGAAAACAGACACACACACACAAGTATTTGATACATTGAAGCACATATGTATACATATAATAATATTGCCAAAAAAATATGTATACGCAATATACGCAATCTTATTGGTTGGTTATGTGTACACGTTAGTTTCCTTGGAAAACTTCAAATTAAA
>OZ024740.1:274930106-274935106 GCA_964016885.1 Eledone cirrhosa | reverse complement strand
GGTTGGAGTATCGCCAGATTCCTCATTAGATCACCATAAATGTTCTCGAGGGTCGGACGCCATGCTTTGACGCATAGAGTTATAGCCCTTGCCATTCTGAGTTCAAATCCCGCCGAGGTTAACTTTGCCTTTCATCCTTACGGGGTTGATAAAATAAAGTACCAGTAATACACTGGGATAATTGCTGGCCTTGTGCCAAAAGTAGAAACAAATATATTAACATCCTCTGTGCAGCTGATTTCCACTACAGTGCATGCCTTTTTATCTCTGTCCCATATCCTTATGTTTGAATTTTATTGGGGTTTTGAATATAATACTCTTTCACATTATATATGCGTATGTCCTCTACATCAGTGCTTCTCAAACTATCTGATGTGGCGGACCGGCATTTTTTTTTCAATGTGCCACGTACCGCTAATATTTCGGAGTAATATTAATTTATACCGGAAACGATATATATATAATGAATATAATAATAGTTGACCATTTTTTTTATCTTCTATTTATTTTGTAAACAAATAATACAATATCAAAACATATAAAAAAGTAATAAAAAAATTCCTCACATGATTCCTTAGCATGGCCTGGACACTGGCCACGTACCGGTAGCTGATGGCTCGCGTACCGGCACCGGTCCGTGGACCACTACTTTGAGTAGCACTGCTCTACATCTCTGTAACTTTCATATTTTTATTCTCAGGGCTAAATTTCTACGGAGTGCATTGTATAGTGTTTTGGCCACTATATCATTCCTCATAGCTAAATAGTATTGTAATGGTGTCTTTGGACAGCTGATGAAGATGTGGGCGATATTTTGGTTGTTTATTCCGATGCCTGCATCTATTGACTCATCTACTCTCGGATAATCACCATCCCCACACTTATTAATTTTTCAGATTTTTCTCCACCCACCCCACCCCCTATTACATTTTGCTAATCTAGCTCCAGTGAAATTTTATTTTAAGTGCTAGCTTTCCTGCGGCGATTAATTTTCTTTAGACATTAAAACTATTACACATGACAAAAAAAAAAACATTACAAGAAATCTCATACGTGATAAAATAAGTAGGATGGGTTGGTGTCTAACAACTAATTTTGGTTTTTAAAAACAATCAAAGGAGACAACCTAGAAAAATTATCGACCCTCCCTACACGCACACACACAAACACACACACACACACACACACACGCACACACACACACTCTTATCCTCCCTCCTATTATTTGGATTCCGAAAGTAAGTGTTTTGCATGCATCTCAATTTGCTTTTTGTGCATCAGGTATTTCGTTGTCATTCCTGTTCCTAGATTGTACAAGTGTACCCTTCAAACTGCCAGCTAATATATACCGGTTATTGGTCCATGATAGACTACTGCAGCATTTGAGCCAAGGATTAGTTGCGGTATTACTGTGAAATTTCTCATGGTGTGAATTTAAGGTTATCATGCAGGAGGTATTTCTCAGGGCATTTAAAACCTGGCAACGCCAATCTTTCTGCTTTCTGAAAACAGTCGATTTCTTACAGAGAGAGAGAGAGCGATGATAATCGCATCCAATATTGGACTGGTGCATTTTTTTTTATCGATCTCGAAAGAAAGCCAAAGTTGACTTGGGCGGGATTTGAACTCAGATAGCAGAAAAACAAGATTAATACGGCATAGTAGTTTATTCAACATTCTAACGAATTTGCCAATTAGTATCCTTAACCTAGGACGTTAGTTATTTGTATACTTGTAGAAGAGGTAAACTATAATATTTTTGAGAACTATTATACTCATAATTTTATTTATTTTATTATTTGTCATATATCTTTATATAGAAACTAGCCGAATTACCCGCGCCTTGTTGCGTTTTACACAATTTTTTCTTTTTTGTAAGAAAATGATGATTGATTTTAAATCAGTGATATAATTTATGGAGAAAAACTCTGCATTTCAATATTACTCAATGTAAAATATAATGCATGAAAAATTAGAAAACATTATTTTTTTGTAATATATCAAATCAAAATTACATTATTTAATCTTATTCTTATTTTGTTTCTTGTAAATAATTTTTTTCAAAATATCAATTCAAAATTTTGTGAATAGGCATCATATCTTGTCATTTACCTATGGTTTAAATCTCATATAAATCGAAGGAAAAAAATTATCAGCGGGGGATTTGTGCCCCTGGGGAACCCTTTGATTAAAATGAAATATACTTATCCAAGTACCCTGGGCAATGTAGTTTCAGAATATATATGGTTATTGTGGTCTATCTCCAAAACCATAGGAGGAGTTCGTGAACAAACAGACAACTAAATAAGCAAACAGGCACCACCCCCATTAAGTTTGCTGAAATTTGGTGAATAGGCATCATATCTTGTCATTTACCTATGGCTTAAATTTTATATAAATCGAAGGGAAAAAACTTTCAGCGGGGGTTTTCAACGGGGTTTTATGTCCCCGGGAACCCTTTTATTAAAATGAAATATACTTATCCAAGTACCCTGGGCAATGTAGTTTCAAAATATATATCGTTATGGGGGTCTATCTCCAAAACCATAGGAGGAGTTCATGAACAAACAAACAAACAAACAAACAGACAGGAACTACAACTTTATATATATATATAATAAAAAAGAAGGGGAAACAAATGGAAAGAAAGAATTGAGAAATATAGGAAAAAAAGAAGAGAAAGAAAGAAGAAAAAGAACGGGAAGGGGAGGGTATGGTAAGGGTTCTGGTGTTGCAAAAGAGGGTGGGGGATTGGGCTTTGGGCCTAGAGCAAGAGGGCAGAATTGCTGCGTCCCACCGACAAGACGGCAAAAGCATTCTCCCGGACGATGGCCAGTGACACCCGCTGCAACAACCACCCAACCTCGAGGGGCTCCCTCCTCAGACGGGCCACCGTCGCTCCGATCTTGCGGAGGAGCTGGGCAGTACGGGGTCCAATTACGCATGAGGTCTCGACTGTGACCGGTGCGAAGAGGAAGCGGCCGGACAAACCCCCGGTATTTGTTTATTTTAGGTTCTGCTGCGAGGCGGGCTGCGATGCTGGGGTTTGTGACCGAAGCGACTATAATTCAGTTATGAAGGAAATTAAAAAAAAAAAAGATTTCGAAATTTTCCGAGAAAGTTAAACGTTTCGTAAATCGGAAGAAGCGGTACTTGAGAGTGAATAGTCAAAAGTTAGCGGAGGTAAGTAGGACACGTATTAAGTGTACACAAATTGTTTGAATTATAAATAGATACACATATATAAATATATGCAGATAGACATCCCCATACACAAACAAACATACACACAAACACGCACGACACATATACATACAAACACACGCATTCTCGCTTAAGCATAGATTAATAAAGATAAATTAAATATAATTATATAAAAACACTTGAATAGTCAGTAATACTCACATACTAGTGAAGTGTAAGCAACATTTTACAAATAGACAAACAACTGAACATGCATATGCACTCACTCAGACACACACTTGTATATATATATATATATATATATATATAGTGAAAACTTGGACGGGAACAAAAACAGAGAGGCAGTACAAACAATGGTTTATTAGGTTCACGCTCTTTATATATATATATATATATATATATATATATATATATATATATATATATATATATATATATATATATATATATGTGTAAGTATGTATGTATACGTACATACATATATGTATACAGACGTACAGTAGCATGCATATATATATATATATATATATATATATATATATATATATATATATATATATATGTACATATACATATATACATACAGGTACACATACATATATGCACGTATCAGTTTAGCGGACGCTTATTATAACGCCGCTTTGTTCGTTTGTAAACAAACTGAACAGCCTGAATTTATGCCGTACGGTGTTAAGGCAACCACGTCACCTTTTTGTTCAACACTGACACAGGAACGATGTACTAGTTTCAAGCTTGTTAGCTATCATCAGCACCGTATACCCTTCTGCCAGATAGTTGAACGTTCGAAAGTATATACTTTCCTTATGAAAATTAACGGCTGAGCAGCCTAATTTGCATATCGAGTGAGTTAAATCGGTCAGGCATACCGAAAACGATAAGTTGAAATAAAATGAAAACGAAATTTCATTTCTCACTCTTAGTACGGCACTTACTTAAATGTAAGTATGTATGTTCACGTACATACAAATATGTATACAGACGTACAGTAGCATGCATATATATATATATATATATATATATATATATATATATATATATATATATATATATATATATATATATATATATATATATATATATATATATATATATATATATATATATATATACATATATACATACAGGTACACATACATTTATGCACGTATCAGTTTAGCGTGCCGTACTAAGTGCCGTACTAAGAGTGAGAAATGAAATTTCGTTTTCATTTTATTTCAACTTATATATATATATATATATATATATATATATATATATATATATATCTTATATATATAAAGTGAAGATGGGCATTGTTTGGTGTTCCCAACTTGCATGCTACACCGTTCATCCAATTTTCATGAAACCTCACACATATATAAAACTCAACGCGTAGAGTGGAATAGGCTACTTGAACATTTCGAAAAATCGATAATCGGGACCCCAGAAGCCAAAAATCGATACTTTCAAAAATGGATGAAACTCGACGCAAGTGTGTATTTTGATTCGCGGATAAACGTGCGCTACATAAAATTTTCGAAAAATCGATAATTGGATCACCAGAGGCAAAAATCGATATTTACGAAATTTGCCCGATTCCAATGAAATTTGCCGTAGGTATGTATTTTGATGCGGGGATTAACGTCGGATACTTGAAATTGTAAAAAGAAAATCGATAATCGGACCCCCAGAGGCAAAAATCCGGCAACCGAAAAACGCCATTCTTCTTGCTTACATTTGTCGCGACTCCCGCCATGCAAAAAACGTTCAATCTATCAGGATTATCCACCGTAAGT
>OZ024740.1:274902606-274922606 GCA_964016885.1 Eledone cirrhosa | reverse complement strand
TGATATATATTTTCCTTATCGAGCCCTCTTTGGATTTTAGTCTTCAATTGTATTATTATTACTATATATATATACATACATATACACACACCTACATATAAATCCATATATGTCTGTCTATAATCGTTTTTTCTACTATTACAGCCACTCGTATTTACAAGGAACTTAACACTTTGACTGTATTGTTTATTTATGAAATGTTTTGTGTGCACATGCCACGAGACTTGGCCAGTATTCCGTATCTCTTTAGAATATCGTCATCAACAAGTTTTCAAATCTAGTGCAGCCAGTCGTTGTGGTGCCATTCCAAACATTTTCGCAGCTAGCCATCGCCACTGGTTTCTATTATTCGTCATGTGCAGATATGACGATGCGGTGGGATCAATCCAGTCCATGATGTTAGCGAACCCTGGTTTTCTTTGTCGGTTTATTCAACTGTACCTGAAGGATGACATTAAACAGGGAGTCGTAACTGAAATACGTGACCGAAACTAGGCAAACTTCCGTCTCTATCGATTATATATCGATTTCTACTATAGGTACAAGGCCAGAAATTAAAGGAGAGGGGAAAGTCGATTAAATTGACCCCAGTGCATTACTGGTACTTTATTTTATCGACCCTGTAAGGATGAAAGGCAAAGTTAACCTCGGCGGGATTTGAACTCAGATCGTTAAGGGCCATAACTCTATACCATAAAGCATGTTGTCTGACACTCTACCGATAATCCCAATCCCCCGCCCACATCCTCCGGGTAAACGCCTTCTCCATTCTGTCCGTCGGGGTAGTGGAGAGGACAACACGCGGGACTCCATTTGCTCACCATACGGAGAGATGGGGAGGGCGAGAGAGATGGAGGCAATGAGAGTGGGAGTTCGGCTGTTCTTTCATGTTTACTTAGGTTACTATTTTCTATCGAGATCTGACTGGAACCTGTTCACCTTAATAACATTCTCAATATCTCTAGGCCTTTCTCTATCCCTTTCTTTCTCTTGCCTTTTCACTATATTTTGCCGCTTTTCCCTATATATCTATTATTCGAAGGCCAGTAATTTTTTTTGGTTGTCAATGAAATCGACTCCAGTGAGTGACTGGTACTTTATTTTATCGACCCCGTATGGATGAAAGGCAAAGCTAACCTCGGCGGGATTTGAACTCAGAAAGTAAAGGGCCATAATTTTATGCTGAAAAGCATGGTGTCTGACGCTCTACCGATTCTGCCAATAGTCTTGTATATTATTCTTAGTCTTGAGTTGATAAATTTTCTATGTACATCATCTATATTAGATAGCTATCCATCAAAGCAATTTTAGTAGTTATAATGAAGAAAACGTATTTCATTGGGTGATTAATCTCTTTCCCTTTACATGTTACTATCTTAAACATACACTTTTTTTGTTGATGTCACTATTTTGTTGCTTTCGTTGTTTCTATGCGCTTTAAGTTCAAGTTCATCTAATGTAAATTTTGTCATTCATCCATTCGAAGACGAGAAAGTACCAGTCCAGAGCTGGATTAGATTCTCTCCCACCTCTCTCTCTCCCACCTCTCTCTCTCTCTCTCTCTCTCTCTCTCTCTCTCTCTTTATATATATATATATATATATATATATATATATATATATATATATCGCTCACTCTCACTCTCTCTCTGAAATACATTAGCTATCCAATCCAAACGTAGAAACGTTATGAGCCCTTCTAGGATTAAAATCCCCAAACACGCCGTATGTTATGACGGTGCCCCTATGATTTAATCAGTTTGCATGTGTCTATCTCTGTTTATATTGGGCTATTATTAATTGGGGCTGAAAAAATTGAAATACGATGGTCGGCTGAATAGTTCACAGGCTGAGTAAGATACTCTCATGGAATGACAAAATGAGGTTTATTTTTTAACATAGTCCCTGGAAAGAAACAATGCAGTTATTAATAAGAAGAGTTGGAATTAAAGCATCATTCCTTCAAATTCAGCATATGAACTTTCCAGCTGACCCTCATAGAGAAAAAGGAAACAGAAAAAGTTTATATTACTTTAACCTTTATTTTTCAGTGACCGCATATACAACTGTGAGTGAAGAAACATTTTCCGTGTGTATGCTTGGCTGTTAACAATTTCTGAACAACAGGCTGCCATTTATATAATCAATGAGAAGATAGATCGTAAGGATTCATGTTGAACAGGACTAATATCTGCAAGTGTTATTGTAATAACTCTTTTGTATTTCACACTTGTATGGTGGTGATGTTGAATGAGGATTTTAAGTGTCAATAAACCTATCATAATATGTTGCTTTCGTCAATTCTACTGTTTGAAATGCAATTAAATTGTTTGTCAATTTATTATTGCATACATGGTGGCTGCCAACTCGTTTTCGAGTACGGCCACTAATTTATATCCATGTAGGAGAATCCCTACCGATGCGCTGAACGAGTGTGACTTTTTAGTCCAGGCAGCGACTTGAAAACTCTGCTACAAACACTACACTTATGACAATTATTGACACATAGTGCTGGGCCCATGGTACCATGTGACTACAAGTGCAGAGAGATCTCCAGATATAAAGCAATGCCTGTGCCGTGAAGCTTTTATAGTGAGCAAAGGCACTGCACAAAGCCAGTCCCACTCTCTTAACCAAGATGATATTTACCAAAAAGAAGAACAAGTCAACGTCATTGGATACCATCAGGGTTGCAGGTGTTATATCAGAGTTTTCCTTCTCCTAGAATTCTGCCTTGACAAAGGCTAAGGGGTCATCTCCAGTTGGTGCTACTGGTAACATGTATCCCAGTACAACCTGTCTCATGGTCGGATCGTTGGCGACTAAACTGGCAACCCCACCAAGGTTTCTTGGTGAGGAGGGTGACTTTGGACATCCTGCAGGACTAAAAACAAAATCTGTCAAAGGGAAAAGGAGCTCTTAAGAGTCAATGGCCATCCAAAATCACCGGGAGAGATGACCCCTTATTGCATACATACATACACATAATCCTACATAGATACACACACACGCACTCATACATAAATAGATACTTAGATACGCACACTCATAAATATGTACATACATACATTCATACACACATACATATATGCATACATACACACATATACATACATACACACATGCACACATATACACATATACATACATACATACATACATACACACATATACATACATACACATATACATACATTCATAAATATCTACATGCATACATACATTCACAAATATGTATATACATAAATAGATACATATATATATATATACACATAGATATATACATACATAAATACATGATGGCTGCCAACTCGTTTTCGAGTATGGCAACTACTTTATATCCATGTAGGAGAACCCCTACCGATGCGCTGAATGAGTGTGACTTTTTAGCCCAGCCAGCCACTTGAAAACTCTGGTTCAAACACTACACTTGTGACCATTATTGACACATAGTGCTGGGCCCATGGTACCATGTGACGACAAGTGCAGAGAGATCTCCAGATATAAAGCAATGCCTGTGCCGTGAAGCTGTTATAGTTTTGAAAGGCACTGCACAGAGCCAGTCCCACTTTCTTAACCAAGATCATATTTACCAAAAAGAAGAACAAGTCAACATCATTGGATACCATCAGAGTTGCAGGTGTTATATCTGATTTTCCTTTTCATAGAATTCTGCCTTGACAAAGGCTAAGGGGTCATCTCTCCCGGTGATTTTGGATGGCCATTGACTCTTAAGAGCTCCTTTGCCCTTTGACAGGTTTTGTTTTTAGTCCTGCAGGATGTCCATAAAAACATACATACATATATACATACATAAACACATACTCACATGCACACACACACACACACACACACACACACACACACACACACACACACACACACACACACACACACACACACACACACACACACACACACACACACACACACACACACGCACACACACATACGATGGCTGCAAACTCTGCTAAGAGTATTGCAATCGCTTGTCAGATTACAGAAAGTGGTGCACCTTTAGGCTACGGCCAGCCACACGAACCTGTAACATAACCTGAACAAGCAATACCTGTGCTTTGAAGGTTTTTTATGCGGGGAAAGGCCTTGCACTCGACAAATCCCACTCTCTGAGCATCGAAACCACTACCAGAAAGGGAGAACTGGTCAACATTATCGGATGTTTCCGAAGCCGAAGGTTTTTTTTTTCAGAGTTTCCCTCTCCTAGAAAGGTGTTGTGACAACAACTCGAGGTCTTTCACACCCAGGTGCAAAAAAAAGTACTATTTGGATGGCCGTTGACTCTGCTGAGTTCCTCCGCCCTTCGACGGGTCTTGTATTTCATCCCGCAGGATACATACATACATGCGTATTGGATGTATGTCTGTTCCTACGACGATTGCTCCGGTTTATTGGTGACAACCTGTTTTTGACATTAATGTGCAAGCGGTTGAGTATTCCACAGGCACAATTCCTTAATGCAATGCCAAGACTCACTTTTGCCAGCTGGAGCAACGTGGACTGGAGCAACGTGAAATAAATATCTTGCTCAAAGACATCATGCGTTATTTGGAATTGAACTCTCAACATTATGAACGTTATGCAAACACCTTAATATCTAAACCTCGTCCCTTCACATATACATGGTGGCTGCCAACTCGTTTTCGAGTATGGCCACTACTTTATAGCCATGTAGGAGAACCCCTAACGATGTGCTGAACGAGTGTGACCTTTTAGTCCAGCCAGCGACTTGAAAACTCTGGTACAAACACTACACTTGTGACAATTATTGACACATAGTGCTGGGCCCATGGTACCATGTGACGACAAGTGCAGAGAGATCTCCAGATATAAAGCAATGCCTGTGCCATGAAGCTTTTATAGTGAGCAAAGGCACTGCACAAAGCCAGTCCCACTCTCTTAACCAAGATGATATTTACCAAAAAGAAGAACAAGTCAACATCATTGGATACCATCAGAGTTGCAGGTGTTATATCAGAGTTTTCCTTCTCCTAGAATTCTGCCTTGACAAAGGCTAAGGTGTCATCTCATCACATATACATACATTCATATATACTTACATACAAAGATACACATAGGTAAAGGTAAAGACCCTTTTGGTCATTCATGGCCATGGGATTTGCACCTAGAATGTTTCCCCCCGGGGCACAATCCAGGTTGTTTGTGGAAGACCAGCAGTCGCTCATGTATTCCAACCTCCCCTCTCCACGTCACTGATGTTGTCCAAGGGCAAGGCAGTGGCCGATACAGCTTGACACCAGTCACGTCACAACTCATTCCTACAGCTGAGTAAACTCGAGCAACGTGAAATAAAGTGTCTTGCTCAAGGACACACATACATACGTACACATACACACACACACACACACACACACACACACACACACACACACACACACACACACACACACACATACATACATACATACATACATACATACATACATACATACATACATACATGCATACATGCATACATACATACATGGTGGTGGCTGCCAACTCGTTTTCGAGTACGGACACTACTTTATAACCATGTAGGAGAACCCCTAACGATGTGCTGAACAAGTGTGACTTTTTAGTCCAGCTAGCGACTTGAAAACTCTGGTAGAAACACTACACTTGTGACAATTACTGACACATAGTGCTGGGCCCATGGTACCATGTGACGACAAGTGCAGAGAGATCTCCAGATATAAAGCAATGCCTGTGCCGTGAAGCTTTTATAGTGAGCAAAGGCACTGCACAAAGCCAGTCCCACTCTCTTAACCAAGATGATATTTACTAAAAAGAAGAACAAGTCAACATCATTGGATACCATCAGGGTTGCAGGTGTTATATCAGAGTTTTCCTTCTCCTAGAATTCTGCCTTGACAAAGGCTAAGGGGTCATCTCTCATACATACATACATACATACATACATACATACATACATACATACATACATACATTTATACAATGTTAGGATGTGAAAAGTATTACGAACCTGTGTAAGTATTTCCCATTATCTTCAGTTTTGTTGATTCAATCTCATATATTTGAACATTTATAAGTATCGAGGAATGAGACCATGGTAGATATACAATAATACAACCGGTTTTCTTTTTCCAAATTAAACAATTTCATCTGAGCTAAATGGCACGACTAAGATAACTATGAAGGTTGGTATCCACGGTCCGCTAGTTCTAAGGCAGAAAACCGCCCCATGTACGAACAATAATATATCTAGTTCTTATTATATGAGCTGGGAGATAGTCTTCTTTATTTCCAGTTGTTTATATAGTGTAAATGTTGTTCCTCAAAGCTCACTATAGTTGCAGGGTAAGGCATCTTTCTATTTTCATTCACAGTGAGCATTTGTCTGTATTACTTAGTGTTAGTTCAATGGGCATCGCAAAACAGAGTTAATATTAGTTATTTAATGAATCGCAAGAAGTTAAAAGTTTTAATGCTTAACAGCAGATTCTGTAGCATTTGGGGAATCAAAAATAACCAACTCGTTGGATACAATACTAGTTTACCAAAAGTAAACTTTTCACTTGACTCGAGTCTTATCTTAAATGATCAGTTTGAGCTGAGATTTAACAAAGGAACATTTGTATTATTGTATTATAGCTCCAGCACTTAACAGTTGGTAACGAGTAAACAAAGGGGCGTCTATGTGATCGATCGACTGTCAAAAATACTATGATCCTATACTAGATACCCTTAAAAAGACAAGGTGATAAAGGTGAACTGGTAAATAATTGCATTCTGCTTCTGCAGGATAGTCATGGCTGGAAAGTCTTTCACTATAAGTTTACTTAAATAAGGTTGATGTAGGGAAAAGCAACAAGAACAATCCACAAGTATTCAAGTAGATATTTGTAGATTTATTGACAGTAAAGTGAATACAAACCAATTCTAAAAGTCATTATGAAGCGTTCTGCATGCAGCAGGGATTACGTTAAATGTATGGTATAACGTTGTATTAGAAAATATATAGGTAATGAAAATGGATCAACTGATCGCAGCTCAAAACATCGTAGTCAACTCAAACTAACTGTAAGCCCTGATGAAGTCATTGGTGTAGCATCGTGACATGCGGCGTTTCTTGGACTTTTTAAAACTGTCGGAGCCCATAAATAGAGCAAAGGATTTTATTTTATGTTCTAACAACTCTGTCACTACGGCGTAGTAAGCACATTTAGAACTTCGGCATTCATATTTGCTTATATATATATATATATATATATATATATATATATATATATATAATAATACAAGGACGATTTGTTATGCCTTCATTACGTTTATTGATTGGTGACGCGTATTTCGCTATTGATTAGCTGAAGGTTCGATCTGTATCGATCTGGCCCGACTCTGGAATCAAATGTTCGTCGGAGCTCTGCTGTTGTGATGACAGAATGAATATATATGTTCATTCTCCTTTGGATTCCAGAGTCGGGCCAGATCGATAGAGATCGAACATTGAGCTGATCAATAGCGAAACGCGCGTCACCAATCAATAAACGTAATGAAGGCTTAACAAATCGTCCTTGTATTATTAAATTTACACTCTGTTTAGCTCTACACCTCGCTACAGACGTGAATTTAAACATCGAGTGCTCACCTGGGTTAACCTACAGTAACTTAACGTTACACTCCTGGATATATATATATATATATATATATATATATATATATATATATATATATGTGTGTGTGTGTGTGTGTGTGTGTGTGTGTGTGTGTGTGTGTGTGTGTGTGTGTGTGTGTGCGCGTGCGGTTGTGTGTGTGTGTGTTTGTAGGTGTGTAACATTTAAAAATACTACAGAAATATGCTCAAAATTGACAAAAATAAACTCATATAAAACGTTGACAAAAAGTTAAAATAACTACCATATCATGAACAACAACAACAAAAGGAGGAAGCGAAGAAATAACTGGAGATATGCATTGCTAGTGATCCGAATCTATCGTCAGGTTTGAAAAGGAAAGATTATATAGTAAGTATAGGAATAATTTTCTTTTCTTCCTTTTCATATGTCTTTATTTCATGCTTACTTGCCTTCCTTTGTTATCTTACTTTTATTTGCTAAACGCGTTATTTTTATATATTTTTAAAAATATATATTTTACCTTCGTTCTTGTTTGTTTGCTTACTTAGTTAATGGCAATGAACTCAAAATAAACTAATAATAATACTTGCAAGAACACACACACACACACACACACACACACACACACACACACACACACACACACACACACAAGGAACAAGGTAAAATATTAAAAGATATATTATTACGTGGCTTGGAGAGCCCCGCGTGGCTAATAAAGAAATTATTATACGTGGCGTGGCTTGGTTTAGAAGGACGGTGGATTGGCAGTATCGGTAGAGCGTTGGACATGTTTTGTGGCATATAGTTACGTCCCTTTACGCTCTGATTTCAAATCTAGCCGAGGTCAGCTTTGCCTTTCCTCCTTACGGGGTCGATAAAATGAAGTACCAGTAATGCACTGGATTGGCAGTGTCGGTAGAGCGTCGGAGCAACATGCTTTGTTGCAAATAATTACGGCCCTGTACGTTTTGATTTCAAATCCCACCGAGGTTAGCTTTGCCTTTCATCCTTACGGGGTCCATAAAATGAAGTACCACTAATGCACTGGATTGGCAGTGTCGGTAGAGCATCGGACAACATGCTTTGTGGCAAATAATTACGGCCTTTTACGTTCTGATTTCAAATCTAGCTGAAGTTAACTTTGCCTTTCACCCTTACGTGGTCGATAAAATAAAGTACCAGTAACGCACTGGGGTCGATCTAATCGACTTTCCTCTCCCCTAAATCGCTGACCTTGTGCCTAAACTAGAATCAATTATTACGTGGCTTGGAAGAATCATAAGAGCGTCGGACGAAATAACATGTGCCGTTTAATCCAATTATATACTTCTAAGTTTAAATCTTGCCGACATCAACTGTTTCTTTCATCTTTCTTGGGTTGATAAGATACCAGTCAAGTACTGGGATTGATTTAATAGACTAATACCTTATTCTAGATTTTCGAGCCTGTACTTGTGTTAGTAATTTTGGTTTATTTTGTTACAGGTGTTTGAGAAATTAATTTCCTTATTGGCACTTTTGAGGTCAGTGGATTGGCGGAATCGTTAGAGCGTCATATAGAATACATTTCAGTATTCGGTCAGGGTGTCTACGCATTGAGTTCAAATCCCACCATGGTCAACTTTGTCGTTCGTCCTTCCGAGATCAATAAAATAAAGTACCAGTTAAGTACTAGGGTCGATATGATTGGCTTTTATTTTCCCTTAGATTGCTATAAATTGTGCCTATGTTAGAAATAATTATTTGCACCTTCGATGGTAGATAGGCAGAATCGTTAGAGGACCGACGAAAGTGATTTGCAGTATTTGATCCAGTTCCTCAAATTCTGAGTTCGAATCCCATCAATCACTCTGAATTCAAACGTCAACTATCCTTCTGAATTCAAATCCTTTTACCTTTCATCTCTCCGGGGTCGATAAAATATGGTTGCAATAAATCATTTCGGTCGAGTTTATTGATTTCCCCTCACCTGGGTTTTCTCTTCAAATTGCTGGCCCTGTGCCTAAATGAGAAACCAATATCAGCAAAGTTTCTTATCGGCATATAGTTACATCCCTTTACGTACTGACTTCAAATCCTGCTGAGGTTAACTTTGCCTCACGGGGTCGATAATATAGAGTACCAGTAATACACTGGTGGAAGAGAAGATAGTACAGACATGTCCTCATCCCCCCCCCCACTAAACTATTCTATTGGGGCCTTATTCTCCTTCGACGTGGCAGCTGCTGGCTAAAAGGGGCCCCGTGGTAGGCCCCGCACAAGATGACTGGATGTTATTAAAGAAAATCTCCAGAGGCTCGACGTCACCTTGGAGGGTAGAGAGGGGTTGGCATGGGACCGGCACTGATTGAGGGCACAGGTAGACATGGTCAGCTCTATGTACTGGTGTCGATTTAATCGACTTTTCCATCCCACGAAAATTGTTGGCCATGTGTTTTGTACTAAATTAGAAAACCTCATTAGCAAAGATTTAGTCAATAATGTTAACCCAACGAGTTTCAATTAGCAGAAAAGTTAATTAGAATACTAAGCGGAATATCAAATTTCGTTCTGCTCAGACATCAATGTCTGCTCTAGTGCTATTGCACTTCAGATTCAATGCTAATCCCCAATATTAAAAAAAGTTATAGTGTCGAAACGTCTTATTCTAAACTCTTCATCATATACATAAGGTGGCAATTGGCAGAATTGCTGGGGCTGTCAGCTAAAATACCTTATGATATGTTCATCTTTTCGATATTTATAAGTACCAGTCCAGTAGTGTGGGTCCAATCTTCTCTCTCTCTCTCTCTCTCTCTCTCTCTCTCTCCCTCTCCCCCCTCTCTCTCCCTCTCTCTCTCTCTCTCTCTCTCTCTCTCACCCTCTCTCTTTCTCTTTCTCTCTCTCTCTCCCCTCTCTCCCTTTCTCCATATCTCTCTAGACTGCACAGGTAATTCATGTATGTTTGTATGTATATATACATACACACCACATATATACATATATCTTTTTCTCTCTTACTCTCCCCTCTCTTACTCTCTCCCTCCATCCCTCTCTCTCTATATGTATGTATGTATCTATGTATGTATGTGTGTATGTATGTATGTATGTATGTATGTATGTATGTATGTATGTATGTATGTATGTATGTATATATATATGATCTTCTCAGCCAGACAGCTCCAGGAGAAGTGCATGAAACAAGGTTTGGATCTGTATCAGGTTTTTGTCGATCTGACAAAAGCTTTCGATACTGTTAACAGAAATGCATTATGGAAGATTCTCCAGAAACTTGGTTGCCCTGATAAGTTCCTTGCTTTGGTTAGGTCTTTCCATGACGACATGAAGGCTTGGGTTAATGTCGGAGGTAACATGTCGGAGCCTATCTCAGTAAAAAATGGAGTGAAACAGGGGGATATTCCAGCACCGACCCTGTTTGCCATATACTTTGCAATGGTTTTCTATATTGCATTCAAGAATTGCGAGCATGGTGTTTACATCCGATATCGAACCTCAGGCAGCATATTTAACATCAGGCGCTTTGCTGCAAAAACAAAAGTATTTACATCACTCATAAGAGACCTCTTGTATGCAGATGATTGCGATCTTGTAGCGATCAGAGAGTGATATGCACCACATTTTGAATGCATTTTATGATGCTTGCACTGCCCTAGGATTGACTGTCAGTCTCAAGAAAACCATCGTCATGTACCAACCTGCCCCTGGTAAGCAGTACAGTGAGCCAAATATCTATGTGTATGGTAAACGACTTGGAGTGGTTGATCAGTTTGTCTACCTGGGAAACACTGTCAATCGATACAGCAACCTTGACAGAGAAACCCCACTCAGGATTAGGAAAGCAAGTGATGCTTTCGGAAAGCTAGAAAGGCGACTCTGGGGTCGGCGAGACATATGCAAGAAGACAAAGGTAAAGGTGTACAAGGCATGTGTGCTCTCTTCTCTTCTTTATGCCTGCGAGACCTGGGTCACATATCGACACCACCTTAAACATTTGGAGCGTTTCCATCAGATGTGTCTCAGACAGATCCATGGCGTTCACTGGAGGGACCACATCAGCGATGTCGAGATTTTGGAAAGCTCTCTGTGTGACAGTATAGAAGCTCTTGTGCTTAAGCAACGACTCCGTTGCAGTGGTCACCTTGCCAGGATGAAGGATTCTAGAATACCAAAACAACTCTTTTATGGAGAGTTAGTTAAAGGAAAACGACCTTCACATAAACCAAAAAAGAGGTATAAGCATTCCTTGAAAGCCTCTTTGAAAGACGCTAACATATCTGCTGATACAAGGGAAAATGTTGCTGCTGATCGTAATAAATGGAGAAAGACTGTATATGAGGGGAAAGTTGCCTTTGAGGCATCTCGAATCGCATACGAGAAAGTATAGATGGATGTGTGGAAGGGCATTACTGTTGCATTTCCAGACGGTGAGGATCCTCCTATGGCGCTGACACGCAGCGTCTGTGCGAGACTCTGCCTCAGCAAAGCTGGACTCGAAAGTCATCTTCACAGTCATAAAGTAAGACCAGTGGTTGACTACCAGGCTGCTGTTGGAGATGCTACTCATCATGCTTGCCAAGCATGTGGTAGAGAATGTAAATCAGCAGGAGGGCTCAAACGACATGCAAAAGTACATGAACTCCAACCACAGCCGGCTATTCCCAGTGAATGTTTTGGTTGCCGACACTGTGCAAGACATTTTAGATCATTGACTGGGCTAAAAAGCCACATTCGATCGCAGCGCTGTTAATTGCTATCGTTTGTGTGTGTGTGTAGATATGTTTATGTGTGTGTATATATATATGTGTGTATATTATTATTGTTGTTGTTGTTATTATTGTCGTTATTATTATTGTTGTTATTGTTGTTGGTATCGTTATAATTATTATTATTATGATTTTTTTTTCGTGCAATGGCCATACTCGATAACGAGGGGGCAGCCATGACATATATATATATATATAACAAATAGTTATCACTCTCTACACACACACACACATATATATATATATATACATATATACAAAACTTAATTTTTTAGAGTAATCTAAGAGATATTTATAGAATTTAAACCCTGTGTTTGCATATTTAACGAGGATATTATGTAACATATTTATAAGTAACTGGTGAGAAATACGTTTGCATATTCCATATGCCGCCTTGGTGCATTGACGATGTTGTTGGGTTAACTAACCTTAATCCACCATTAGTGAAATAATCTGTAACTAAATTCTAAAAGTATCCCTCATATTTCGAATGAAGTTAATGTTAACATATTCAATTATACACACACACACACACACACACACACACACATATATATATATATATATACATGGTGTCTCAAAAAATGTATACGTGCTTCAACAGCATTCAAATAAATATTGCCTGTAAAAATAATCAAAGTGTATATATTTTGGGGAATACTATATATATATACATAGATACACAAACATACGCACGCACACACACACACACACACACATATATATATATATATATTAAAAAAAGGAAAAGAATGACTTCACTTGTAGTTCTAAACAATTTAATTTAATTTTATAATATTATAATTTTACAATTTGGTTTTGTAGATCTAGTAAGTCCTTTGTTAACTTCGGTGGGGAGATTTTTTCAAGATTCCTGATTAACTTTCTCGCATTCGTCGAAGGCGATTGTCAAACTGATCTCAGGTTGTGTGACTATATAAGAGATTTTGGTTGTGTCTGGGGTGGGGGGTTGGGTTAATGAGTGATGGAGTGAAGAGGTGTTGATGAAAACTTAGAGGAATTAGATATATATACAGAAAGTAGTGAATGGTAAGAGCAAGATAATTGATTGGGAGTGGAGTTGGGAGGTGTTAGGGTGTTTAAGAAGTGTTTTAGAAAAGCGTTGTAAAAGTGCTCTCCTGCTGGTTCCATTTCAATAAACGACCTTTGCTGAATATAATAGCCAGATGTTTTTCAAATTCTTTTCTAATAGCTAAACCAACTATCTTAATTTATGAAGAATAACCTTAACAAGTTTCTATATTTAAAGAATAATTTGAACGCGCGCCTGTTTCTTTTTTTTGGGGGGGGGGGGGGGGTTAATGAGGTGTAAGATACATGTCTTTTGATAAAAATGGGATGACAGCAAAGAGAAAAATAAGGTTAGTTTTGGAATGATTTGTTGATAGAAACCGTCACCGATGAATGCGAGAAAGTTCTCCAGGAAAGTTAAACAGGAATCTTTAAAAAATCTTTGCGGAATTCTTTGCGGTATTCGTTTCGGCTCTCTACCAAGGTCAACTTTGCTTTTCATCCATTCGAAGCCGATAAAAGAAGTACCATTCAAGTACTGGGGTCGATTCTTCCTCTATATCTCTTTCTCACTTCCATCCTCTCACTTACTATCATTCCCTGGGAGAAATCTGCTGTATTCAGACCTGGAGAGGAGATTGGCTCCACCAGGTTTTAAAATATACCGTAGAAAGGCTGTATATCAACATGGCAGCCGCATGACTACCTCGGGAGTTATGGGACTAAGCATGCATAGGGAAATATATATAATATGTTTATGTTTGACAAAGATACAGAAGTGTCGCTATGAGTGATTTAAGCGAGCTTGTCTAACTCGGGTCAATTAACAGTAGAACTAACACAGCGTGTTTCATAATAGATGTTTATATGAAAGCATATACAATATGTTATAAAACATCCATAGCATTACTTATGTATGTTTATAATACATAAAGATATTGCATGCGCTAATATGAGTCACTCAATGTTAGTGCTACCCCCTATATATATATATATATATATATATATATATATATATATATATATACATTATGAAGAGAGAAGAAACATTTAGATATAATTAGTAATAAAATGTATCATACCTAAACTGCTCCTAGATTCCTCGACTACGTAGTTTCGTGGCATAAACAAAAACAATACATCATAAAGATATAGAGTCCTTGCGAGGTCTGCCGACTTATCAAGAGGATACCTCATTTTACTAGTCTCAAGAACGCGTCTCCACAACGTGAGAAAGAATCCCAAAAGGCGGAGGGGGAGATAGTCACGCGATATAACGGTCGAGAAACAGAGCTAAGCCTCTTATAACCCCGAAGAAAATACCACGGAGGCGGAGGGGGTATTTATATCGAAGCCGTAGAAGAGGTGGTGAAGGAGGCGAGAAGTATGAGTAATGAAAGCTTTCCAGCAGTCCCCACACTTCAAAGATTGCTCGACCAGAGGGAGTTATTAACAATATATTTAGAAACACACAGATACATGCGGACACACACATATACATGAATGCATCCGCACCCAACCATGAGTTAAGGGTGCCAACTTCACCGATGTTGCTCAATGAATGACTGGGACAGACCAATCCGGTTGAACCAGACTGAACCAGTATCAGAGTTAAAAATACATTATGAAGAGAGAAGAAACATTTAGATATAATTAGTAATAAAATGTATCATACCTAAACTGCTCCTAGATTCCTCGACTACGTAGTTTCGTGGCATAAACAAAAACAATACATCATATATATATATATATAGGAGAAGCTCAGGACCTCGACGGCTGAGCTCCGGCCGTTTCGTCAGCTAGATCCGAACGTCGGGGTCCTGACTCTTTTCCTATTACCCACTCTTCTACCCTAAGTATCGGGTACTCTGGTGCGTTATGGTCCACCTGGTGCGTTATGGTCCACCTGGTCCTTTACTTCTTTGTTATATATATATATTGTATTTGTTCTTCAACATCTCTCATCTGAAAATGTGAGTTTAAACAGATATTGTTATAATTAATTTGGGAATGTCATGCTGCCAATAAAATCACACGCAACTGTTAGTTTTCACTTCAATTTAGTTTAATAACTGGATGGTTGTTTTTTTGTTTATTGTCAAACAAAACTCTTTCGTCACACGTTGTGTGAACTCCTCGGTGACTAATTTTTTTATTTTGTGTCTCTCCTTTGTTCTGTCCTACACCATCTTTCGATAAACAGGCGAAACTCCAGGGTAACAAGACTCACTTTTTAGCCTCAATAATAACTGTTTCTACTTTTGAACAAGGCCAACGATTCTTTTTCTTTTTCTTTTCCTTTTTCTTCTTTTTCTTTTTCCTTTTTCTTCTTTTTCTTTTTCCTTTTTCTTTCTTTCTTTCCTTTATCTATCTCTCTTTCTTTCTGTTGTTCTCTCTCTGTCTTTATTACTATTATTATTATTGATGGCGGTGGTGGATTGGAGGGTCGGACGCCATGCTTTCCAGCATAGTTATGTCCCTTTATGATCTGAGTTCAAATCCCGCCGAGGTTGACTTTGCCTTTCATCCTTACGGGGTCGATAAAATAAAGTACCAGTAATGCACTGGTTGATTGCTGGCCTTGTGCCTAAAGTAGAAACAATTATTATTGATGCTGTTGAATTTGTAGATTTACCGGTTATATATATTTTTTATAACAGTTTCTAATGACACGATTCAGCTAGTATCGTATTTAAAATTGAGTGGCGCTGCTTCTAGTGTTCACTAATTTTTAGACAACTCAATCAGAGAAACAATTGTTAGACTGTAAATAAATTCTCCTTTTTTGTACTGTTGACCATGTTCTTCTTCACATTTTTTCAATTGTATTACTCCAAGATAAACTTACATAAGAATACAAGTTAAATCATAAACTCGCTATCTACGTAAACCTCTTGTTGAGTCAAGCAAAGCCGTACGCTAAAACTATTCATAATAAGAAGTATTCACAACCTCTAACTGGATTACCTATAACGATATTTTGTTATCCTAATATATATATATATATATATATATATATATATATATATATATATATATATATATATATATATATATATATATATATATGCAAAAGTTCTATTTAAATTGTTGAGTTTTTCTCTCTGTCTGGTGGTTTGATAACTCTCTGTTGCTTTCCTCTGTTTTCTTATTTTTTCTTTTTTCTTTTTTTTTCTTCTTTTCTTTCCTATTTTTCTTTATTTATTTATCTCTCCCTTTCTTTTCTCCACGCTTTTCTCTCTCTCTCCGTTTTTTGTACTTATCCTTAACACTACGACTTACTAAAATAATATAAACAAACCACTATCCTGATGTCCTCCAAAAGTAATGGTCGCATTTTGAAAGGGTACGTCAATGCTTATTTATAAAACTGATATATATTGTATTTTGTCTGATGAAGGCATACCATAATTTAACTTGGTATCCTTGAAATATGTATAATGAAATAGATATGGTTTTATAAATATAGTTTCCATTTGTTAATATCGTATATATATATATATATATATATATATATATATATATATATATATATATATATATATTGCCTGGATTTGCGACCGACAATTAAATCATTTAATTGATTTACGATCGTTTCGTTAGACTAACAAGAAAATTCCATTTCAGTTAGAATAAGCTCAACAGAATCGATTCGATACCAATGATATACACCTTACACGCCCATCAAATTCAGTGGAATAACGAAATTTATAAACAATATTGTTGGTTTTTATAATAAACTATATTGACCGGTGTGGACTATAATATCGCATTGAGCATTAAAGCGGTCTTTGCATTTATATGGTTGTTTTATCAACTCACATAAACTTTATATATATATATATATATATATATATATATATATATATATATATATATATATATATATATATATATATATATATATATATATTATACATATATATATATTATATATATATATATATTATGGAATACTGTTGGCTTCCTGCTACAATAATTTCTATACTTATCATTTATATATATATATATATATAGCATGGCCTCAGCCGGATGGCTGAAACAGGTAAAAGAGTATATATATGTGTGTATATATATATATGTACATATATAAAACTCACCTCCTACATATATGTACATATATATATATGTATATATACGTAAATATATATATATATATATATATATATATATATATATATATATATATATATATTTATATATATATATATATATATATATATATATGTGTGTGTGTGCGCGCGTGCATGTGTGTGTGTGCGCGCGCGTGCACGTGTGTGTATATGTTTAGGTGGTAAAAAGTGATATTAGTCAATGATTTTTGTTATTTTGATTTATATGGTTATGTCCCTCTAAGTTCTGAGCTCAAATCCCACCGAGGTTTGTTTTGCTTCTCATCTTTACGGGGTCCACAAAATGTAGAACCAGTTGTGTACTGGGGTAGATTTAATCGACTTTCCTTTCCTTCAAAATTATTGGCTTTGTGCCTAAATGAGAAACCATTATATTATAGGGCGGTGGATTGGCAGTATCGGTAGAAGGTCGAACGCCATGCTTTGCATCATAGAGTTACGGCCCTTTATGGTCTGAGTTCAAATCCCGTCGAGGTTAACTTTGCCTTTCATCCTTACGGGGTCGATAAAATAAAGTACCAGCCATGCACTTGGTAATTGCTGGCCTTGTGCCAAAAGTAGAAACAATTATATTAATTTATCTGTAAAATATGGAGACACGTTTCTGGTATATTTGACCTCTTTAGCTTGGCAACTTTTTCATTACACTATTTATTACGGGCCTTTACGATCTGATTTTAAAACCACTCCCATATCAACTTTGCCTTTCATGTTTACTGTGTCGATAAATAAGTCCCAATGATGTAGTGGAGTTGATTCATTGCACTCTTTATCTCACGCTCACAAAACAGGCTTCACTCAAAATAAAGGTAAACACGCATAGAATCTTGCGAGAGTAGAAATATATAAAACTACACACACATGCATACATAAACGTACGCACACAGGCTCTCGCATAAGCATGGACATACAACAGACAAACACGCATGTGCATGCCACAGACACACCACAGAAAGATGAAAAGAAAAAGACTAGACAGTATCGAAGCAATGAGGAGACACAGAGGGCAAAAAAGTTGCATACAGAAGGTCGCAGAATATGTGAGGAAAGCTTTGACAATTGAATAATCATTGGTTGCTCAACCAACCGATGAATCGATTACTTACCTGACTAAAAATGATTTCTAAATTTGACACAAGGTTAGCAATTTGAAGGGAAGGGAAAAGTCAGTTAAATCTTCCACGTAATGAATAAAAGCCAAGCTAAACTTGGTGGGATTTGAACTCAGACCGTAACGGGATGTAACTATATGCCGCAAAGAATGTTGTTCGACGCTCTACCGATTCTTCGAATCCACTGCCCTTAACTGATTAACAATTATTTCTCCTTTTGGCACAAGGCCAGCAATTTGAAGGGAAGGACCAAGTCAATTAAATCGACCCCAGTGCGCTACTGGTACTTTATTTTATCGACCCTGCAATGATGCAAGACAAAGTTAATCTCAGAACGTAAAGGAACGTAACTCTATGCTGCAAAGCATGTTGTCTGATACTCTAATTATGCTTCCATTCATCGCCCACTTACCCGATAAATAATAGTTTCTATATTTAGCACAAGTTACCCGATTAATAATAAAAACAGAAGGAAAGCATCAACTGGTGTAAGCGTTTTTATTGGCAGCTTGACTCTCCCAAAATAAAATATGCATCTCTCTCTCTCTCTCTCGTTCACCCTCACTCTATTCCTCTCTTCCTACCCCCTTTCTTTCCTCTCCTCTCTCGCACTTTCTCTTTCTGTGCATGTGTATATATATATATATATATATATATATATATATACATATATATATATATATATATATATATATATATATATATATCGAGAATTTTACCCGCCCTATATATACATATATATAGGAAAAGAGTCAGGACCCCGACAGCTGAGCTCCGGCCCTAAGTATCAAGTACTCTGGTGCGTTATGGTTCACCTGGTATCTTACCACACCTTGTTTGTTATATATATATATATATATATATATAACGGAGGAAATGAGGTAAGGAACCAGCTTACTTATATATATATATATATATATATATATATATATATATATATATATATATCCAGGGAGTTTAACGCGGAGTTACTGTAGGTTCACTCGGAGGAGCACTCGATGTTTAGGTTCAAGTCAGTATCGAGGTGTAGAGCTAGCCAGAGTGTAATATAATAATTGTTTCTACTTTTGGCACAAGGCCAGCAATTATCCCAGTGTATTACTGGTACTTTATTTTATCGACGCCGTAAGGATGAAAGGCAAACTTAACCTCGGCGAGATTTGAACTCAGATCATAAAGGGCCGTAACTCTATGCTGCAAAGCATGGCGTCCGACCCTCTACCGATACTGCCAATCCATCGCCTTTGCGTGTAATATAATTGTTTCTACTTTAGGCACAAGGCCAGCAATTATCCCAGTGCATTACTGGTACTTTATTTTATCGACCCCGTAATGATGA
>OZ024740.1:274892606-274897606 GCA_964016885.1 Eledone cirrhosa | reverse complement strand
TGGAAAAGATGGGAAAGACCACTTACCTTACTTCTCGTAGAGGAAGGATGGTTTCTCCATCCTTTTCACTGCTTGTGGCCTCCTCCTGAAGGATGTCCTTATAAATCCTCCTGGAGAGTGCTTGTCGGAAGTCCTCGATGTCTTTGGGGAATTTTTGTTTTAGTGTCCTAAACGTTTTCTGTGTGATGCGAGTGATTTGTATGTGTGGAGGTGGTGTGAACTTTTGGGGTGGTGTGTAGTCTTTTTCTGTGATGCTGGTGTTGTGTTGGATGTAGTGTAATAATTGGTTTTTGTTCAAATTTAATGCACGGTAGTGTGTATCGTTTTGGTTGTTTTGTTTTGTTTGCGTTTGTTGTGGGTTTTTTTCTGTTTAGGTTTTTGATGACTTTTGTGATGTTGGTGACGGTGGTGTTGAGGTTAATGATGGTGATGGTGTTGATGTTTGTGGTGATGGGGTTGGTGATGCTGGTGTGGCTGGTGGCATAGCTGTTCTAACTTTTTTGTTTGATAGTTTATTTGTTTCCCCTCTGTATTTTGTTTTTGGAGGGGGAAGGAAGAGGATTTTTTCTTTTTTGGCTGCTTTTTCTTTTTCCTTTTTTCCTGATACCGTTTCCCACTCCTCGTCGTCTAATCTGTCTCCAGTTGCGATAGGTCGGAGAGTAGAAAATCATCCACAGGCGTTGGTTTTGGTTGTGGCGTGGTGGATCGTGTAGGCGCTGGTGCTAGTTCTGGCGCGTTGTGTGGTGGTGGTGTTGGTTTTGCTACTGTTGCTGGGGTTGTTGCTGCTACAGTTGTTGGTGCCATTTCTGCTGCTGGTGGTGTTGATGGTTGAGTCACTGGGGTGGGTGAGAGAGGTGGCCTCAACTTTTTAGCCTGAGGGCAGAAAGCCCTTAGGTGGGTTCCTTCACCACAAACCACACACCTAGGCCTTCTGCCCTCGACGATTACGGTGAGGTGGCTGCCGTCAGTGAGGTCTATTACCTCTGAGATCTCCTCAATGCTTTTTTGGTCCGCTTGGATCAGGAGCTCCATCCCAGATCCGGACCAGTTCTCCTGCTTTTCTTTTGCTATTTCTATTATTTTGGTGTTGGCCTCGATGCCAGTGAGGACGGCAGCCATTAGCCAGGGAATTTTGATGGCCGGTGGAACGTGGGTCACCCTGATTTTACGAGTCTCTGGCCATAATAACTAGGGACGAGTGTGAAGTCGTCGCTTCTTAATGGGGCCTTGGAGTGCTCTCTGGCCTCCTGTGGTGTTCCAACGAACACGTCCACGGTTCCATATTTCTGCCCATATCTGATGTGGGTTTTTTTGCCCACACATGTCCCAAAGCTTTTTGGATTTGGGACTCGGATGCCCGTTCCACTCGGCGCGATTTTATGTTAATCGTCCGATAAGACACGGTGCATAGGTGCCGATGCTCCATTTTATTAGATGGGGGGTGAGGCTGACCCTGTACCCATCTTTCTTTACCATTCTCTTGGCTTCATCTAATTCCTCCTGAGTTACCTGGATTGTTTCGCATTTTGTGGATGCTTTGGCAAATGACACGGTGTTGTTATTCTCATTGTTGTTGTTGCTATTGTTATTTTTGTTATTGTTATTTTTAGTTTCAGTTGTGTTCGGTGTGGAAGAGTCGATTCTGGGTGAATCCATTTCGATGTCACAAGATAATTTTTTTTTTGTTTCTGTTGTCGCTGTGGTGGTGGTGGGGGTGGCGGCTTCAACACCTGCAGTCATTGGTAATGGCAGGAAATGAATGTCTGCATGAGACAAATTTAAATTATTGCTACTGCTTATATTTTTAGTGTTGGCAAACGTAGTAATATTTACAATGGTGGTGTTGGTGTGAGGTGTTAGTTTGTGAGGAAGGCTGTCAGCCTGGTGTAGCTGTGAGTCGTCCATGTTTTTTTCAAACTAATTTTTGTTTGATAATTATAAAAGTTTAAATTTTGGGCTCAAGGCCACAATCTTTTTGAGTGTCTCTTTCCGAAAGCAAATTATGTGACCTTATAAACACATAACAACAAAATGTTTCCATAAATGGCAATTTGAAACAACTGAAAACAACAAACCTTTGCGGAGCTCACGATGATACGATTTCCTACGTAGGTCGCCAATAATAATAATAATAATAATAATAATAATAATAATAATAATAATAATAATAATAGGAGACTGTGGCTCACATTGTGTCCGAGTGTAAACACCTAGCCCAGACCCACTATAAGGGCTGGAGACATGATGTGATGGGCAGGGTGATCCACTGGCACCTATGCAAAGTAAACAATTTACCACATTCTGAGAAGTGGTATGAGCATAAGCCAGAGGCGGTGATAGAAAACGATCAGGTGAAGGTGCTGTGGGATTTTAGGATACAGACAGACAAGAAACTGGAACACAATAGACCTGACCTGGTGGTTTGGGACAAAGAAAAAAGATCGTGCCTGATTGTGGATGTGGCCTGCCCATTCGACACGAGAGTGCAAGAGAAGGAGAGGGAGAAAATTAACCGATACCAGGACTTAAAGAGGGAGGTAAAAAGGATTTGGAACTGCCATGAAGTCAAAGTGATCCCGATTGTCATAGGCGCACTAGGTACTATCTCAAAACGTTTCCAGGGATGGTTAAAGAAAATTGGCCCCTTCACGCTTTTTGGAACGCTTCAAAAGACATGCTTGCTGGGAACAGCAAGAACCCTCCGATACGTCCTGAATATCTGAGGCTGCAGGTAGTGGCTTGATATTCATCTCAACAAACTTTCCAGTTAACTAACATCAATGACTGAGACTCAAAGAGTAATAACAATAATAATAATAATAATAATAATAATAAATCAAATGATTGGATGATCAAACTCGTTTTGAAACACGAAAGCATCAAAAGATCATACTCCATTATAAAAGATGCACAAAGATACAGTAATGGACTACACATTCCAGAAGTCCCATTTACTGCTGAAATGGAAAACACAGAAAAACAAAGCAGGTAAAAATAACTGCAAAGAAAGAACTGCTACAGAAATTGGCTAAGAAATGGCAAGAAAAGCCTCTGTATGGAAAATACCCAGAGCGAGCTAACAATCCTGATGTTGACAAAACTTTAACCCATCAGTGGTTGGCATCCTCTGGACTGAAATCGGAGACTCAAGGACTAATTATATCAGCACAAGATCAGTGTCTGCCAACAAAAAATTACCAAGCCAACATAATAAAAAATGGATGCAGCCCATTATGCCGTGTATGCAAAAAACAACCAGAGACCATTGACCATATAATTTCAATGTGCAGTCCTATAGCTCCAACCGAATACCTAAATAGGCATGACAGAGCTGCACAATACATACATTGGATAATGTGTAAGCATTTTGACCTGCCCTATCAAAAGAATTGGTGGGAGCATCAACCACCTCCCATACTTGAAAAAGATCACATCTCAATCTTGTGGAACTTTAGCATCCAAACAGACCGAAAAATAGATGCAAATAGACCTGATATAATATTGAAGGACTTTAAAAAGAGGGTATGCCTGCTAATTGATATGTCCGTTCCAATAGACAAGAATGTATCTATAAAAACATTTGAAAAATTGAGCAAGTATAAGGACCTGGAGATAGAAATTGGAAAAATGTGGAAATTGAGAACTAAAACAATACCAGTGGTTGTAGGCGCTCTGGGAATGATACCTAAGGGGTCTAACGACTACTTATCGCAAATCCCAGGAAACCCGCGTATAGGAGAAATACAAAAGATAGTACTAATGGAAACTGCCCATATACTAAGGAAGATTCTGTCAATATAAGTACATCACAAGTCCAAACACTAAAGATGCATGTGTGAGTATGTATGTTCTTTCTTGAACATGGCGGACCTTGTTGTCTCTTGAGGTCACTGGTTGTGACTTGGTGATAACTCGTATGAACATAAAGCAAGATAAATGCAACTGTAATAATAATAATAATAATAAATGACATCAAGAACAAAAAAATGAAGGAATTGATAAGAACTGAATACATTCGGAGAGTAAGGAGCGTATTAAAGTCACATCTGAACAGTAGGAATGCCATAAGTGCAGTAAATTCCCGAGCTGTGTCTGTTATTAGGTACAGTGCAGGAATTCTGAGATGGAATGTTGCTGAACAGAAAGAAATGGATAGGAAGACTAGGAAGCTATTGACTATCTACAACATGTTCCAAAAGAGGAGTGATGTCGATAGACTCTACTTAAGGAGATCTGAGGGTGGAAGAGGTCTTATCAGCATAGAGGACTGTGTTCAGATGGAGAAAAACAACCTACACAAATACGTGACTGATAGTAAGGAGCCAATGCTCAGAACTGTACTGAAGGAGGGGACAATAGGCCAGGAGATGTCCAAGGAGGAAATAACATCAAGGAGAAAGGGCAGCCTTCATGAAAAATCCTTTCATAGTACCTTCTTTGAGAAAACGGAATTCAGAGATCCACAGACATGGAACTGGTTGAAAAGAGGAGACCTTAAGAAGGCTACAGAAGGAATGTTAATGGCTGCGCAAGAGCAGGCCCTCAAAACGAAGTGGTTGAAACACCATATTTACAAGGAGGAGGCTAGCCCACTGTGCAGGATCTGTGGAGAGAGAGAGGAGACTGTGGCTCACATTGTATCCGAGTGTAAACACCTAGCCCAGACTCACTATAAAGGCTGGAGACATGATGTGATAGGCAGGGTGAACCACTGGCACCTATGCAAAGTAAACAATTTACCACATTCTGAGAAGTGGTATGAGCATAAGCCAGAGGCGGTGATAGAACACGATCAGGTGAAGGTGCTGTGGGAATTTAGGATACAGACGGACAAGAAACTGGAACACAATAGACCTGACCTGGTGGTTTTGGACAAGGAAAAAAGATCGTGCCTGATTGTAGATGTAGCCTGCCCATTTGACATGAGAGTGCAAGAGAAGGAGAGGGAGAAAATTAACCGATACCAGGACTTCAAGTGGGAGGTAAAAAGGATTTGGAAC
>OZ024740.1:274862606-274887606 GCA_964016885.1 Eledone cirrhosa | reverse complement strand
ATTCATGGATTTGATATCTAGTCCGACACTCAGTGACCGAAAGACACTTTACATTTCAGGATTTTACTGTTGATAAAGAAAGTGCAGCTCTTTCTCCTTTCGGGAAACTCAGTAAACATGCATTTTTACGTAGAAATATACAGTATGGATTCCTTTGTTTTCTATCAGATTTATTAGCAAAACAAAATACTCACCAACTGACTCGTTCGGTTAATCTAACTGCATATATATATTTTGTAGACTTTAACACAGCATGTTAATGCAGCCTCTTAAAGAAAAACCTTTTGCCAACTTAGCATAATTGAACCTTGAAAAATAAGGAGTGCCTGCTTTTGTACCTGCTTTTGTCACTATGTATTTTTCTCTAAGTATAGTTTTTTCAAAGAATCCCCATTCTTTAAAGAGCTGGACTCGAATTGGTCCCAAGTAGTCACCTCCCCAACAAGAGGTGACAACACTTTGGACCTACTCTTCACCACTACTCCTGAAACGGTTATTAGTGTTACTGCTGATCATTGCCAATCTATCCCTCATAGGCAGTAACAAAAACCACAACCATCTCCAAACTGCTCACGTCACCTTAAAAATAAACGTAACCATGCCTCTACTGGTCTTGATGGTGTTACGTACCTGCTTCTCAAACGTGGTGGGTACTTCCTTCTGCACCAGTTATCACGCTTCTTCCAATTTTGTCTGAACAACGGTGCTACTCCAGAACAGTGGAAAACTGCTAGTGTCATTTCTCTGTTCAAAAAGGGTGACCGCACATCACCTGTGAACTATCGTCCAGTCAGTCTTACTAGCTGCATTGCCAAACTGATGGAATCCTGTGTCAGAGAAACACTTTGGAACTTCTGGAACTCTCACAGTCTTATCCGGCCCTCGCAATTTGGATTTATCCCTAACTCCAGCTGCTGTTACCAACTTATCGAGTTTCTTGAAGACATCACTTGGATCACTGATGGCGGCTCATGGGTGGATGTTGTTTACCTTGACTTTGCTAAAGCTTTCAATTCTGTGCCACACAAAAAGCTTATGGCAAAATTCTCTGCAATGGATGTGAAGGATGATCTTTCTAACTGGTTGAAGCCCTTCATTTTCAGTCGAAGAGAGGTAGTCACGGTTCTGGGACAGCATTCCTCACCATAGGAGATGTCATCTGGTGTATCACAGGGATCTGCTCTTGGCCCCCTTTTGTTTGTGGCATATATTAATGACATAGATGCCAACTTAAAGAATGCCACAGTACTGAAATATGCAGATGACATCAAGCTGTACCTTGAGATAAAAAGGACAGATCCTGAACACTATAAATCTTGCCTGCAACCTGACCTGGACATAGTGCAACAATGGATCACAGACTGGCAACTCCAGCTAGCCGTGGACAAGTGCACCACCATGCATTTTGGGAGTAAAAGCCCAGCGTCCACATACTCCCTCCAAAACACTAATATCAAAAAGTCTTCTTGTGAACGTGACCTGGGCATTACGGTCAGCAGCGATAGTCCGTTTAGTAATATTGTTGTGGTCGTGTTTTCGTTGGCAATCGTCTGTTTACGACAGTACAGCGCGGCTCTACTTTATTTAACTGAGATAAAACTTATATGAGCATGAACAGTAGATCATTACGCATCTTTTGGCTTAAAAATCTAGAAATTTGGTCCAGCGGGAAAAAGTTTATAATCAAAGTTTGCTGATAAATCTTGTGTTCAGGTGAGTGAGTAGTAAGCGTGACGCTAGGGGAGGTAATCCAGAAATGACGACGTTTGGAAAAGTTTAATTACTGCATGAAAGAAATGATTCAAAAATTGAACTTGCCCAATCTTCACAACATTGAAAATTGGTCAAAATTTGACAAATCTGACTTCAAACCAGATATGATTCATTTGAACAATGTTGGAAATCTTAAATTGACACAAATTTTTGCCAATGTTTTTGCCACCTGATCCTTGTTCTATGGCTGACTGACTAATTTTGTGACTTAATAAAATGTCATCATACTAGTAATGCACAATGGTCATTTTTAAATTTAAATTTTATTAAATAGTTGTTGCTTGCATTGCCTTAAAATAGTAACAAGAATGTACACATACTTATTAAAAATACATCATTATCAGTCAACTCAGTCAAATGTCACTAAAAGCCAGGTGGTCGATAACAACTTCTATAAGATTAGTTACATGCTCACACATTGGATCACCTCTCATCAATGGCATTGGGTGTCTGAGATAATCGTGGAGATAACTGATGAAGTCACAAATGAAGTGATGGTCTTCCAGTGTGATCAACTCCTTATATCCATTGATATATGTGATGGCTTCCGATTCATAGGTGCATTTTATGAGGAATTCCATGCATCCGATTTTCAGTGATTCAATGGGCATTTTATCAGAGATGATAAGGTATTTGACCACGTTTTGCTTTGTAAATAAATTGGAGAGAATCACTGCAGTCAAAGTCATTTCTTTGCATGGGTTTTTGTCCATTCTAAAAAGTTAAAATGATAAAGTATTACTACTATATAACTTACATCTATTGTTGTAACACCATTGAAATGCACAAGTTTCACCAATTCACTATTATGCACTAATCATCTCAAATGCATTCATGATTTACTAGCTTTGTCATTAAGCCAGTTGCCTCAACTAGATTGCAATTATACTCAAAAGAACTTTAAAATGTCAATCACTTGTCAGTAATTCACTATGATCATTTAATTATTAGATAGTTGTTGCTTGCATTGCCTTAAAAAATAGTAGACCAGATAGAAAAATGCGTACAGCAAAAAAAAGTAATATTGTTGGAATATAAACCTTTAAAAATACACGACAAGAAACTAACATAAAACTTTAAAAGAATAGGACAAGAAACTAAGATAAAACTTTAAAGAATTGGACAAGAAATAAAAAATTTTACAATAATATTAGTGGCAACATTTTTTTATTCGTTTCCTGTGCTATGCCCCAGTATCTTCTTGATTAGTGCATAATAATTGTCATGCTCTCATTGTGCGTTGCCCCTGAGCGGTTGGTTCTGGTTGGGGTTGGTTGGCTGAGCAGTTCTGCTCCGTCAGAATGACCATTGCAAGAAGAATTGGCCGATGCAGCTGCAGGTCTCCTCCAAGAATGCACTTCTGGTCCCGCAACACCAGAGGAAGATGGAGAAGACGACCGGGAAAGATGTCGACTCTGACCACCGACTACGGCACCTCCCTCAACCACCGGTCCTCCCTCCCTCTGTCCCGTCATCCCTCCAGTCCTCCTGCTCCCCCTTCCTGTACCAGAAAGCTGTGGCACGCATTCATCTGGACTGCCGGACTTGAACTCAAGGACAAGATGCAAGGAGAAGATGGATGGGTTGGTCAAGATCAAGGATGAGCGGGACGACAAGACCGTCCGCTGTTGCTCAAGATCTGTGCTCATGGGCCCATGGGTCCATTCACATTATGCATGACACATGAGGCGTGTCCCCGAATGATGAAATAGGGGTATGGTTATGGCCCAATTGGTGTTCAAACCAGGATCAAATGATCCCCCCGGTCTGACGACGATCTCTGAATATTGTCAAGAAGGCCGAGGGTGTCTTAGAATCACTCAGCAAGACATTTGTCAGCTGCTCTCCAGCTATCTATTTAAAGCTGTACATAGCTATGGTGCGGCTACACTTAGAATTTGCATCACCAGTCTGGAACCCCTATTTTGCTCAGAACATTGGCCTCCTGGAAACTGTTCAGAGACGTTCAACCAAGCGAATACCCTCCATTAGGCATCTACCATACTCTGAACGCCTTGCTTCCATGGGCATGGATACATTGAAGCTCCGACGTCTGGCAACTGACTTGGTAAACACCCACAAAATTATTAACCATCTTGCCAACAACAACCCTGTGTACCGTTTTGATTTCCATGTGTCTAACACACCTGGACATGCCCACAAAGTCAGAAAACAGCACAGTTCCCATGACTTTCGGAAACATTTTTTCACACTCAGAGTTGCGGAAGCATGGAACAAACTACCTGCATCAGTTGTTAGCTGTCGAGACACTGCATCCTTTAAAACCTCCATGCTTCCTGAGATTCGCCAACACTACACCTGATATTCCCCCCTCCATACACATACACACATGTATATCATGACTCATACACTATTCACTTCCCTGACATTTTATATATTATTCTATGTACTATACATACACCTTTGACTAGTTGTAGTGCACCTGAGCACTTTACACAATAATTTCATATATTATTATTAAATACATCAGCCAATGAACTCCAGCCATCCCAATCACCACCTTCCCCTACCACCATAACACATTGGAAGTCGGCTTTCCTGATGATTTCCTTTGAATGAAACAGTCCTAGTCCTGTAGAAGCCATTTCTATATTAAATATTTATACTCTGCTATGTATTGAGTACCTTACTTACTGTGGTTACCCACAATTGAACCCGGGATACACAGATACATGTGTGTGTGTGTGTGTGTGTGTGTGTGTGTGTGTGTGTGTGTGTGTGTGTGTGCGCATATGTGTATATATATATATGTGTATATGTGTGTGTATGTGTGTGTATGTATGTGTGTGTGTATGTATATCTGTGTTTGTGCGTGTGGTGTTGAATCATTTCCATAGCACAATTAGCCAGAATTCCTTCGACTTCCACGTGTGACTAGGGCTTTTGAAAACACCACTACCACCACCACCACCACCACCACCACAACCACCACCACCACCAACAACAACAACAATAAAAACTGATGCTGGACTGTTTTCAAAAAATCAAACAATAAAAAAGAAAGAATTGAAAGCTGACAAAACATGAACAGAAAAAAAACAATAAAAAAAACAACTCAACAAAGAACAAATTATAAAGAATGACATAAATATATAAAGATAAAGTTAATATCTTGAGGAATTACTTAAACACTCAATGAAATCAGCCCTATTACCCATCGTTAGTTCTTGGAGATCATTTAGTATTAAGACCTGTCATTGTTAAAATACTTCTTACTTACCCTCTCTCTCTCTTTTGCACTCTCATTCACTCTCTCGTCCTCTCTCTCTGACTCTCTCTCTCTCTCGCTATCTAACTTCATCTCTCTTTCATTCATCCTCTCTTGCTCTCTCCCTCTCCCTCTCTTGCTCTCTCTCTCTCTCTAGCTCTCTCTCTCTCTCTCTCTCTTGCTCCCTCTCTCTCTCTCTTGCTCTCTCTCTCTCTTTTGCTCTCTCTCTCTCTCACTCTCTCGTCCTCTCTCTCTCTCTCTCTCTCTCTCTCACTCTCTCTCTCGTCCTCTCTTTCTCTCGCTATCTCACTTCACCCCTCTCTCTCTATTTCTTGCATTCTCATTCACATTCTCGCCCTCTCTCTCACTCACTCTGTCTCACTATCTTACTTCCCCCTCTTTCTCTCTTTCACTCTCATTCACTCTCGCCCTCTATCACTCTCACTCACCCTCTATCGCTATCTCAATCTCTCTCTCTCTCTTTTATTCATCCTCTCTTGCTCTCTCTATCACTCTCACCCACCCTCTCTCCCTCTCTCACTCTCTCTCTCTTTTATTCATCCTCTCTTGCTCTCTCTATCACTTTCTCGCACTCACTCCCATTTACCCAATCCCACACACACATTCTCTCTCTCGTTCTCTCATACACCCCCTCTCTCTCACTCACCCTCTCTCTTATCTGTCTCTCATACTCTCACTGTCTCTCTCTCGCACACCCACTCTCATTCTCTCCCTTATCACCACTTGCATTTGTGATGGACAATTGGCGCTGTGTCCAACGTAAGTATGGAAAGCAATACTCTCTATAATCTACTTAAAATGATGGAAGAGAGACATTTGGCTCTGAAGAAGAAGATTGAACTCATTTGAAGGTATTATACACGCGCGCGCACACAGCTAAAAACAAAAAGTACACACACATTATCATTCACACATAATATAAACACACCAAACATATGTACGTAAGTAAGTATTCAAGTGCGCATTTACACACATGCTCGCACATATGTGTATACACATTCTCCCCCACCCCCTCTATATATATCCCTCTTTATGTATATATACTGGTAACATGTACTACTGGTAACGTATAACCCAGTACAACCAGTCTCATGATCGGGTCGTCGGCGACTAAACCGGCAACCCCACCACTTGCTTGATGAGGAGGGTGATATTTGGACACCCTGTGGGATGAAATACAAGTCCAGGAAAAGGGAGGAGTAACCCAACAGATTCAACTGCCATCCAAATAGTACTTCTTTTTTTTTGCACCTGGGAGTGCAAGATCCGCAGTTGTTGTCACAACATCTTTCTAGGAGAGGGAAACTTTAAAAAAAAAAACCCCTCCGGCTTCGGAAGCATCCGATGATGTTGATCAGTTCTCCTTTTCGGGTAGTGTTTCCGATGTTCAGAGACTGGGATTGGTCGAGTGCAAGGCCTTTCCCCACTTAAAAAACCTTCAAAGCACAGGAATTGCTTGTTCAGGTTATGTTGCAGGTTTGTGTGGCTGGCCGTAGCCTAAAAGTGCCCCAAACTCTATAATCTGACAAGCTATTGCAGTGCTCTTAGCAGAGATTACAGTCATCATATATGTACGAGGTGTGTCAGAAAAGTTCCAGGACTGATGTTACAAAATATTTATTTCAAACCCAAACTTCACACTAAGAGTTTTCTCCTTCAAAGTAATCACCCTGGAGTATGTAACTGTAATCTTAGCTCTCTGCAGCGATCAAACTTTTTTCTTCATAATTTTATATACATGTGCTCTGTTTCAGGTCGTCAAGCAATGAGCACAGAGCAACGAACAAACTTGAAAACTCCGTCAGAAGCACTGGGATTGCTGCAGCAAGTGTATGGAGATGAGACGATGTCACGCTCACGTGTTTTTGAGTGGTGCAAGAGGTTTAAAGAAGGACGCGAGGACGTGGAAGATGACCCCAGGAGCGCAAGGCCCTCAACAACCAGGACTGAGGTCAACGTTGAGCGCGTCAGGGAGATGGTGCGTAGCGATCGTCAGCTGACTGTTCGACTGATGGCAAATGAACTGGGCATGAATCGGGACAGCGTCTGGAAGATTCTCACTGAAGATTTGGACATGCGGAAAGTCTGCGCGAAGATGGTGCCAAAACTGCTGAACGATGACCAGAAGGGTCAACGCATGCAAGTGTGCCAGGACATCCTCGAGCGTCTTGAAACCGAACCAGACTTGCTAGGGATAGTCATCACCGGTCATGAGTCATGGTTCTTCGAGTACGACTCAGAGGGGACCCGTTTTGAAGACGTGGACGACATCAAAAAGGCCGTAACGACGGAACTGCGGAGGATCCCGGAAGAATCCTTCCAGGAGTGCATGCAAGCGTGGCAAAGGATGGAAAAATGCATTGGACTCCAGGGGGATTATTTGAAGGAGAAAACTCTTAGTGCAAAGTTTGGGTTTGAAATAAATCTTTTGTGACATCAGTCCTGGAACTTTTCTGACACACCTCGTATACATATATATATATATATATATATATATATATATATATATATATATATATATATATATATATACAGAAGTTACATTTAATTTGTTGGGATTCAACAAGCTGGGATTCAATTGACTATCGAGCGAACCTTCAACCGTCAAGGTTGTTTTTCTACGGGTATGTCAACATTTATAAAACATATTTTGTATTTTATCTGATGAAAGCGTACCAAAATTGCCTTGGTCTCCCTTGAAATATATATAATAAAATAATTATGGTTTTATAAATATAATTTCCATTGATTAATATATTGTATATATATATATATATATTAAAATAACAGATTAAAGTTTAAGCAAAGAATCGCTGCTTTCACCCTGAACGGGATCTTCTGAAACTAACAAAGTCAATCTGTGAACGCAGAAGTGAATATTTAAAAAAAACGTTGCAACCGGAGGAAGACAGGAAGACGATACTTTGGTTCGTGGAAACGTTCCCTGGCAAAGAACGGGAAAAAACGAATATAATACGTCATTATTTGGAGCGGTGAAAAACAATTACACGCAAAGACACAACAACGTTTATGGTATAAAAGAAGTCGTAGACTAATATTCTATTAGGTGGTTCATAGAGACGTTCTCTGGCAATGAACGGAAAGAACGAAGATAATGCGTCATATGTGGAACGTGGAGAACAATTGCACGCAGAGACAAAACCACGTAAATGGTATAACTGAAGTCGTAGACTAACTAGGAAACCGAATGATTCTCGGCTTCAGAGTTAAGAATAAAGTAAATAAAATACAGAGGCAATTGAAATTAAATAAATACATACACGCATCCATAAACGTACATATTAAGCATACGCGAAAACACTCGCCATAGGTATACAAATACACGCACGTACACAAAATAAAAAATTTAAAAAATTAAAACCCCACGCACTTACAGAACCCACGCAACGCCTGTACCCGCACGCATACGAATGTATGCACCAAGTACACATAAAAATATATATTAAAAAAATATATATATATGTGTGTGTGTGCGTGTATACATATAATTAAATAAACGTATATAAATAAATAAATACGTATATAACAAGCGCACACACATACCTACATGTAAATACACATATGTTCGGAGACTACGTCAACCAAAACACAAAGCACACATATACACACACCCTACATACGTACGAACCCGCATACTCACACAAATACAAAACTCACGTATACACATAACCAAAAGCATATGTACCAGAATATATAATATATACGCCATAACATATACAATCAAATATACGTACGAGAAAGTATACGTACCTTCACAAAACATACAGGTAATATATACTTACTCATACAAATAAGTAGTGGTATAAACATAACATATCTTTAGCTACCACATCAAGAAGTAAAATATCCGCGTATAGTTCGTACTATCCGTTAGGGTATAATGTGGGGCTATAATACAGGAAAGTTTTGTGCAATTTATGTTTACAAGCCGAAATTGCCTCAGATTTTTTTGTTTAAGATGTGGTCTTTGGCGTAGAGTATTTCCAGGGCCTCAGCAGCACAGAAGTAACATGGTCTTTTATTTCCATTATACAATCTAGTCCTAGCTAGGATCTCCCAGTGTAAATTATATTGGGTGTGGTTGTCTTTTAGAATCCAGATATAAGCTGAAAGTGACGTCATATTCCTTCTTAAAGGGTAACGAAAATAATGGGTATGCATGTAAAGACGCTGCTTGAATCTATTGGCGGTTAACCCTATGTAGGCCCTACGGGACGTGGCTGTTTCAACCTTACATTTGTAGACAATGTTACTAGAGAGGCATTTCCCGGATAGGGGGCAGTCAACCCGATTCCTACAATTACAGTTAGTACTAACTACAGGGTTGCACATGTTCCTACGGCTAGGTAGTTTAGCTAAATTTGAAGCTGTGATGTTATGTGCAAGGTTAGGAGTCGTAGAGTAAGAAATTTTAATAGTATTTCTATTAGAAATTTTACTATATTTATGTGTAGGGGGAAAAACAGAAAAAAAAGAAAGTATGATGATACATATCTTCAAATGGAATTTGTTTGCATGCAAAAGAACAATATTATTTGCCTCAATGTGTTACTTGTTTCGAGGTACTGGGAAATGACTCTATGAGGCCTTCTAAGCTCAAATTACATCTTTCAAAATGTCACCCTGAACTACTTGGAAAAGATGAATCTTTTTTTAAAAGGAAATCAGAAATCTCATTAATTTGTATTTTGAAATTAAATAATATGTTCTTATTTTAATGTTTTTCTGTCGAAAAAGGGTGTATAATAAATTTAAAATGATTTGATTGAAATAAAAAGACATGCCGAAATTATTTCTACATAAAAAAATTATATCAAAAATTAAAATTTTTTTTGGGGTGGGGGGATACTGTTTTGCTATATCATTAAGGTGGAATTTATTATAAAAGGTTGGGAACCGCTGTTCTGGGAGAAGGCAACTCAAGAAACTGGGATAACTCCGACATAAAACCTGCGTCTCAGTAGTTAACGGCGATGTTGATCTTTTCTTCTTTTCGTGGTATAGCTACTGTCGCTCAGAGAGTGGGATTGGCAAAGTGTACAGTTTTTCCTAACTTTAAAAAAAGTCTTCATCCTCAGGCATTGCACGATAGCATTAATTAATAATTATTAATAATGTTATATCGTGCAATGGCCATACTCGATAACGAGGGGACAGCCATCATGCATGTATGTATGTATGTATGTATGTATGTATGTATGTCCTAGAAGGATGCCCTGACAAAGGCTAGGGGTCCTTCACTCCCAGTGGTTTAACCGCGCGGTACATGTGTATATACATATTTACACACTTTCGGATGGCTGTTGACTATTATGAGTTCTTCCGCTCTTTGTCAGGTTTTGTTTTTTGTCCTGCAGCGTGTCCAAAATCACCCTCCTCACCAAGTAAATTTGGTGGGGTTTCCGGTTTAGTCGCCGACGACCCGACCATGCGACAGGTTGTACTGGGTTTACATGTTACCAGTAGCACTCAAGAGTGAAGGAGAAGGCAACTCAGGAAACTGGGATAACTCCGATATAAAACCTGCGGCTCAGTAGTTGCCGATGAAGTTGATCTTTTCTTCTTTTCGAGTTATAGCTACTGTCGCTCAGAGAGTGGGATTGGCTCAGTGCACAGTCTTTCTTCACTTTAAAAAATATCTTCACGCACAGGCATTGCACGATAGAATTAATTAATAATTATTAATAATGGTGTATCATGCAATGGCCATACTCGATAACGAGGAGGCAGCCATTATGTATGTATGTATGTATGTATGTATGTATGTATGTATGTATGTATGTATGTATGTATGTATGTATGTATGTATGTATGTATGTATGGACATCCTGCAGGACTAAAAACAAAACCTGTCAAAGGGCAAGGGAGCTCTTAAGACTCAATAGCCATCCAAAATCACCGGGAGAGATGACCCCTTAGCCTTTGTCAAGGCAGAATTCTAGGAGAAGGAAAACTCTGATATAACACCTGCAACCCTGATGGTATCCAATGATGTTGACTTGTTCTTCTTTTTGGTAAATATCATCTTGGTTAAGAGAGTGGGACTGGCTTTGTGCAGTGCCTTTGCTCACTATAAAAGCTTCACAGCACAGGCATTGCTTTATATCTGGAGATCTCTCTGCACTTGTCATCACATGGTACCATGGGCCCTGCACTATGTGTCAATAATGGTCACAAGTGTAGTCTTTGTACCAGAGTTTTCAAGTCGCTGGCTGGACTAAAAAGTCACATTCGTTCAGCGCATCGGTAGGGGTTCTCCTACATGGATATAAAGTAGTGGCCGTACTCGAAAACGAGTTGGCAGCCACCATGTATGTATGTATGGTGCTACTGGTAACATGTATCCCAGTACAACCTGTCTCATGGTGGGGTCGTTGGCGACTAAACTGGCAACCCCACCAAGGTTTCTTGGTGAGGAGGGTGACTTTGGACATCCTGCAGGACTAAAAACAAAACCTGTCAAAGGGCAAAGGAGCTCTTAAGAGTCAATGGCCATCCAAAATCACCGGGAGAGATTACCCCTTAGTCTTTGTCAAGGCAGAATTCTAGGAGAAGGAAAACTCTGATATAACACCTGCAACCCTGATGGTATCCAATGATGTTGACTTGTTCTTCTTTTTGGTAAATATCATCTTGGTTAAGAGAGTGGGACTGGCTTTGTGCAGTGCCTTTGCTCACTATAAAAGCTTCACGGCACAGGCATTGCTTTATATCTGGAGATCTCTCTGCACTTGTCCTCACATGGTACCATGGGCCCAGCACTATGTGTCAATAATTGTCACAAGTGTAGTGTTTGTACCAGAGGTTTCAAGTCGCTGGCTGGACTAAAAAGTCACACTCGTTCAGCGCATCGGTAGGGGTTATCCTACAGGGATATAAAGTAGTGGCCGTACTCGAAAACGAGTTGGCAGCCACCATGTATGTATGTATGTATGTATGTATGTATGTATGTATGTATGTATGTATGTATGTATGTATGTATGTATGTATGTATGTATGCATGCATGCATGCATGCATGTATGTGTGTGTGTGTGTGTGTGTGTGTGTGTGCGTGTGTGCGTGTGTGCGTGTGTGTGTGTGTGTGTGCGTGTGTGCGTGCGTGTGTGCGTGCATGTTAGAAGGCGCCGGGTTGGCAGAGTCCTTCAAATGCTCTCTGAGTTCAAATTCCGTCGAGTTCAACTTCGGCTTCATCCTTTCGAGGTCAATAAAACAAAAAATGTACCAGTCTAGTACTTGGGTCGATTTTTCCTCTGTATCTGTTTCTTACTTCCTCTCTCTCACTTTCTATCCTACTCTGGAAGAAATTTGCAGACCTAGAGAGGAATGGACTCCACCAGGGTTTAAATTGCCAAGAAACGCCGTATACCACTTCGATGCCTCTACGACTCCATCAGAAATTACTTTACCAAATATATTTTTAGAGATAAACTATGTATGTGTGCCTGAGAAGGAGAGAAAGGGTAAGCAGTGTTGGTGTTTGATTTTTAAAAATCCCACTCTATAAAAAGTATTTATGGTAAGTGTGTTTGTTTTATGTGAGTGTTTATGAGAGAGAGAGAGAGAGAGAAAGAGAGAAAGAGAGAGCGAGAGAGAGAGGGGGGAGTGGTGGTGTTATACATCAACATGTATATATATATATATATATATAGGTTTTAATATAGATGAGATTCTACAGGACTAGAACTGTTTCATTCTTTAGAAATCATCAGGAATATATATATATATATATATATATATATAGTAATAATAATAAATTTGAAGACTAAAATCCAAAGAGGGCTCGATAAGAATAAATATATATCAAATATATAAGAACCGTAGAGCAAATATTTATTGAAATAACAGATTAAAGTTTAAGCAAAGAATCATATATATATATATATATATATATATATATATATATATATATATATATATATATATATATATACGGGTGTATCTATATGTACATATACAAATACATGTATACACCCGTATAATAGACTTAATCAAATAAATAAATACATAAATACATATACACGAACACATACATACAAATATGTGTTCACAAAGGTGGTACTATAGGCAGTTGTTTAAGTGTCTACGTGGTGACACCACATCTGGAACGAAATAGCTACAAAAGTGAACTTCTTAGTGAACCGTTCAGCTAAACTTGAATCCATGTTTGTTGCAAGTTTAATTTAGCTTTTTATCTTTTCGTAGTCGGTAAAAAAGTTTCCAATCAAATACTGGTTTCAGAGCCGGACTTTCCCTTTCTGAGACTCAAAAGTCTATGAAGTGTGAAGCCCTTCTCAAAAAGAATTCGGATAAAAGAATCTAAAATAATACATGATTATTATTTATTAAAGATTATCGGGAGGTGGATTGGCAGTATCGGTAGAGTCGAACAACATGCTTTGCAGCATAGTGTTATGATCTAAGTTCAAATCCCGCCGAGGTTAACTTTGCCTTTCATCCTTACGTGGTCGATAAAATAAAGTACCAGTCACGCACTTGGGTCGATTTAATCGACTTCTCCCCCACCCTCTATATAAGAAACCACTATTTATAAATGACTACAAAATTAAACGATATATTTTTATATAATGTTTGATGAATAAGCGTTAAAGAACAAAACCTAATGAGAAAATAAAAATATACAGGGTGTCCCCCAAAAATGTATACATACTTTGGTTACCTTTAGAGTCAATATTTATTAGAATGCTGTTGAAGTGTGTATACATTTTTAGAGACAGCGTGTATTTTAAAACATGCTGCCCCCAAGGGTGTGTGGCCCTTAACTATAATTTATTTAACTTCTAGGTAAATTCAGCACTGAGTGAAGTCGATGTATTTGATTGTTCCCTCCGTCAAAGTTTCTGGTCTGGTGCCTAATTTAGAAACAATAACTAAAGCTGTTAGTAAATGTTGCACTTCTTATTTAAAAAATAGTTGTTTCTATTGCTGTAGTTGTTAGAGTATATACTGCTGTTGCTGCTACTACTGCGCTTTTCATTTTTTTCATTTTACTTGAATTTCAGATCATATTTGCTAAAAATCCAATTATAAAATTTTCTTTAAGAATTCCATCCATCATAGAGCAGGCAACCTTTGGAAGATAATGAAAAGATTACATTTAATAAAAGACAGAGCACTGTACCTATATACATATAACAATACAGATTAACAGCATATATTGATCAATAGCAAGATAGATATGTGAATATCTAAGTGTGTATGTATATATGTATACAGAGTTTTTGTGCGTGTGTACACAAATCATAATTAATGTATCAATACATGAACAAATATGCATAAATATATATATTACATACAGTCACACACACACGCACGCACACAGGCACACACACGCACATACACACACACACATATATATTAGTATATAATATATTAACAAATGGAAACTATATTTATAAAACCATATTTATTTCATTATACATATTTCAAGGGCCACCAGAGCAAACTATGGTGCGCTTTCATCAGATAAAATATAATCCTGGCCTATGAAGTTTTTTTTTTAAATTTAATGCTTTGAATGATAGAGATGATTTCTGATGAAAGTGCACCATAGTTTGCTCTGGTGGCCCTTGAAATATGTATAATGAAATAAATATGGTTTTATAAATATAGTTTCCATTTGTTAATATATTGTATATTTACTCCAATAATTTGTTGAGTGCTTTATAATAATTTGCTTGTTGTATCCCAACAAATTAAATATAACCTCTACATATATTAGTATATAAATATATATGTGTGTGTGTGTGACAGGCAGTCATCTCAGTAATTAAATTGATATCTTGCATGTATATGAGAGTGTGTGTGTGTGCAGGAAATACTACGTAGAGAGTAAAACATGCAGGCAAATATAAAAAGGACAGTGTAATGAACAAAGAGGATATATGAACGAAAACAACAGAACGAGGAGGTCCGATCATCAGCTGTCTATTTTGGACAAATATACAGTTTCAAGACATATATATAGAAGGAGGGCACACATGCACATGAGTAATGGAAGCTATGACACTAGTTCGCATATTTTCACTTGCTGATATATTTGCACAATAATATTAAAACGAGTTTCCTATCATTTGAAGGTTAAGATCTTTGATACTTACATTCTACCAGTTGTGTTATATTGTCTTGACTGTGTTAATTGGACGACAAGGTCACTTCAGAAGCTCTCTACATTCCAGAACCACATCATGAGACTTATGACTGGCAAGCAGCTCAGCGACCGTATCTGTATCAGTGAGCTGCTCAACATTACCAGACCTAGACCAATTACATCAATTGTCAAGTCAAGATACTCAAACGATACGGTCATATAAAAAGATCAACTCGTGGTGTGAGTAGGTTATGCCTGGACGGAAGGTTCTGGTAAGAGAAGCAGAGGCCGGCAGCCAAAACGATGGCTTGATAATGTCAACCTATGGACTGGACTTGATCTTTGCTCTTTGAACTCTGCTGTTGGTGATCAAACTTTGTGGAGAAAATTATCTCATGTTGATGTGCAGTCTACATCTGGAGGAGTTTAGCGTCACAAGAATATTAAGAATAAAAGAAATAAATTAACACTGAAGGTAAAAGCATTTAAATAAAGCAATTCTGCATAACACATATGCATAAAAGTAAGTGTAGTTGGATCAGAAAGAGAAGTTGAACGGCTCAAATAAGCCTAAGTGAGAGGAAGTTTCACGTTCGAATATTACGTTTTGTTCTTTGTCGATTTTTTTTGTGTTGATATCCTTTGGTGGGTAAACATGTTGAATTCCAAGATGTGGTTAAAGGAGTGTCCAGATGTTGAAATGGCAGGCCACAGATGAACTTGAAGAATGCGACCATTTAAGATACGTTCTGCTTCACCATCAACGAGTGCAGTGCAAAATGTACATGTGGTATAGTGAATTATGGTGGTGAAGGTGCAGTTGACGTTTTGAGTAATTTTAAAATGGGATTTTAAGCCGGAGAGTTTTATAGCATTGGTGGGATTAGAGTATGTGTAACATATGTAGTACCTGGTTGTGTGTGTGGCAGTACAGTGAGGAGCTTCTAATTAAAATATTCGAATCTATTTTGAAGGAGTGAGTGGTGTGGTAAAAATCAGATGGTTTATGGCGTTAGTGTAGAGAAATTCGATGTTGTAGAAGATTGGGCGTTTCAATTAGAAAGAGGGTAGGAATAGAAGAATGCAGTCCGTACGCGTGTGTGTGTCTCTGTGTATGTGTCTGTGAATGTTTGTGTGCGTCTCTCTCTCTGTGACGGAATAATTAGATAAATATATCAGGTATCTTGATATGAGAACCAGCACAGCTCTAGCAAAAAGAGTCTGGCAATTAAAAGAGAAAGGTGTCCTACATAAGATTGCTTGGAAGGTACTTAAAAAGTCAATACCATATGTCAATTGTACCAAGAGATGTTGTCTCTGCCTCAGTGGGAAATTTAGAATATTACAAGGTTTAAAGGATGTCTCCAACTCAGAGGCCAACTCATTCCTAAGTGGAAACATTCAACACACTTATCTGATTTTCCACCAGGTTAATATTGATTTATATACTTTCTTAATATCTTTTCATTTTCTACACTTACATAATATGGTACACCTTTTATACTACGCAACTCCTGAGCTATATAAATATTACCATTGCCCTATTACATACCATCACAAAATAACCATACATCTGCTATATTGCCCATACACTAACGGGAGTACACCTACTATGCCATCTTGAATTTACATCGTTGAGTTATTTCCCTATGTAATACTACGTTTTCCTAATGAAGCGTTTAACACCGTACATTTTTAACGGTATCTTCAAACTCATCCAAGTGCCTGAAGACTAGATCATAAATTTGATTCTTGTTACAATCTGATGATATGGTAAAAAATGGGCATTGAAACATTAGGTAGCGCTATTGTTCCGTGTTTGAATATAAATTATGTATATATATATATATTAGCTGAAGTACCTGGCATCACCCGGAAAACAGTTAAGAGAAGACGGATAAAAGAGAAAACTACTGTATTGGATGTGTAGTCTGGGTTACAGCATTAGGTAAGACCGTAATGTGTGTGTGTGTGAGAGAGAGAGAGAGAGAGAGAGAGAGAGAGAGAGAGAGAGAGAGAGAGAGAGAGAGAGAGAGAGAGAGAGAGAAAACAATAATAAAACTTCCTTAATAGGCTGAGGGAGTAAACTGCCGATTAAATGGTAGCATTGGTCTTGGATTTTAAATGTGAAATAACCATAGTCAGTATGATCTTTTTCAGCTCCAAAGGACGTCATCTGAAACGCAGCAATATACTGCATAACATTGCTTCTGAAGTGTTTAGATTCGTTAGTATGGTCTGTAAGCAGAATATGGATAAAATCTGGAGGGTCCTCTGTCAGTGGAAGTCTGACCTTTCCTCCTAAGCAACACATGCCAAGTGTAATATCCATGCTACCAATTTCGACTTTAGGATCATTTCTATAATTCTTCGATGGATCATATGAAAACGCAGCTCTTAACTAGTTTATTCTGCCTTGAAGAGTCGTTTGTGCTCGTCGAGTTTGCTTTGAGACTGTCATTACCTCTCGGTGATTTTCATATTAAACCACTGTTTATTGCGATAGTCTTTCTTCTTGTCTTAATCTTTCTGTTTCCGGTCTCAGGTTCTGTACACTTTCTGTAAGTTGCGATCTTCTTTCTTGTAGTCTTAACCTTTCTGTTTCCCGTCTCATATTCTCAATTAGGTCAATAATAATGACACTATACTCAAAAAGCTAAATTAATATACGCCATAGATTAATTTCAAATAGTATCAATTTTTTCTGTGTTCTGCAAAATCAAAGACTGGTGTAAAACGACTTTATAAAAGTTAACGCAATATTGTTAAACATTCAACTGATACTTTGATCTGTTTAAGCCGATTCTAGACTTTTGTGTGTCGTCACTCTCTCTCTCTCTCTCTCTCTCTCTCTCTCTCTCTCTCTCTCTCTCTCTAAATATCTAACACTTTAATTCTCTCAGTCTCTAGATGTGTGTGTGTGTGTGTGTGTGTGTGTTCGCTACGTCAGTTGTCACAGAAATATATATATACTCACACACATATGTATATGTTTGTGTAGATGTGTGTGTGTATGTGTGTGTTTAATTCTCTGTGTATCTGATTAAATATTTAGGTGAAGATAATGTGTATGCAACTTTCTAAGGCCTAGCGTACATAACGAACGCGCAAACACACACACACACACACACACTCACAGATACATATACACTCATTCAAAATATGACGTCGTCATCGTCGTGTTATAAAATGACGTTTACTTATAGTTTACTATAGAAAGATTATTTTAGATAAACTTTTATATTGTTTTAATCCAAATGAAACTAAAAATTACATGTTGTTAATCCCGCGGTCTAATACTATTTACCTTGTAAAATTTGATTTGACTTGGTCGAGCCGTTTGAGAATGCATAAGGAAAAGATAGACAGAGAGAGAGAGAGACAAATAATTTATATATAGAGAGATTAGTGTGTGTATAACATACTTGCATATTATAAAGGGAGAAAGGGACAAAAAACAGATAAGGGTTAGTGAAGAAGAGTTATTTGTAGTTGTAGACGTCTGGAAAGGGAACGGGACATGAAAATTAAATGAACAATGTGTATGTGTAGAGTGGGGGAGAGTGTACCATGTGTCTGAGGCAGGTTGACTGGCTAGTTAGCTGATTCAATGATTGGTCACTGTCATTGATTGCTTCCGACCAGTGTTGTGGTCATTTATGAAAGAATCAATGAGTAGAATAGAGTCAGATTATTGTTTATAAATGTGCGCATGTGTATCTGTGAATAGGAATACATACATACATTCACACACACACACGCACGCACACACACACACACACACACACACACACACACACACACACACACACACACACACACACACACACACACACACACACACACACACACACACACACACATATATATATATATATATATATATATATATATATATATATATATATATATATATATATATATGTATATATAATGTGTGTGTATGTGGAGACAATCTGTGAGTGTGATAGAGAAATAAAATTCAAGCAAGCAAGAGAGAGAGAGAGAGAGAGAGTGAGAGAGAGAGAGAGAGAGAGAGAGAGAGAGAGAGAGAGAGAGAGAGAGAGAGAGAGAGAGAGAGAGAGAGAGAGAGAGAGAGAGGGGGGTATAGATGGAGAGAAATTGAAAAAAATAGTTGCAGAAAAATGGATCAGTTTGGCATGATGAAGGAAAGGAACATAAGAAGTACCTAAAGGAGATAGAGGAAGGAAGGAGCACAAAAGTGGTGCCAAGTCAGTGGTGCCAAGTCAGACTGGGGCATAGATTGGTTACTATTAAGACAAGATCATAGAAAAAGTAGTCAGATGCTGAGAGATTGAGAATAAAAGGGATAGATAGTTTAACAAATATATGGATAAGTATATGCACTCATAAAAGCTTGTATCTCTTTTTCTCTCTCTCCCCCATTTTCTCTCCTCTCCCTTCATATATATATATATATATATATATACATACAGGATGTCCCAAAAATGTATATACACTTCAGCAGCATTCTAATAAATATTGCTTGTACAAGTAATCAAAGTATGTATACATTATTTTGGGACATCCTGTATATATATATATATATGAAGAAGCACCATGTCTGTCTCTTCATACATGCACACATACACATACAGATATAAACAGATGGCTGCTCAGATCTAATGAGTGTGTGAGGAACAGACTAGCAATCTCTTAACTGAGGTCAATAAGAAATCTATTATATAAAGTTTATTAACTTTAGGCTCCTCTGCTTTATAATAGAATATATGTGGTCGTTGTAGTGGTGGTTGTATTGGTGTTGGTTGCAGTAATGCTGGTGGCTTGATGTTGGGAAGAGTAGCTTGTTCAATGAATCAGCTTCAATAGATGCTCGATCTTATAAACATGGACGAGTCGTCGATCAGTGTTAGCCCATTTGCTTCTGTTCAAGCAAATGATTTCATGAATTAGAACAAGATAGTAAACCACAATGGGAATATGTAAAAACATTGTTATTGTTAGGTTTAGTTTTGATTTTGGTTTTACCTGTGTGTATGTATGTATGTATGTGTGTGTGTGAGAGTGGGCAAGTGTGTGTGTATTTTTCTCTTTGCCTAACTAGATTTATGGGATAGGTTGATAAACTGTTATTTAAAAAACAAAACAAAGGAAAACAAACAATAACAATAGTTTATTTCCTTATAATAATGATAATAATAATACTAATAATAATGCTTTCTTTATTAACCACAAGGGTTTACACAAAGTAGACATTAAGGACAGTACAGGACAATACAGGACGGTACAAAAGGGCATTTCTGCGTGTAAATAAAAACAAGAAACAGAGGATGTAATAATAGAACAATGAAAAAATTCAAAAATAGGAGGGAGACTTCCGAGGGAATTTCGTGGAGAAAGCCCATTAAAAAGCCACAGTGACCCTGACCACCAGGGCAAGTGCCCTCTCCCAGTTTTCCACATTTAATTTACAGACACATACTCAGAGTAGGCCCATTCAATCGGGCCATTCTTGCTTCTCTCACCCATCTTTCAACAAAATGCTGGGAAGAGAGAACTTCCCTCTCTACCCTGATTTTCATTTTCAAATGAAATTTGAAAAAGTTAATCTGGGCATCACCGAAGAGGTAAGTGCTCGTCTTCAGCCCTTTCAAACGTGTCCACCATACTATCTCTTTCGCCATGGCCACCAGACAGATAAAAACTGCCTGCCCTTCCCGGCTAAAGGAAGAGGGCGGGGCAATCCTCACGATGGACTCAGCTGATAGCCGGATCCGTCCTACACGCCACAGCAGGTGTTCGACATAAACCCACAAGTCAGCAATGCTCGGACACTGGACGACTGGATGAGTGCATGCAGGACGGTTTCGTCGCCCTGCGCGCATCTCGGACATGCCCGGCTGACGGCACCTCCATGCCTGTAGAGTTTATCCCGAACTGGCAAAGCTCCTCGGTAGCACTGCCAGGCCAGGGATTTCTGGAAGTTGTCCATAGGCCCCGGCCCGAAAGTTCTTCCGAAGAGATTGGCTAGTTGATTTTCATCGACGCCTATATTTTCCTCAAGTACGTCGTCGCTCTTCCCCTCCACTAATCCTCTATAGAAGGCCAAGGTAGAGTTTCCACCGATCACATTGCCCGATTGGTCGAGGGCTGTGAACACCTGAAGACATTTCAGTCCCCAAGCGCTCCCTCTCGGTCTTCGCTTGACCCAGGACTGCAGCTCCATCAAGGAGACAAGCTGGGGAAAGACGCGTCTAGCAAACGGCGACCACACCTGATCACCGTCGAGGAAGAGGTGGAGATGTAGTAGCCTGAGCGCGTGTCTGCGCATCATCAGCCACGGCAGCCCAGCCCTCCACGTAGGGTGTTGACAGCAGATGAACCGCCTGATCATCGGAGCGCGTCCCTTCCACAAAAAGCGAAAGAGCAAACGCTCCAGCGCAGTCAGGCGGGGCTTAGGACAAGGTACGACGGTCAGGCGGTAGTAGATGACGGACGTGATGTGCGCGTTAGCCACCTCCGCTCGACCTTTCAGGGATAGCTTCCTCTCCGCCCATTTCTGGGTGAGAGAAGCCACCCTGCTCGTCACCTCGTCCCAGTTTTTGTCCGTCTGGAGGTCCAGACCGAACCAGACCCCCAGCAATTTAACCGGTCCGTCTGTCCAGCGCCCGACGACGCTGTTGGACGACATGGACCTGCCTCTCCAGGTGCCGAGCTGCAGGCCCACTGACTTTTCCTGGTTGATCATTGCTCCTGTCGCCGCTTCGTATTCTCTTAGTGTAGTGCCGATCGCCTCGATGTGTTTGGCGTTCGACACCACTACGGTGACATCGGCCGCATATGCTGACACGGATCTTCCGCATCCTAGTTCGTGCGGGACGCTCTTCAACGTCTCCAGTTTGTGCAGTAATGGCTCGAGAGTCAATACGTACAAGAGGGACGAGAGGGGACATCCTTGGCGGACCGAGCACATGATGTTTGATCGGTTCCGAAAGGTAACCGTTCACTCTCACCACAGAGCAGATGTCGCTGTGCATGGCAGCGATCCAGCCTCTGAAGACGGGCCCAAAGCCAGCCGCCCTCAGGACTGCCGCCAGGTAACGATGGTCGACCCTATCGAAAGCTTTGGACTGTGCCAGGTTTCCTAGTTACCCTCTCCACGATGTATCGCATGAGGTTAATAATAATAATAATAATAATAATAATAATAATAATAATAATGATTTCTTTATTGGCCACAAGGGCTGACATCAAGAAAAACATTATTGACGACACAGGACGGTACATGACGGTACGATGTGGGTTTTGTGCGTGTAAAGAATTGTATTATTTATACAAGAAAAGAAAAAGAAAAAGACATAGAAACATATATATATAAACAATAAAAATGAAAATTGAAAAATGAAAAATTCCCCAATAGGGGGGAAACCTCCGAGGGTTACTCGTGGCGAAAACCACACAAAAGACCACGGCCAACCTGACTACCAGGGCAAGCGCCCTCTGTCAATATTTCCATTTCTCAAACTACAGGCGTATATTCAGAGCGGTCCCGTTCACTCGGACCATTCTCGCTACATTCACCCACCTTTCAACAAACTTGCTAGAAGGCACCACTTGCCTCTCCACCCTGATTTTCCTCTTCAAGTGAAACTTGAAAAAGTTAATTAGGGATTCGCCGAAGATGAAAGTGTCTGTCTTTAACCCTTTCAACATTGTCCACCACACAATCTCTTTCGCCATGGCCACCAGGCAGATGAAAACCGCCTGCCCTTCTTCCTCGAAGGAAGACGGCGAGACCATCTGCACAATGGACTCAGTCGATAATCGGATCAGTCCTACACACGACAGAAACTGTTAGACATAGCTCCATAAGTCAGCAATGCTCGGGCACTGAACGAGTGCGTGCACACGGTTTCGTTCTGCGCGTATCTCGGACGGGCTCGGCTGACGGCACTTCCGTGCCTTTAGAGCTTATCTCGAACCGGCAACGCTCTCCGGTAGCACTACCAGGCCAGGGAATTTTGGAAGTTATCCATAGGCCCTGGGCTGAAAGTTCTCCGACTTTTCCTGGTTTATCTTTGCTCCTGTCACCGCTTCGTATTCCTTGAGAGCGGTGCCGAGCATCTGGACGTGTCTGGTGCTCGACACCACCACGGTGTAGTCGTCGGCGAAAGCCGACTCGGATTTCCCGCATCCTAGTTCGCGTGCGACGCCTTCGCTGCCGGTCACGTCGAACACCACCGACTTACCTTCTGGGTCCAGGAAGATGGCCCGTATGGCGAGATCCAAGCCTTTCCGAAAAAGCACAGCAACTCCCCCCCCCCCCCGATCCTACACGGCTGGGAGATGCGTATACATCGTAGCTGCCGAAGATCGGTGAGAAGGCTCGTGCTTCGGAGATTCTGGTCTCGCTGATGGCCACCACATCTATGTTTAGTGACCTGAGGTCGTTGAGCAGGTGACCCTGCTTCCAAGATGACCCCAGGCCACGTATATTTATACTGCCTATTCTAAGTACGGCCATGTTGGTTGAGAAACGCGGTAAGTGAGAAAGGATCACTTATCTTGATCGTGTGGTGAAGGGACAGTAGAACCGTCCCTTTGGCTGGTCATGGATGTTTTCAAGAGGATGTCGGTGTATATCCTCTTGATAACCGACCCTCTGAAGTCTCCAACTGTGTTGGGGAATTTTTCTTTTAAAAGTTTATAATATTCTATTTTAATTTCAATAATGTTTATATTTTTCGGCAGAGTTCTTGGTGCTGGTGGGGTGTAGTAGTTTTTGTCTGTGATGTCTGTGTACTGCTTTATATGTTGTAAGAGTTCTTTATTTGCCATGTTTATGGCTGTGTACTTTTTGGGGGGAGCGGTGGTTTTGTTGGTGTTTTCTTCTTGTTGCTGTTGGGTGTGTGCTTTCTTGTGTTTGCGATGTTGGTGTTTTTGGTGAGGCTGGTAGGGGTGTGGTTGTTGTTGGTGGTGATGCTTCTGGTGGTGATGGTGGTGCTGCTGCAAGTCTCCTTGCAGCCTTTACTCCTCTTTGTTTGCCTTCGCTTTTGGAGGGTGAAGCTAAGGGTTTTTTGTTTTTTTGTTTTTTTGTGGTAAACCGTTTGCCCCCCCCCCCACGCCTCATACTCCATGTCGGATTCCGTGGCGTCTGGGAGGGGTGTGAGCTCCACTGCTGTTGGTGGTGTTAGTGGAGCCCGCTCCGGCGATTTTGCTGCCGGTGTAACTACTGCGACTGTTGGTGTTGCCGCCACTGCTGCCGCTGCTTTAGTTGTCCGTGGCCTTGGTATGGGTGCCACCGACGTTGCTCTCCTACTCACCATGGAAGGGTCTTCTGCCTCTGTTGCCTGCCCTGCTCTTGGTAGCAGCGGATCAGGCGTCGGAAGGAGGGGGCCTTCTTCTTGGCTGTCTTCTGCGGGCAGAAGGCCCTGGGGTGACCCTTCTGACCACAGAGATAGCACTTTGGGCGCCTTCCTTCCACGCTTATAGGGAGTTGGAGCCCTTCCTCGAGGTCTATGATATCTGTGATGGCCTCGATGCACTTCTGGTCAGTTAGTATTAGCATTTGCATGCCTATTCCTAACCAGTTCTCTCTTCCCATTCTCTCTATTTGCAGTATGGTGGTCTTCTCCGCGATTCCAGCAAGTACAGACGCGGCCAGCCAAGGTATGGGCACGTCGGGCGGGACCTGGGTCGCTTTGACCTTCACAATTTTCTGCCCGCAGTAGGAGGGCACCAAGACTATCTCCTCAATCTTCAGGGTTTCCAAACAGGGAGACTTCGCCTCTTGGGGGTGGCGAAAAGTACGTCTACTGTGGCGTACTTTTTGCCTCGGGTGATGTGGGTTTTGCGCGCCCATACG